>CATOUQ010000027.1:0-143064 GCA_951828415.1 Anomoia purmunda
TTTCAAAAAAAAATTACACAAGGTGATGCCGGGAATGTAATGGAATACATTCTGACTGTTTGCCTTTTGAACCCAATAATCTCCGAAAGTACTGAACGGATTTTCATGGAACTTTAACTTATGGCTTGACAGAGACCACGGGTATCGGGGTATAATTGATTAAAATATTAAATGAAAAAAAAAGAAAACAATATAGTACAAATAATTTAAAATCTATATTTTTTTTCAACGACTCAACATAGCAGTTAAATGGCTAGTATGTAATTAAAGGTGTGTAAAAATGTCTCAAAAACAAACACGTGCTGCAGTATTAATCTGAACCATAATGTCCTTAATACCTATTGTATACATATATTATATGTTTATTTAGTTGCTTCGGGAAATGAGTATGATGATTTTTTTTTTGCTTTTACTACTTAGATATTTGGAGCTATAGCTTCGATTTTACCAGAGTCCTACATACATATTGAGCCGGTCGTTCATTCTTTCTTCTAACTGATGGCAATTGTAAATATCATGTCCTTTTCTATTGGATCTTTTCAACGCTGAGGAAGCCTTCCTCTTCCAAATTTTAAAGCAAAAGTGTAGACCCTAAATTTAAATTCACTAAACTACGTTCAAGTCGCTTTAAAGCTCATACAGCTCATCGTTCCGTTGTCTGCGGTATTCGCTTTCGCATAGACGTAAAGATCGGAAAAACTTTTGGGGAATATTTTTCTGGAGTACGCCAATGGAATGCAAGTCGTACGAGAAGAGTCACCTTGCCAAAAGACAGAAATTTGTACATCGCGACAAATAGGCAATTTCTACTGGTACTGTCGAAAATGAATTTAAAGTCGACAAACAGATGGAGTGTGTCGATAATCTTCTCCCGGATATTTTCCAAAATTCGTTGTATTGTGTCGATGAAGACTACCATCAGTCAGATCTAAAGCCACACTTATAAGGACCTGCATATAGGTTCTTTGACGCTTTTCGTTAATTGGGCAGCGTACATATCGGACTCTGTCTTCATCTCTCGATGGCTACGCCTCCGTTCCATCCTCTTCAATCCCCGATCGTCCCCCTTCAATCCGCGATCCCAGCGGGGTTCTATAGGCATAACCATTTCTTTCCGTTGTACCACGGTATTCCTCATTGTACCAGTCGTTCTTTTGGGGTCACTGAAAGTCAATAATTACTTTAGCGGCGGTACGTAATGAGCAACAAATGTGCTTCGTGAAAGCCAAGTGGGGAAATGGTGGATCCCTGTTGCAATTTAATCTTTTTGACATTGGGCTTCCCTTGCGTCAATCTTTGCGAAAATACTAAGCTTCGAGTCTATGTAGCTCCTCAAGGGGAGCGCATGTTCCAAAATTATGAGGTCAAAATCCATAAGTCTAACTTGGGGAAGAAATCAGATGAAGTACGAAATTTTATTTTTGCGTAGAATTAAATGTTTTGTCTACGGTCTGATTATTTACTCAATTTTAACATATAAATTTGCGCAAAAATAAGTACCGACTTTTATCGTTTTGATTTGATTTGATTTATGTGGCCGGCGAGCACAATATAAAAACTACTCAATTTTCGAAATAAAATTTTACTGAAGGTTAGCACAACGGTATTCAAACTGCATTTGGGCCTCATCAGAGCAGATTTAGTTTAATAATGAAATAAAAAGTTTTTTTTAAATAACATAAATTAATAGACCTTAACAGAAAAAAACTATGGCAGTTTTCAAATGGATGTGAGAGCCAGATCGAAAACACAATACAAAGTATAAAGATTTCGAAAGTGGTTCAATTGATTACATGCTCGCCATTGCACAAAATGTAAAATTCTCAATTGTATTATTTTGCCTATTAAATACATATGAGCATGATTCATTATTATTTATTCTTTAAGCATATGAACATATATTCCAACTAAAAAAGCATTTCTAAATTTTTCATGCTTATTCATCATGATTCAATTATTAAAGGTTTGATACATAATGACAGCTAATTTCTAGCTCTCCCATACAAAAGGTTGCATTTGCGAAGGGAGTAGAAAAGGGGAAGAATGCAATCCCTTTTTGGAAAAAAGTGTTTAGCAATTACACAAAATATGTAACTAGTTGTAGAATTTAAGTGGCATAAAATCGAAATATGTTTCGTAGTCCACGAAATATTTGATGCATTCTTCTGATTGAAAACTCCTTCGTCATGCAAACTTTGATTTAAATTAACAAATATCATTGATATAAGTAAATAAAATTGAGTTTTATACATTTAGTGGTAAATATATGAAATTGCGGGTGCAAGCAAATTTTTGTAGTTCGCAATTAAAAAAATATGTGATATTGTTCTTTGTTTTTATAAAAACCAAGCAACATAAATTCTTTTGCACTCCAATATTACATATTGTTAGGGGAGCCATATTAATTCATTCACCAAAACTCACACAAACTCCCCACGTTCCAATTGTTGAGACTTCGCTTATACGTTTGATTTAAGTTTTGGCCGGCTCCGAAAAATCGCGACGTAAGTCAAAACGGCGTAAATCGAGCTTTTAGCCTTCCACTACTTTTTTTTTATTATATTACGTACAGAAAAATGTATGATACAAAAAGTACATAACCATAAATACTTATCTAATCACAGGATTACTTTTCAACAATTTACATGGAATTGGGCAGAAAACTATTCCAAAACGGCGACAGTGAAGTACGGGAACACAAATTATTAGCACCCTACTAAGAAACAACCAATATTTACATTAATATTTCACTTGGGTAGAAATGCTTATCATCTATTCTAATGGCATACACACTCTAAGGTCCTAATTAAACATATATATTAACTTTTATTTAGAATATTTCATTTTTTTTTAATACAAATTTAAATTCTCGAAATTCGGAATGCCCACTCGCTTTGGCAAGGAAGCCATGGCACAGGGGTGGAGGTGAAGAAGAGTAGAGATACGATCACAACGAGCAATGGGCTTTGAAAAGAAATCCTATAAAAAAGATAGGAAACAGCAAGGGTCTTGCTAACACGGCCCTGGAACTTAACGGGCTAAGAAGCTGGAAAACGGCCACTCAGTATACCAATCACGATTTAGATGCACAAATTACCTAATAAATTGCAAGTAAAACCACATATTTGCATTATACAAAATATTTACATTTGTATAAAATACTTACTCAAATTGTCACAGTTTTCAGGAAAAATATCAGCGAATTAAAACTTTTTTTTTTTTTTTTGAACTTTACTACAAAAATTATCAAAGATGTAACACTGTTATTGCATCATGCTTACTCATTAGTTTCAGAAAAATTGTTTTTGACTTTTTTATTCAGCTTTCTTTCCTTAAAACACACAATTTCTGATTTGTTTTCTTTTGAATTCTTGGGGAGCGCCCCGGCTATCCCAGCATGGTCAACTTGCATTTTTCCAGCAAGAGATAGTCAGCTTGATATATCCTTAGCACTATTTTTGTATCGTGACGGGGCAACGTGCATGTGTCCAAACCAAGGCCCAGCGCTCCAATATGGCTTAGATTAAACAATCCAAATTATTTCCCATCCGCAACTTAGGCCTGTGTGGTCATTTGTATTTTGATTTTGTTTTCGACATTTCAAGATTTTTTAAGTTAGAGTGATCTTAGGAATGAACTACGCTTATTAAATACCAGTTAATGAACTACGCAGAATGTTTATTGACTAGATGGGATTTTCACTGTACTGAATGTATTCAATATGATATACACACATACGTCTATGTAATATAAGATATATATATACATATATACCTACATAAATAAACTACATACCTAAATTAACGTGCATTAGTATATTAGCGCCATGCGTCTTCATAACTGTCTTCACGGCAATCTAATAGTAAATCTTATACTTTTATAGCGTAGACACACGCACACACGCACACATTGATTATCACTTTTCGTTTCGTAATAACCGAAATGCTGCATCAGGGCGGTAATTTCTTACAATTCATTGAAGATTTTAATGTCTCAATACATATTGTGCTGATTAACTGCCACAAATTGTAGCTAAGAAAATGGTAAGCAGTTTTACAGAAGAAAATTTATAGTGAACACGTGACTTGTAGCCAAACTGTTTGGAATACATCAAATGGACTGGGCTTGGAAAGTGTAGAGTATGTGTCGGAATGGTACCCCATTTTTTTTTTTTATGTATGTATGTAATTGGTAAAGTTTGGTTTACGTAATGAGTATTAGTGAAAAATTTAAAAAATGCACTGTGCTGTAATTTTTGGTACAACTCAAACCAACCCGTTCGTGAGGTATAGTGGTAGTAGTAAAGTAGTTGTGGAAGTAATAGAAGCAGAGTAGTACATAGTAAAAATAGTAGCAGTTAGTAGTAATATCATTAGTGAAAATAGTAGTAGAAATTAGTAAATGGTAGGAGTAATTAGTAGTAGTATCAATAGTAGTAGCAGTAGTAAATCGTAGTGATGGTAGTAGTAGTAGTAGTAGTTGTCCTAGTGAATGTAGTAGTAATTTGTAATAGTAGTAATAGTTGAGGAAGTAATAGCAGCAATAGTCGTATTAGTAGTAATTAGTAAGTAAAAGTAGTAGTAGTTGGTAGCAGTAATAATAATAATAAGCATTATTAAAAAAATTAGTACTATCATTTGTTAAAATAGTAGTAGAAATGAGGGAAAATAGTAGTAGTAATTAGGAGTAGCATTGAAAAAAAACAAGTGGTAGTAATTAGTAGTAGAAGTACTGAACAGAGTAGTGCACAGCAAAAATAGTAGTAATATTATTATTAAAAATACTAGCAGAAATCAGTAAATGGTAGTAGTAATTAGTAGTAGTATTAATAGTAGTAGCAGTACTTTTAGCCGTCATAGTGATATTACTAGTAATTTGTAGAAGTAATAACTAATAGTTAAAACTAAAATAGTATTTTTGATAGTTAGTAGTTGTATTAGATGCTGTAGGAGTAGTAATTGTAGTTCGAACCAGACCCGAAATACTGAAAGATCCTGAAGTGGTCCCGAAATATTTTCTTACCACTTTTTTACCAACTTTAGCGGGCAATAAAACAAGTTCGAACTAACAGCAAATCTAAAAACTTTTTATTACCGGATAGGTATACTTTCATTATTACTTTCCTTTAAAAATATTTTGCTTCTACGTTTATTTCGTTTTTTTTTTTGTTGGTTCTCCAAACTAACGAAAATGGTATGCATTATGAGGTAGAAAAGAAACAAGTGGTAATAAAGTTTTAAATTTTAGTCAAACAAATATTGTGCATAGAGCAAAAATGAAATCAGCAGCTATTCCACTATTATTACCTGTTGAATAATTGTGTGAAATAATTAATTTAATAAACGGCTCATATTACTATAAGTTGAATACAAATATTTGTTTCAAATCTGTTGCCAATGGTCCCCCACATTTCAGTTTATTTTCTGCCAAAAAATTTTTACTTATGTTGAAATGAGACACAACTACATATTAAATATTGGAAAAGAATACTATAGGTAATTACATACTTGTAAATAAGCATCGAATATTAAATCAAAAAAAAATTTACACAATATGTGCCGCACATTTACTCAATGTATCATTCTGGGCTGTCCAAATTATAAACTTTGAACGAAAATAACCCAAAAATGTAAAAGCCTACGGACGGAAAAGTCATTTCTGAGAACTGTCAATGAAAAACGCGCGTTGTAAGAAATGTTCTACCACCAAGTTTAATTGATTTTTAAACTAAAAATTAATAAGAACTGTTATTTATGATTCTTAAAATTTAAATCACAAGTAGTTGTTATTTTGGATATATAAAATAAAATTCAAAAATATCTGTTATATTATGAGCAATACAAAAAACGGCACAAACTAATCGTTAAAGTGTTTTTTCAGCGAAAATGTAGTAAGTTACGATTACGTTTGGTTTCGGAATGCACTAAATTATTAAAGCATGCTCTAGTTTTTTATATGCGGGCTATTTTTTTTATAATATCTAAAGTTGACCGCAATAAAAGAGTACTGAGAGAACCCTTCTAAAAATCGTATATTTGGTCACAGCTTGAGTGGAGCATGATACCAAATCTCAATGTATAAATTACTAAAGTTGAAAGAAAATTTTATAACAAAATTAAAAAGAAAATGTGTTGTGCTATTGTTGAATCTATTAGGAATATACGAACAGAACCTATGCCGTATCCTTAATTGGATTTATTTTTATTTGTGTAGTTTCATAGCTTTTTTATATGCTCGGAAAATAGTACTGATTTTTAGTGTTTTTGTTTTGCTCTGAAAATCAAAGTTAATTTTCTAGTTTTATTTACGGATTCAAGATATAAATACATTCTCAAATCGATTAATATTGGTATCAGAAATGGATTTACGACAATCTATATAATCCTTCGCCGGAGGCCGTCTACACAAAAAGATGTTCTATGCAAAAATACTGTGAATGGTGTAACCGCAATCAGAGCGAGCCCTAGCTACAAAAAATCTTAAATGAATTTATTTTTGAAAACTTTCAATTTAAAGCAGAAATGTTCTTAAAGCATCTAGATGCGGCTAAGGTTCCACAAGTCCGATAGAACCTCTGCACTATATTTATTTATATATTATTTAAGCCAATGAATGCAAAGATTCTTACTGACTACGCCTAAAAATGCTATTTAGTTTTTTAATAACTTAAATTAAGGTAGTTTGAGATTATGTATTTTAGAACTACTACAGAAAGTGAAAGATCAATATAGATAGATATTTGAATTCACCTGCGAGTGTGTACAATAGATGCATTCAAAGCATTATTCGACTATGCGGAATGTATATACGTAAAATAATCAGAACGCTTCAGATTGCTTAGAGGAATATTTAGTGGTATTCTCTGCAAAATTTCCGGGCTATCAACAACATAGAAAGAACATTGGAAATAAAAGAGTAGGATAGAAATCTCTCCCATCCCCAAGTAATTCCAGGCTTAGAAGTAAGCAACGGGACTTATTGAAATTCCGTAAAATTAAAATATTTTAGTGCAGACTTGATAAAAGTTTTGCGCAAACGCTCAATTTTGTTTACATGCTTAGAATGGAAGGGTCACCGAAAGGTTCAACCGAAACCTAACAAAAGCAATATAAAGTTTCTTAAAGGTGTATGGATCAGAAAAATCGGTACAATTACGAACAACTAATGCGAGCATGGAGTAGGCGTTTCGAACATTGAAATTAATGTGGGCAGTAAATGTGAGTGTAGACTCAAAATACAGTCCTAGATCTTTAACCTGATCTACCAGTTACAAATTAGTACCAGCAATCGAAAAAGTTTAGCTTAATTTATTCAGCTTTCTGGAAATAAAACATATGAAAACATTTATCAATATTTAAAAAAAGGTGATTTCTTTCACACCAAGAGTATACGAGTACTCTATCTAAATACGACAGATTGAAGCGACACAGAATCCCCGTTGCTCATTAGAATAGAAAAAATTATGTGATCATCAGCGGATAGAAGAAAAATTCGAGTATAAGAAACATGAGCTTATGTCACTCATAAAAATTGTAAATAAAATAGACCCAAGTGGAACTTCTCCACTTGCATGAAAAGAGCGTGATGTTATGTTATAGAATCGCCCCGTACAATACCTTCCCATTGGATTAGGTTTTATCCATTCCAGAATCGTGTCGTGAAAGCCCATGAATTCTAAATTAGCAGGTAAGAATTTATGGGGCTTTGGCAAAACCTTGAATGCGATCATCTGGATAATTGCAAGATTAGATCTCTCTTTACATTTTGAATTGCAAAAATAATTTTATCCTTGACAAAGCTTTCTAATTTACCAACCGTTGTCAATTTTGCAATCGGTCTATAATTCAAGACATCGTCTTTATTTCCATTTTTCTAAATTGGTGTAATATGTACAGTTTTCCAATCTTAGGCACTAAGAGCAAAACAGTTCTTTTAGAGAATAGGAGATAGACCATCTTCATTAAATTGAGCGGATGATTTTAGATTTAAAATTCCGCTTAGCAAATTTTCCTGCGTACGTAACAGAGAGCCAAAAGAAAAGCATATATCAGAAACTCTAAGGTTACGAAGTTCAGTAGTATCATCGACGAAATTTGCACTAAAAAAGTCTGCAAAAGTGTTAGAAATCTATATGCCAGAATTTGAATTTTATTATTATTAAATTTATAATTTTTATAAAACATGGAGATAGGATGGTTGGATTTATTTTTTTTTTAGATTTATTAAACAGCCGAAATGTCCTAGGGTTTAAATACACACATTTATTTTTGTAATTTCGTGCAGTTGTAACGAGTTTCTAGTCGGCTGAGTTTTTTGGCTCCATTGCACCTAAAAGCCTTGAATATTAATTTGAGTCTTATTGCAGGATAAAAAGTGGTTTTAAATTGCAAAGAAAATCCTATATAGAGACTGTTTGTGTTATTATTGACAACAGTCTCCGACTATTACCCACAGCGAGCGGTTGTATATTTCTGTGTGCTTCTGAGTTTTGTGCTCTCACTACTTCTCGTGGAAACCACGTGCTTTGCCACCTTCTTTTCAACCTCCTTTACTTAAAAAATCTTAATCTAGCGTGAAAAAACTACTATTACTACAACAGTTCAGTGTTTTAGTGCAAAATGGCCCCCGGGCCCAATTCCCTTGGGAGTAATCGGTTTGCCCTGCTTGCCGATAACTCCAGAGTAAAGAAAAAAAAGGAAAAGAAATCCAAACAAAAACTCGACATTACTGATCTCTTTGTATTCCCTAATTTACCGACAGTTAAAAAAAGTAGTAATGATCCTAAGTACATAACTATTGAATCAGCTGAAGAAAATAAGACCCTAATGCAATACTCCTGCTTTGCTGTACACAAAGCCATCTGTGCTGTGAGTAGTGAAATCAATTCAGTAAGTGAGCTCCGCGATGGCAAAATCTTGTTGTTAGTTAACAATAAAAAAATAGCTGATCGTTTCATTGCATTGAAATACCTCCCTGGCATCTGTAGCATAAAAGCCAAATATCACGACAATTTAAATCATACTAAAGCCACAGTATTTGCCCCCTTTTTGAACAATGTAAGTGAAGCAGAAATTGTAAGTGAATTAAGTCCGCAAGGTGTAGTCGCTGCATACAAATTCCAGAAAAAACAGGAAAACAACCAATTGACACCAAACGGTGTCGTACTACTAACCTTCGACCTCTTTAGCCTTCCGGAGCAAATCGATATAGCCTGGCGAAAGGTTAATGTAAGGCAGTATGTACCCAACCCCGTGCGGTGCAAAAATTGCCAGTTACTTGGACACACCGTGAAACATTGCAAGGGAAAAGCAGCATGCAATAACTGCAGCCTGCCTCCCCATAACCCTCTAAAATGTATACGTACCTTTTGCGCTAATTGTCATGCAGATCATCCAGCCTCTTCAAACAGCTGTCCAAAATTCATGCAAGCGAAACAAATACAAAAAATCAAAACTACAAAAAAATGCACCACACGAGAAGCCACAAAAATATACAACTCAACTGTTTCTCTCCCCGAAAATGCACCTTCATTCTCATCTACTGTCTCAAGTAGCACAAATAATCAACAAATTAACTCATCAGCAAACGTTAGACCTGTCAATTCAGAATTATCTTCTCCTCAAATATCTGATGACCAATTATCTGAAAACACTCCGCAAACTCTCAATAACCTGTTCACCAAACTAATAAACGAATCAACCTCTCACTTTAAAGATCAGCACTCACTCAACCTTATTACACCCACACACACAGACATACCAGATCAGAGCCACTTCACTCTCACACAGCAACAGCATGATCACTATACCATGAACAACAATACAAACTTTGAATCAAACTCAAACTCTACTTTAAATCTCCCAATAAATCTCCCCATCAACAACACAAACCATATTAACACAAATTCTGCTAATTTATCTCCCGCTCTGGCGGAGGACTCAACAATGAGTACCGAAGACTATGCAGAAATATTTTCTGCTACATAGAAATCAACTCAATTAATATACATACTCATACAAACATAAATTAAATATTTTATAAATTCTCTTAAAAAATAACACGTATATAATCAACTTTAACCTATTTTTCATTGTTATCTTCACTTAATTCTATTTTCAATTTACAATGTTCTCAGTATTACAATGGAATATGAACGGATTTTATAATAATTACCATGAGCTCCAGCTCTTGGTAAAGTCTCTTTCCCCATCATTAATTCTACTCAACGAAACCCATTTAGCCCACAACGTTAACGCTTTCTGTCCCAAGCAATATATTGGCATATTCTATAACTCTTCGAATATAACGTCTAGTAAGCAAGGCGTTGCAATTTTGATAAAAAAGAGCCTGCCTTATAAAAGAATTGCTATCCATTCTGCAATATCGGCAATCGCCGTCGAAGTTGATATAAACTTCAAGCTTAATATAATTTGCGCGTACATTCCACCTACACAAAGCTTCACAAATACCGACATCTTGCACCTATTGCAACAAGTTTCAGCTCCCGCCATTCTTGCGGGTGAATTCAATGCTTGGAGCCCAATATGGGGATCTCCAACATCAAACTGTAGAGGAAAACTGATTGAAGATGCTCTGTTGGCTTCCGACCTTATATGCCTTAACAATGGTAACGCAACCCATTTTTCTACCCACGGCACCTTCTCACACCTTGACCTCACATTGTGCTCAGCAGCTCTTGTTCCAAATCTCACCTGGAGAGTATCAAGTGATCTACACGGTAGTGACCACTACCCTATTTCTTTTGAAATAAATAATCGGCAATTTCGCCATGCGTATAATCCAAAACCAATATTCAAAACAGACTTTGCTGACTGGTGTACATTTTCAGGACTATGTGACATAGGCAGTAACAGTACCCCGTTTTCTTGCAATATAAATAGAGAAGCTGCCACAATACAAAAAATTATCCGCGCGGCAGCAAATCACTCTATCCCGCAAACAAATAGAAATAAAACCTCGTACAATGTACCATGGTGGAACATTGAGCTTACACTTCTCCGTTCAAAAAAGCAATCGGCCTGGCATGAATATAAACGTTGTCAAACTCTCGAAAATTTAGTTAACTATAAAAAAGCGAATGCTTTGTTTCGTCGTAAAGCAAAGGAAGCTAAACGACAAAGTTTTCAGCAGTTCACTGCTAACATAAATCCCGCTTGCTCTCTTAAAAAGATATGGAGAGACATAAATATATTATCTGGTGGACCCAAAAACACATCAGTTACACGTTTAGATACTCCTGCCGAACATTTGTTTATGCCTGATCAAATTGCGAACTTCTTTGCAAACCATTACTCAAGTGAAAGCGCAGATGAAAATTTTAGCACCAACTTCCGAATTAGCAAAGAATCAATCCTAGATAGCATAGGTCAAATAGAATATACACTTTCCTCATCTGCAAAAGCAATAGAGTCAGAAATAACGATGTCCGAGTTTGAGTATGCCCTCTCGTCAGTTAAAGGAAAAACGCCTGGATTGGACAGGATATCCTATCCGTTAATCAAAAACCTGCCGAAGTCGATGAAAGTACGATTAGTTAAGCTGTATAACAACATTTTTGACACCGGGGTTTATCCTCAATACTGGAAAACTTCCAATATAATCCCAATACTGAAGCCCGGAAAATCACCCACTGAAGTCAATAGCTATCGTCCTATCTCCCTTCTAAGCTGTCTTGGGAAAGTAATAGAAAAAATTGTAGGCAATAGGCTGTCATGGTACGCAAAAAAAAATAAAGTAATAAGCTTTCAACAGGTCGGCTATAAAAGAGGGCACGGTACAGTTGATGCCTTGCTCAGTTTTGATCATTTTGTCGCAAAGGCTCTGTCCAGTAGAAATCATGTATCTGTTTTGTCTTTAGATTTCCAAAAAGCATTTGATCGTATTGGAATTCACGTAGTCTTAAGACAACTACAAAAATGGAGAGTGTGCACCAGAACTCTAAACTTTATAAAATCTTTCCTGACAAATAGAAGACTTTCAGTCACTGTTAATGGATTTCACTCAATAACCCACAAGCTCTCAAATGGTACTCCACAGGGCTCACCTCTTTCAGCTTTACTCTTTATTATCGCCTTCGATGAGCTAAGCCAACTTCTTTCTAATTATAAAAACATTGAACATCAAATTTACGCAGATGATGTACTGGTGTACTCAAAGGTAAACGACACGGCTGCTGTCCAAAACACCTTCATTGACATTCTCTCCAATATTTCATCTTGGTCGTCAAATTCTGGCGTACACATTTCTTTAGAAAAAACAAATCTTCTCCATATCTGTCGCAAAAAGATATCATGCAACATTTCATTAAATGTTGACAACTGCATCATTATGCCAAAAGAAAAGTTGAGGATCCTAGGATTAATCGTAGATTCTAAGTATCTATTTAAAGATCATTGCAGTTATATAAGAAATTCGCTTGTACATAGACTAAATATTATTAAGTATCTCACTTGTAAACATAGCTATATACACCCTACTATTCTCATCAATGTTGTCAGAGCACTAATGCTATCCAAAATTGATTACGCCTTACCTATCTACGGACGATGTGCAGCATCCCTAATGCGTAAAATCTCTGTGCCTTATCATACAGCAATCCGTCGGAGCCTCAGAGCATTTCCTACTTCACCAACGAAGTTTTTACTTGCTGAATCTGGCTTACCGAGCATCTTCAGTAGAGTGGCTGATGCAACATATCGCATTCTTGCGAAAAAACTAGACGGCACAAATATGGCATTAACAAAGACCTTCATTAGCACAAATTCACGGAAGAAACCACTAAGAATACCTTCGGCAGTATCCAGATCTCTTGAATATGCCAGGGACAATTTCATATCTTTTTACGGCGGCAAAAAGAGCGTTGATACATTTCCTCCTTGGTTCATTAGTCCAGCATCTTTTGAGAATGCCTTACTAAACTTGCCTAAACAAAGTACACCTAACGCAGTCTACCAAGCAAAGTTTGCTTGTATTCGCGACCACTATAGTGCATCGGAATGGCGTTTTATTTTTACGGATGGATCTAAGACATCAGACCACACCTCGTTGGCCGTTGTCAATAAAGATAGAAACGTAATTTGCCAATGGCTACTTGACTCGATGTGTTCAATATTCACGGCCGAAGCCTTGGCTATCGAACTAGCTGTTGAGCATGCCAAAAAAAATAGAGGAAAATATTTGATTTGTAGTGACAGCAAATCATGCATTGCGGCAATTCAATCACCTGCAAATACCCATAAGATAATCTCATCAATCAGAAACTCCCTCATTGCGGCTCGAAATAAAATTAAGCTTATGTGGATCCCAGGGCATGTGGGGATCTCAGGAAATGAACGCGCTGATACTGTCGCAAAAGAAGTTAAAAGATTCCCTACTCTAATGATTGACTTCATAAGTAAGAGCGATTTGTACAGATATATTAAAATAAAAAGAAAAAATCTGGAACTCATAGACTGGATATCGGAAAACCATCATTATATTGGAATTAACCCAAGGAGAATGACTCCAACCTATCCCGCAAACCTGGCAAGCAACATCCTGAAGCCGTACATACGTCTAAGACTCGGCCACACTATATTTAGCCACTCTCACCTTCTAACTAGGAGCGCCCCACCTTGCTGCCCTTTATGCAACGGCCCAAACACAGTTAAACACCTAATTTCTCAACATCCGAACACAATGCACTCTGAAAGCTCCGGCAGCAATTCCCCAATGGAAGCACTATCGACACCCAGCCACGACAACATTATGTATATTTACAATTTCCTTAAAAATAACAATATCCTTAATCTAATTTAGCGTAGTTTAAGATATCGTGGTTTAAATATTAAAATTATTCTCTTGTACCATTAAATTTAACGAACAAATGCTTCTTTGGATAGACATACAACAAAACTTTATATAAAAACGATGACTGAAAGCCTAGCAGCTAGTGTCATTTTTAAGTTTATGCTGTAATTTATTACTGTGTAAATTGTTGTAAATAAATAAATAAATAAATAAATATTATTGACAATTTTTGCAACTCTTTGGAAATGTACTTTTGTATTGAAATCATTAATATAGTGCACTAACGAAAAATGCAATAACAAATGAAATTTTTTCCTTAACCGTGACCTAATGAGCGTAATTTTAAAATTTATGATTTTTAAAATACAAAGGACCCAACAAGTGCCCGGGAATCAAAAGTAGAGCAACGATACATTATCCCACATTGGCATGAACACATCTAATGTGATGCGCAAGCGAATGTGTATGTAAATATATATGTCAAATATATGTATGTAAGTATATATGAGTAAATGTATTTTCACATAGCTATGTACCTACTATTTTTCGCATTATTATTAATGACTGCGATTGTATGCTATTTCGACCGTTAGCTGTTGACCCATTTTACAAGTGTGCCAGCACAAATCTCCATTATGGTCAGTCGCGCAACGATAGTGCTTGCTCTTGTATGTTGTTTTGATATTAACGGTGCATAAATAGCATAGGATTGCGGCAATTAGTACTAAATAAGCAGACACATAATACAAACCAATAGCAGCGCCTCTAAATAACACTAGTTTACATGATAAAAGCGCTTGATTAATAGAAGATTTTTTTTTTTAAATAATTTTACATCGCTGAACACGAAAATGAGTTTCATTTATTTTTTGCGATTTCGAGATATTGGTATAGATTTTAGTTGTAGGTCTCTTTCAATTATTGTTAATTAAAACCAACTTTCTATGGATACTGTTTTAAAGTTAGATAATTTACGTTTATATACATATATATCTCGTGTAAATCGGAAATGTACTTTTATTGCTTTTTCAAAAAATTATTAAAACTCTTATTAAAATACATTTTAATAGCGTAATAACACCAACGTTTTTTTTTTTTTTTTTTTTGAGAAATACGTTTTATTTGCAATCTATCACTTGACAATCAGCAAATTTTATAAACACAAAAATCATGGCAGGATTGATGGTACTCCAATGAGACCAACCAATATATAGTACAAACATTTTTTATTTTGCTATAAATCAAGTTGATTATACTAATGAACAGAAAGTATTAACGCTGTTACAAATTTAATAAAAGTGGTCAATGTTCGCATGTTTAAAAACCCGGGACCGAAAGCAACGTTTACTTTATTTTCGTTGCAAAAAAAGTCTGGGTCAAAATATTATTTTGGAAAAGAAACCTGGGTTGTTTTAATTTTTTCCAACTTTCGGGAAAAAGTCCAATAATAATTGGTGTAAGTTTAATTTTCAGTGGCTGAAAATTCTGATTGATATTTAATTAATTTCAATGTGCATTTGCTTCCATATAAAAGTAAATTTTGTTCATGCGATATATGGAGGAAAATGCTCAACACCGTCAGCAGGAAAAACTGTCAAAAATCAACCAAAAATTTTCAGTCACTTTAAACTTGCACTTTTCCATAGTATAATTAAATGGGCCACGAAACTACATACTGCATATGTATAATGAAAAATTTTGAAAATTTTGATGAATGTTTTTAAGTTTTTTGATTTTTCATGAAATTCATAAAAAGTTGAAAACTTTTATTTACATATATAATTTAAGTTAAACAAAGAGGTTAAAATTTTATAAAAAATTGTTTAATTGAGTATCAGGACTAAAAAAATAAAAGTTCGGATTGACAGATTATTTTATTTCAAATAACATAAAAATCCAAAAAAAAACTTTTTTTCTAACGACTTTTATTATATGTAGAAGTTACAAAAGTACGGGTCCCGTTATTAAATACACCGTAATACAATAACAATCTTTCCATCGCATCTAAATTTTGTGATAAATAGTGCTGAAGAGTTTTCATGAGTTTGTCCCAACACAAGTTGACTTTGCCCAAATTTTTCCAATTTTTTATGCATCGAAATTTAATAAAATAATGCAAATTTTGATAACTAATGCTTTTACATTCGTGCAGATTTTTTCATTTCTAGAGCTATTTGTATTTGGCAGCCAAATATAACACTTAGGCATAGGTCCCTGGTCGTAGCGATCCACCTTGAGCTACAAAGCTACAAGGAAAGACACCCACGTTAAGTTTTGAAATTACTTATTGTTTATATTATTTACAATCTTCACGACTAAACCGATTACAAGTAGCTTAAAAAAGTAGATATCCACGGCGTAGGCGTGTACGCGTTGCTTCACGTTAATAGCTGAACTGTCTAAAACTACTCAGGCGGTCGTTTCACTTTAGATCCTGTGCGGCCGTGCGCGGTCGCCACTGTAGTTTGGAGTTGTCTCCACTGCTCATAAGCTGCGCACACGGGTGTTGAATTCGTTAAGCGGCGGTGGCTTAAACACAAGGGATACACGTAGCAGACGAACTGTCGAGTGCGGGATATTAATCAAAACCAAGTTGGCCAAAAGAAAAGAAACAAAGCGAAACATTTTTTATAATTAAGGAAACAACTACGGAATTGAGAATAGTAGACGAAGTGGCAAATCCATAAGAGATATCGCCGAAATCATTTAGTCAGCGCTTCACTCTAAAAACTGTGAAAACCCGAGGCCGACCGCAAAAATAGAGTCCTTATGGTAAAAACATATAATTGAGAAAGGCTAAGCCGAATTCGTTTTTTCGTCACGTGAGCTAAAAGACTCTACAGGACTTGAAGTTAGCTCAAAAACGATTTTGGGAGTCTTGGTAGAATATAACCTTCGGGCAAGGGTACCGAGAAAAGTTCCACTTAAAAAAAAAAACCTCAGCAAAGTCGCATGTTATGGGGTATGAAATATCATATCAGGATAATTTTTTTTAGAGCAAGCGTTCAGCGGCGAAATGTGCTTTCAGGCGAATCTTTAAATCCAGGATATACGAAACCCCATATAAAGCATTAAAATTCAGCAAAATTGTACAGGGCATGTGGTATAAAACTCCAATTGATGAATGTAGCAAACTTGTAGACTCTATGCCTAAAAGAATAACCGAGGTTATCAAAAATAGAGGCTTTTCTATTAATTAATAGTGACAATAATGATTTTAATAATAAAAGTAATTTTATATCCGGTGACGAAATTTTTTTCTATTTTATTGCACAACAGGATATTGAGCAAATTAAACAATATAATTGCAGTTAGAAATGCAAACAGTATTTAATAATTATAAAATTTAGTGGAAGAAATAGGTAAATGATCTAGAATTTTGCAACCATGGTAGGAATCAAATCTAAGTATATTTACTGTATATTTTATTTTAACTAGTACATAGCTAGCAAGGACGATGTCTCTATTTTTTAGCCACAGCTGTAGACAGATCTCTCAATATAATCATTCCTTCGCCCCCTACGCCTGGTGGCAGGTATCATAACTGGTCATTTCTTGTTTTATGGGAACGCATGCCAGTATGGTGGACTTTTTCGCAAAGGACTACTTTTGTAGTTGTTGGGTTTATGCGGTGATGAAAAGCATGGAAAGCTACCTTTGATATTGCCCTGGTTTAGCGAGTGTAAAAAGTTGATAAATTTTATGTTTTATTATATACATTATATTGCTCAACTCACACTAGCTCTAAATGTGCCTAATAATCTATGTAATAATACGAGGACAGCCTCTATAATCTAACGTAACTTAGAGCTGGTTTATACCAAAAAAAATTGTGTACTATTCCGAGCTCTTCTTAGCTATAACATCTGAAACAAAAAGCTTGTTCGGATAACACTTTCTGTATACTCCCTCCCGGTTTCAGAAAGCGTGCTGAAATCCGACTATAATTTTGATATCTCAGCTGAAAGTCATAATGCATCTTTAACTATTTTCCAGCTTTTTTACTTTGGTTTTCTTTACCGATGTTGTTTTAGTTAGAATTTTTTAATCTTAACAAAAACTGAACAAATAAAACGAACTAAAAAAATTTACAATTTTTGAAAAACTTCAAAAATGTCCTTACTTTTTGCATTCGTAGTTCAAAAAGTACTATTCCGATTCATACAAAAAATATATACATAAGCGTAGAAAAACTGAGCTTGCATATAAAATGGTATCGACAGTTTAACTGGCAAAGACAGTTTTTGTTACCTATTTTTCGAGAACACTTCTTTGAAAAAATAAATCAAATTCACGTTCAGTTTCAGTGACCCAAAATTCGCCCAAAAAGCACTTATTTAACGTGGCACCACTTAGTCATTTAATATTTGTATAATAGTGTAAATGAGGCAAGCTAAATACGTATTACATATATTTGTTTCGTATGCCACAGGCATTAATGATTCACGTTGCTATGCCCCACCTACTTACATGAAATTAAAAGAGAATCATCGGAATTTGAATACAAAAGTGGAAGAGTGCCCTGAAAACAAATTTTGCGGTACTAAAAGGAGGAAAAGTTTTAAATTTATTTTACGTTTCAAATTTTGGCACATCCGGCTCAAATCGAATTCGAAGTATTTAGGAAGTAATTTTACCTGGTTATGGTATACACAGGTTCACAATTTTCTTTGGATAGTAATTAAACTGTAGTTTTCTTTTGTGGTTATACTTGGGATTTTTCGGAGGAGCGTTTCATTATCAAATAAAAATAACATCAGATATAAACGCTTAGAGCCAAACAGTATTGGCAATGGTCGATTATTTTAATTATTATACGATATTATTATTATAATTATTATATCTGAAGTATTTTGTGCTTAGCCCTTAACATAAGATCCTGTAGATCCGTAGCTTTACAGGTAAGTTGTTTAAAGAGTGCCGTATTCTCAAATTTTTTGAAAAATCATTCCACCAACGCAGGGCTCCCAAACGGACCTCGCTTTCTGTTGGGAAAGTGCGCACAGACTCTGTGATGGCCGCAAACGCCAAATTGTGGAGTTTACGCAAAGTAGTAATGCCTATTTTCTTAGCTTTAGACAACCAGGCGACTGTTTAAAAAATTTAAAATTCAAGTAGGTGCATTTAATTTTGGTCACCTTGCTGCCTAGGGTTTTAGTGTATAGTTAAATTGTGTTTGAAAAGACTATGTTATGTTACAGAGTTGACTAATTAAACGGAGCAAAGCACAAATTAATTCAAAAAAAATCAATTAAGTAAAAAAAACCTTTAAGCAAAAATCATAAAGATCATCTTCTGCATGATTTTTATGGTCCCATTTAAAATCAATAAATAAGCTAGCTACATAGAGCATATCAACGAAAAACTTATAACAACAACAACAATTTTTCCACACAGTCCAATAATATTTTTCTGATAAATGATTAATATAATGGATAACTTACAAAACAGGTTAGAGTTGGACCAGAGATAAACTATAATTGTTCAAAGTCACTAGCATTAAAAGTTGAAGCAAAAACACACTATATATCAATTCAGTATACATTTTATTATTAAACAAACAAGGCCTTAAATTTATTTGATTGTGCTATTATTAATATATAAGCAATAGTTATATTACGATATATTTGAGTCTGAATGCTAAAGAGAAACAAAACTTCAAAAATTAGTAGTATATACTTAGTATTTTATTTTTCTCCCATTAATAATAATAATTTAGCGTTGGCGGTCACCGTAGCTAAGTGTGTAGCGTGTACGCGCTTTATTCGATGGGTACCAGGTTCGAATCCTGGTCGCAAGTCACATCAAAGATTATAGAAATTTGTTTTCTAATAGCGGTCCGAATTTATTTCTGCCATGAAAAAACTTCTCACAAAAATCATTTGCCGTTCGGAGTTGGCATAAAACTGTAGGTCCCGCAATTTGAAGATGCACATCACAAATTACCAGGATAAGTTTGGCCAAACGTCAAGCTATAGTGTAGTGTAAGCGCCAAAGTATAATTATTATTAAACGCTAGCCACAATACCCCGGAGATTCTCGATCGGATTTAAAACAGAACTGCGTGCTGGTCATTTCATCAATTGATTTTTTAGCTTGAAACTAGTGAATAGCAAGTCGCGAGATGTGAAAAGCTGCGTTATCTGGTTGGTTCGTTTCGAGAAAAGGGATTAATTCTGCTACCAGCATAGCTGCAAAGATGTTACTATTGATTTTTGTTGGACCATAGCAAATTCTGGATCTGTTAAAAGAAAAGGCTTCCCAAATCATGGCAATTCTAGTAACCTTTCATTTAACCTGGTTTCCTCTTTTGCTTTCAAATCATATCAAAAGTAATTGAATCCATCACGAACATCGAGATTACATTTTTATAGCCGAGCGCACTGGTACCCAGGGTAATATAACTTAGTTCACCTAACGGCTGTTTGTAAGAGCATAAAAAAACCGAGATAGATAAAGTCACATACATATGTGTATATGAATAATTCTTAGAAATAATAGCGAAATAGATTAAGACATGTCTATCAGTCTGTTTCTTACTGACTTCAAATGTATTATGTGTGCTAAATATGATAGTGTTTGGTAGCATGGTTCCGAAGACATACTTATTAGCTTTAGAGTGGGCGGTGTCACGCCCATTTACAAATATTTTTGAATAGGTGAATTAGCTACCGTAGGCCCATCTGTCATATTACATTTGAATTCGAATTGTCTTCAATGCCGACTTATATCGGGTTTTTCAATAGGAATTCTACAAAAGTAGACCGATAGTGACAGCAAACGACGTCATATTTTTCCCCGCTCTTTTGATATTTCTCTTCAGTAAGGTTTGCCATTTCATCATGGAAATTTTTACGATCTAACAACGAGTCGAAATTATTAAAATTTACTACTACGAAATTCGGAATCAATGGCCTCAACTTTAAGAGCGCTACGCCCAATTTATGACCGTCGTCATTTCTGTCTGAATGGCTTCGTCAAAAAGCAAACTATGCGTTATTGGACAGGCAGCAATCCACAAGTACTCCATGAGTCAACATTGCATCCCGAAAAAATTACGGTTTGGTGCGGTTTATGGGCCGACGGCGTCATTGGGCCGCACTTCTTCCATGATGATCAAGACCGGCACGTTACTGTGAATGGGAATCGCTACCGCTCAATGATAACCAAATATTTTTGGCCCGAATTGGATGATATGGACTTGGACAATATGTGGTTCTAACAGGATGGCGTCACAAGCCACACAGCGAAGTTCACATTCGATTTTTTGAAAACCAAGTTTGGTGAACGTGTTATCTCACGAAAAAGGCCAGTCAATTGGCCGCCTCGGTCGTGCGATTTGACGCCATTAGACTATTTCCGTCAAGTCTATGGTTTATGCCAACAAGCCAACGACGATTAATGAACTTCGTACGAATATCGAACGTGAAACTGCAGCAGTATCAGCCGATTTATGCTTGAAACCCGTCGAAAATTCGGTTCGGCGTCTGGACTTCTTCTTGCGTGCCCTTGGTGCTCATGCAAAAGAAATCGAGTTCCATACATAATGGCATCGAATGTACTTTCACAGGAATGAAGAATTTAATTCATATCCCAAACCGTTTTTGTTTTATTTAAAAATAAAACTTTTGTAGCGTTCCTATTGAAAAACCCTGTATAACGCGTTTTTTAAGATTTTGATAAATATAAAAGGTACTGGTTGAAAATGCAATATGTGTGTCAAATTTGATAGAGTTCGGTCAAGTAGTTTTGGAAAAATAAGTTTTTCTTATAAACTAATTTTATGTACTATGAACTTTTTTCCAAACCTAAGTCTATGTATCATATATGAGCAAATTATCTTAACTGTTTACCGAATTACCGCACTCTTTCGTTTTTTTCAAAATACCGTCATGTGGGCGTGATCATTGTGCGATAATTTGAATAACAAATGTCGTTGAGATAGCTCAATATTTACTTGGACGGATGGGCGGACGAAGAGGCAGGCGTGGCTTAAGAAATTTCCCTATTAAAGCCAAGGGGTTTATATACATATATATACATACATATGTATATGTTACATACTACATATAGTAAAACAAAGTTATAATACCCTGGTCACCAGTGCGTTTGGGTATAAAAATGAGTATGCTACTGTATCGTTTTTTATTTTAAATGTGTCATTTAAAAAGGAATAATTATTAACATCGGTTGAGTAATGTGAGAGCCAAATCGCTACAAACATTCGCTACATACTCACTTTTAGATAATAGTATAGACAAAAGATACATAATTTTCTATGATGTCTTTCTTTATGCCAATAGAAGTAAAAATAGTATTTTAGAGGCCTGTGTAGCCGAGCTCGCAGCGTCTGCTAGTAACATCAAATATTACAGAAAAACTTCTAGCCGAGAGTGGTCACCTCTTGGCAGGCAATGCCAAACCTCCGTGTGCATTTCTGTCAAGAAAAACATATTTCGCACAAAAAAAGGTATCCCACTGACTGGTACAACATCAAGACAGCATCTCAATTTGTGGTGCAGAAGTGTCGGCCAAACATTAGCTTTCGTGACAGAAGAGCCAAATCACTTACGTAGTGCATATTATTTCATTACTTCCATGTATAAAAAAATTGCTAGCACATAACTGCTGTTATTGGTTTGTACACCCAACTGTTTTGCTGAGTTAAAATGCTTCAATATACAAATCGCTAGATTCGGTGATAAACAGGAGATTTTTCCTCGGCTATTCCATTTTGCCAGGCAGATAACTGAGTTGCCCATCAGTAGCAGCCGGCCAACTTAATGCTAACCCGCTACATTTTGCGATGCTAACGTAAGTCTTTAATAATTTCAAATACAAAAGATAATTTCAAACTAAATTAACTAATAAATTGGCATATTATATATACCACTAATACTTATGCATTAATTTTTTTTCTTGAAACGACTTACCACGAGTTCGTCGCTTATTATGTTAAGCGTATTAGCAGTATTTCAAATATATTTAAGATAAAGATTGATTTCGCAAATTAAAAAAAAAATCGAAATTCCAGGCAGCCAAACGTTTTGCTATGGCTTTATCTTCGGTTAAACTTTGATGCTAAAATATATTACTCATACGCCCAGCATGAACTACGCCGATAAATGCTCTAATAAGTCACTCATACGCCTAGAATAAAAATAGCCCATTGCAAAAAAGTTGCTCATACGCCACACTAAACTACTTATACTAATCAAGTGAAAACGACTATATTCAATTCAATTCTTTTCGGCGGCAACAAAATCAAACGAGGTTGTCTAAGAAATTGTTATTATTGACGGATTTTATATTTTGTTTCCCCCCCAACGTTTGAAACAAAATCACGCATGCCCAGAAGTAAAAACCAAAACCAAAAGAATTACAAGCACAGAAATTTTCTGAAAATATATGGTATGTATTTACACAAGTCTCTTAATTAATTAGATCCAAAGCTCCACTAAACGAGCGTGTTATGAGGGACAAAATCTATTAAGCCAACTTAAATACTTAACCAGGCGACCTCCGCGCAAACTTTCAGACTCGGTTGCCAATAGCGAACTTAGAAGGACGCAAATTACTAAAGTTTAGCGTAAAGCAAAATTTATTATTTTAATCTTTCGGCATTTGCCTACGAGCATATGTACGCCTCTATGCGCAAAACACAAAAAAAAAGGCAAACATTCCAACAGACATGCTGATGTAAAAAAGCAGCAACAAAAACAGCTGCCCTTTAGTATTTATGGCGTATATTTCACGTTGCAAGGTCGCGGAGATTTTCTTGAATGGACGTGGCAAAACCTTGCGCGTCATGGCCAAAACGTCAACATGTCTGCCAGCAGCAGCGAGGCTTTTATTTTCACTGCCGCCACTGTTCTGCTACTATTGTCACTGGATTTTGCCACAAACTACATTGCGTTACTTTTTATGCAACAATTGCGTTTGTTTGTTTTTTTTTGCGCTATCCTTCGGCATAACGGAATACAAGGAAAAAAACTATGGCAAACGTGAAAAGAAAGCGAAATGTGAAAAGTAGAAGACAAAAAACAAAAAAGGACTTCGTCGGAAAAATATTGACTTCAAAATACTTGCGCATGAATTTTTTATAGCGCACATTCTGTTTATTCGCAAGTTGCATGTCAACAGCAATTTCTCAATACCATTCATAAATCAAATTAAATGAAATAGTTGCAAAATGTTCGTGGTCGTATCAAGCAATTACGCATAGCTTGGATGCGTGCTCACTCAGGCAGATGAAAGGGAAATAGTTATATAAAATAGGCAAATAAATAAACAAATAAAAAATTAGTACGTATGTAAAAACTGCACAAGCAATTCATTAGTATCAGAAAATAGTTAAGTTAATTGAAAATTCATAATATCGGACTTTAACTAATTATTTGCAAATAATGAGTAACTGTAACTTAGCAAACATTCACGAGGTCACTGAGTAGACTACTGAACGCAACCCTTTCGTGCATGCTAAATATAAATAACAAAGATTATCACCTTATGCGAATCGGTTGAAAATGAGCAGATGTCTCATTTTGATTTGATACCTACCAAGCACCCGTCTAAATGGTCGACCAAGTGGGATTTAATTCACATCTTCCATTTTTTTCATTTTTCAACAAAGCCTAATCGATGAAACAAACTTAAAAAAATTTTATTGAATTAATAATTTGTACTTTTTAATTACTTGTTTTATTTTAGATACATTTATATATTTACGATTGCAGATTAATGAACAGAAAAAATGGGCTAAATTGAATGCGATTGAATTTCATAATTCCATAATCTCTCGATACATAAAAAATGAATAATTTTTTATTTGAAACAGTACATTTTAATTCTGAAATATTCTATTTTAAGTTTTTAAATTACACTTACTGTACTCTTAGGTGACGCTCGATACTTGTTCTTCCATAAATATAATTAAGATATTATAGAAAAGGCATTCAAAATCAATTTTATATATGTCATATATAGATCAAAAATAAATTTACGAGGAGTGAAACTAAATCTCAAATTAGGTCGAACCATGTTTCATGGTTGTATAAAAAAAGAAGAGCCAAAACATTAAACATTGAATTAGATAATTCAATAAAAAGGTACCATGTTTATTGATATTATGATTAGTAAGTTCCAGCATCAAGCTTGATGGAGGTTAATAAAAAAATTTATAAGGTATACTTATTAGTGTTTCGCCACGCCAATTTAAAAAAAAAAATCCAAATTAAATTCTGTGTATCAAGTTTTTGCGAATTTACAACATTTCTTTTTAAGATATCGAATTTTTTTACTTTTGTAAATTACCACTATTAAAAGTTGAATACAATAATTATATTAATAAGTTGAAACAAATATTGCAATATTCTGTTCACATAAACGAAGTTTAAAAAACTTTACTCTAAAAATATGTTCAGAGAAATATAACGACAAGGATTTACACGATATAAGTTTAGAAAGCTCAATCACGAAAATCTTTTAAGAGAGCGTTACCATCTATTTAAACTAATTAATTCAATTGAACTAGCGGGTTAACTGAGGTGCTATAATATTGGCCTTGAGATCTTTATAAAATGGTTAAATAAATTACATTGTTAAGTTAACAAACCTGCAGTTCTGAAATATTTTTAAACAGGCTTGCCACCTTTTCAACATAGTGAATTAAATTAATACGTTAAAAGAAATGCTAAAAAGCATAAGTAGGTGTAAACGAAAGGATTGTCACCAGTTTGAAACTATTAAATAAATCAGATTTGATGGTTCATTTTTATAATGTTACTATAATTCTACTATACATCAGAATACATCAAACATATTTTGGAATGGAACGCCATCTATGTAAAAGTTTATTGAATAAAATTTTTAAGATAAATCAAACATTACTACATAAGTTTTAACTGACAGAGGTTTAGAACTGTGAGTCTCGAAAAAATTATTAAGTAATTGCCAACTTTTAAAAAAATTATGTTGGATGAAATCGCACAGTTTCACGAATGAATTTACATCAAATTCCTCTGAAAGTAAGTATGTAGTTTAGAAAATTACTCCTACTTTTACAAAAGAATTTTTTCTGTGAAATAAACAAATACAAGATTAAATTGTTATACAGCCAGTTTTAGTAAATGCTAAGAAAAGTTTATGAATAAAGTTATCAAATATCAAATATTTAAAAAAAATCCTTATATGTATTTATGTGTATACACTTTTGTATTATAAAATAATAATAAAAACAGTAATAATAATAATAATAATAACAATTGTAATGGAAACCAGTGTAATTGATTTAACTCGAGGCCAGGTTTCTTTTATTTATTTATTTAAGGGAATAATTGAGAAAACAACGATTTTTCAAAGTGATAGAAGTTATAGCTGAAAAATAATTAATAATTGCAATAATAATAATAATAAATAAACTAATAATAATTATAATCATAATACTAATAATTTGGGGCTTACACCATAGGTCGATGATTGGCCCAACTTCTATAATTTTTGGTCTGCGTCTTGACGTTGTAACATGAAGTGAGGAGCCTACAGCTTACCGTCGACTCCGAACGGCAAATGATTTTTGTGAGAAGTTTTTCCATAGCAGAAATAGAAGAGGTTTGTCTACCGAAGGGCGAACGTTATTTGAAAAAGAATTTTCTATAATTTTTGATGTTTCGTTCCTCGGCCAGGATTTCAATACTTTTCAATACTAAATGGTTTTAATGAAACTTTTTAATTGAAGTATCTTTGAAATGACGTTATGCATTTCTGCATTTCTTAGTTCTTAATTGGATTGCAGCAAACTTAAGTAGCAGACCGCTTACCTGTCAATGAAAAACAAATATCAGTAATCAGACGTGATCGGCGCTTATGAAGGAGAGGTAGATTTTTTTTTTTTTTTTTTAAATAACAAACTAAAAACAGAAAATAAAATTTGTATAAAAGTTATGAAGTTTTCTTTTCTATTACATTCGAAAACGTAACATGCTCTAAATCTATTCCTGAACCGATTACTCTGAAAGTACTCGTACAATCCCATATATTAACACATCTGATCAAAAAAGTTTATTGGCATTATTTAGGATTTCCAATCGATGAATGGGATAAAAATTGGCTACCAAAATTTTGCTATACCAGTTGCTATCGGAGTGATATTCTCGACGTTTTTGATCCATTGTGAACAAAGGCGGAACCCATCTTGCGGATAGCATTTTCATACTCAATTTTTTATGCAAGGAATTGTGTACACGTTCCGTTGAGATCTTCGCCATGCCAGCTATCTTGCTCACTTTCAACCTTCGATCGTTCAAAACGATAGCGTGAATTTTTTCTATCGTTTCTTCAGTGAGAGCGTCATTTGGCCTTTCAGAACGTTCAGCATCATCGGTGCTCATGCGACCACAACGAAAATCTGCGATCCACTTGCAAATCATTCTAATTAATGGTTAAAAGTGCGGGAAATGTTTATCAAACTTCGCCTTTATTTCTGCAGGCGTTTTCTTGTGTAAAAAATAATATTTGATGATAACACGAAAATGATTTTTTTCATTTTGCGCAAAACTCAAAAGTTGTTTGCTTCGAATGGCTGCCAAAAAAACTAATTTATTGATATTCTTGAAACTTTCTTATTTAATAGTTTGAAGATTAGTACTATAATAAGGTAACACTAATTTAAATAAATGATAAGTTTTGTAGGGATATTTCAAATTGACTTCATAAGAAAAATATTTCAATCGAAAATATTGACAAATCTAAGCGCTTTTTGTTACTTACTTTCCATTTCACTAGAGGTATCGACACTTTCTTTTTACCGATTTTGACAATTCTCAGCGGTAACTAGGCAAAGCTCTTTTCACAAATGGGTACAAAGAGAAACATATTTTTTGGTGTTTTGCAGATTTATTTATTAAATCTGAGACTATAAATGATTTTTTACACGTTAGCACAATTAAAATATGTTTCTTATTGAAATTTTGGAAGCTATTCATTTTTCTTTCTTCCGTTATCTTGTTTACTAAAGGCGAGATCTGTCACTTTGCTGCGAGAAGGCACAATCTTGTATTATATCATTCTTGGGTTTAGTGATTGACAATTTCTTTTTCACTATTACTAAATTTTCAGTGATAATGGTTTTTGCATTTTAACTACTAATGAAGAGACAGACTGAATACTGGAATCAAACGCTTCTTCTTTTTGTTATCTAACATTCCACCTAATAGCACTTACGATATATATGAGAAGCATCTTAATAATTTAACATCTATTTGTGATAATTTAACACAAAATGAGGAAACAATGTATCTTGGAGATTTCAATTTAGGAAATATTTCATGGTTGTCTTATTATAATAATTTAATACCTTCAAATGTTTAATCTGAAATTGACTTACTGTTTGTAAGTACCATATTTATTAGTTTGCTAAATTTTTTCAAAAAGTTTACGAAAAGTATGACTCATTATGTAACTTTAACTTTGAATCATCCTCTGACAATTTCACGGTAACTCCCAATGATGTTGAACAAGCAATTTCAGAACTGAATAACAGCTCATCAGCGGATCACGAAGGGTTCTGTCCAGTATTTTTTAAACTGTTCTCCTCTTCTATTGCCAATCCCATGGCAATGCTCTTCAATAAGTGTCTAACCAAATCGATATTCTTAGACGCATGGAAAGTGTGCTCAATCACACCAATCTATCAATAGTTAAACAAAGCACAAATTCGAAATTATTTGATTACATCATTAAGGTTAAACTAATGAATCGAATTAACGATCACATTTGCGAAAACCAACATGGTTTCGTACCATTAAAATCAACTTGCACTAATTTAATGCTGCTCACAAATAATATTATCAATGCTTTTTTGAATCAAGCACAACTGGATGTAGTTTACACAGATTTCTCAAAGGTATTCGATAAAGTCGACTATTTTATCCTTATTAAGAAGCGCAGCGCTAACGGTATCAAAGGAACTCTTTTAAAATTCTTTTTTAGCTACTTAAATGGAAGGAAATTGTTTGTAAAAATGACATCGTTCAAATCTAAAATAATGATTAATGCCTGGTCAGGAATTCCTCAAGGTACGCACTGTGGTCCTCTTCTCTTTTTAGGTTTTATAAACGATTTACCAAACATTTTCCATTCTGTACAATGCTTAATGTTTGCTGATGATGTCAAATTATTTAAGAAAATCCAAATTATAACCGACTGCATTAATCTTCAACAGGATCAGGAATGGTGTAGATTAAACCACCTTTGTTTGAATATTGAAAAGTGCTGACTCGTTACATATAAGAAAAAGCTTAATCCTATACCTTATGATTATTATTTGAATAATCTTAAGGTCACTCGCAAGGAAGATATTCGGGACTTGGTCGTAATTTTCGACTCAGGACTAACGTTTTCTAAACATATTGACTATATTGTCTCGAAGGCGTTTTCCATGATCGGATTTATACGTCGCAATACTGAAGACTTTTCTGATCCCTTGACATTGAAAGCCCTCTATGTCTCTTTAATTCGAAACAGCCTTGATTATTGTTCGTTGATATGGAACCCATTCTATTAGTCCTATGTAAACAAGATCGAAAGAGTCCAAAAAGTTTTTACTAAGTATGCATTGTATAAGATGTGCTGGCCTAATGGTCTCCCCAGTTATTTAGGTAGACGCAAATTGCTCGGTCTGCAAAGCCTAGAAGATAGACGAACCTATTTTTCAGTACTATTCGTGTATAATCTTATAAACTCAAATATAAATTGCAATGAATTATTAAAAGTAATCAACATTCATACTATTCACCATGATTTGAGGGGGGTTCGTTTATTCGTAGATCAAGTTCATAAAACAAACTATGCCTTTAATGAACCAATGGTGAGATGCATTCGATTCTGCAACAATTATACTAACCTAGATTTTAGTCTCAATTTATCTAATTTTAAGCAACAATTATTTGCCATGTTTAATTAATTTAATTAAATAACTGATTTTTCTTAATATGTTTTTTATAGAGTCTGTAAGAACTATCTGTAGACTGAAATAAATAAATAAATAAAAATAAATAAAAGAAATATAAGCTACAGTTTCACTTAACATCATAAATAATTCTTCCAACCGCAATACTAACTGAAGTTAGATATGAGGTTTTGCTAAAAGTTCACCTCGCTTACTTATGCGACCTTTGCCACAAAACAATCCTGCTAGCAGTGAATAACCCGTAGGCCTTTGTTGTCGGCATTTAATACGATTATACAGTTTTCCGCAAGCTATTAGCGAGACCATATATTTGTATATGAATGTGTGTATGGGTGTGTGTGTTTTATGGAAGTTGCGACTTGCGTACGATTTATGCGCAGCATAGCCGAGAAAATTCCCGCATACTCTTCCAATTAGCTGCCGTGAAAAAATACAAGTATGTAAGCTTGTAAGAGTGTCTGTATATCGTTGACCTTCCATTTTAGTGTCGCACCTGCCAATGGCAGCCAGTCAATTGACTAGCTAGCCTAACAAATGTACGCATACAAATACAACCAAGCGTGAATACAAAGCGCGGTCATACTTATATCTAAGTGCATATGTATGGATGTTTGTATATGTACATGCAATATGTGTGGACATAAAGGACCTCTAAGCAATCCATATGAACAGCGCGATTCTAATAAATTCATTAAATATGCGTTAGAGTGGTGGTTGCGTGCAATGCGTAGCGAAAGCAAAGTGATTTGGAATCCGAAACGAGGTGGGTAGTGTGTGTAGGTAACATACGCATAGCGCGTTTCTTTATTTCCTCACTCGCAAAGGTACTTCAAAATACACTACGTTGACGATGGGACCCAATCAGTGCTGATGCTACGATATGTTGAGATCAATGCATGAAATACAAAACGAAATGTAGTTACTGCTGATTAGCACGCATAGAATGGATGGCTAATGCGAAATAGTAAATGGAAAGGTATATAGGGCTCTAATTTTCAATAAGTGCATTTGCAAAATTTCTAGTTTTATAGGCACACTTTCTATTTTCTGCCAGCCTACAATTTGTTCCCCCTTTTTGCTTCCAACTCAGTTCGGTGTGCAAATTTTAAAAATACTGCAGTAAAATCAAGCTGCAAAAAAAGCAAAACATTTTAGGTGAGAATTACATGGTAGACTGTCGCGGACCCAAGAACGCTGCAATGACAGTGGACTTTGAGTTTGAGTTGAGGATTCGCGGTTCTGTCTGGCAAGGCGAACATAATACGTTTGCTGGAGCTTGCATGAGTATATTGTAGCTTGGATAAAGCTTGAAGTTTGACACAAGCGTATAGGGAAAAACAGAATACGACACGAATATATTTACACAGAAGCAGTGTCAAAATCAAAAAAGAAGTAGGACATGTAGTATACTCCATAGAACAAAAAATTATTAGTACTTACAAACTGCCAAGTACTGCACTGTTTTACAAACAAAAATATTAATTGGAAAGAAAGTGGTCGATCTAATTTAGTAAATAAATTAGCTAAGGGACATCAATCTTTACATCGGTAATCAGGCAGCCGACTAACAAGCATGAATGCTTTAGCAACTATGGTGTGGTAAACCAGACGATTATTGTATATTGAAAACACAATCGTTTCTAATACAATGTTCTTAGTTACATTTTATAATTTGAAAATGGCTGATTAACCGTCTAATCAATCAATAACTTGCGATATAATCGCCGTTTGGTCGTTTTTTAAAAAAAAAACACATCAGTCGTTTGTTTGTTTTTCCAACTGGAGCAACCAATTGAAGCCAAATTCGTCTCCACCTGGTATTTCCAATGTAGATGAAGCCTTCCTCTTCTTCTGCTACCACCAATGGGTATCTCCTCTAATACTTTCAGGGTTGGAACATTTCCTTCCATGCATACGCTGAATTATGCCACTCACCTCATCCTTCTATTGTCTGCGGTAGTCGCCGTCACAAAGACGTAAAGATCTTTCGGAGAATCTTTCTCTCGAACAACCCAAGGGCCATCTCTTCGGCTGTTGACAGTGTCCATGCTTTTGCGCCACACAGTAGCACGGGAATGATGGGGGACTTATAAAGCATAGTTTTTGTTCGTCGAGAGAGGGCTGTTCATTTGTCTACTCAGCCCAAAGTAGCACAAGAGAGATTTTTCGTTGGCTTTCGAGGCTGATATTGTTGTTGGTGTTAATGCTGTTTCCAAGATAAACAAAGTCCTCCACTTTTTCCACTCTTTCAAAATTGTAGCTGTCAACAGTGACGCGTGAGCCGAGAGGCGAACACACTAAGTGGTTATTTGATGACAGGAGGTACTTTGTTTTTTCCTCATTGAAAAAGGCAAAACTAACGGCGTGGTTCTTAAGGGCAATGGTATCGATATCACCAGCATACGCCAGCAGTTGCACACATTTATAAAAGATAATATCTGACCGGTTTAATTTTGCAGTCCTTTTCCGAAATTATACTTAATATGTCAGTTAATAGGGAGCCACTTTGTCTGACATGTCGATTGGTATCAAACAGCTCGGATAGGTCCTTTCCAATTCTGACTGAGCTGGTGGTGTTGCTCAGCGTCAACTGTATTATTTATTCAGGTATTCTAAATTCAGACATCGTGGTAATTAGGAAACTTCTTCTCGTGGTATCGAAAGCTGAATTAAAGTTGAAAAATAAAGGGTGTTTTTTTTTTGATAGATAGAATTTTAAATTGAAATAAAACACATAAAAAATGAAGATATTTTCATGACATTTATTATTTAAAAACGATTTCTGGCATATGCCCGCCACGACTAGCTTTGGTGAATCGGACGCCATCAGTCCAGTTGTGAATTTCCATGTTGTGGAAGGACAAAGTCCAACTTGTTGAGCACGGCGGCGAATACTATCATATACCAACACTATCACTTACAGCAACAATATTTTCTTCTGTACGTACAGTTATTTGTCTTGTTTTTGGTTTTTCATCGAGTAGAGTAATTGTTGTTCGAAATTTATCAACAGTTCGACGAATAAGCTGCTCTGATGCTTATGATGATGATTATGTGGACCGTAAAATTCACGAAGTGCGAATAGAGCACTGATTTTTAAAGTAAATTTCCACAATTTGTAAGCGTTTTTGCGACGTAATTTTTTCCACGATGATTTGTCAATGCTTACTGAACAGAAATGTCAAAACGAAATGTCATCAACCAGCTGTCGAGTGACAGCTATCCCTATCGAAAGTTCTATCAGTCTAAAAAAAAATACCCGTTAGATGATGTGTGTCGATCCTCTTCACATAGGTCTTTTCCAGTATTTGGCGTATCGTGAATATCGTAGTCGATAGTAGATTTACCAGGTTTAAGCCACACTGTTTAAGTCTAATCAGTTTCTTGACGGTTGTCTTCAATTCTTCGACATACGCTCGATAGAACCTTATACGAAGTGTTAAACAGTCTGATCTCATCCCTGAATAGGTCAGTTGGTAACCCATCCGCGCCAGCGGCTTTGTTGTTCAGAAGGTTTTGCAATTCAATCGAGATCGAATGAGGGGATATTAATACCATCTTCATCGGGATCTTCATTGTCTCCCAGGCAGTTCAGTGGAAAAGACAACAGGCATGCCGAAATTGTGTAGGTGGCTGATGTTAACATAATACTATATTAAATACCTGGGTCTTACCACGAAGTTGCGAAACTGGTATGTTTGCCTAAGCATCGTATGAACTGGGCGTGAGGTAGCCACCATGAATCAATAAAATACTTAAAGTACTCTTATGTCTATGTTGACTGTGCTTTCGATCTCCAGTGGTGTACCTAAACGCTAAAGTGGAAGTGGAGTTGAGGTAGATATAAATAAATAAATACGTGAGTGTAAAATTTCACCTGCACTGACTCATTGTTCGAATAAATATCTATTTTTTTGTTCTAAAATGAATGGATAATGAAAATGGTAGAAAAAGGTCTAGCAGGCTCCCGATAGCATCAAGCCGTAAATAGTGATATGCGCTAGAAGCGAGCCCACGCTTCATTTTTCGAGTAAGATTCTTTGCTATAAGCAAAGTTGTAGCGCACGTACCAATAAGCGCTCATATTATGCGAATGCCCGCCTTCTGACTACAGTTTCTGGTGTTTTCTCCTCCTCTCATCCAAGGCGGAAAGACGAAAATTTCGTTTTTTATATTGTCGATATAAAGCATCGTATCGTGTCGTTCATAAAAACGTCGACAGCTGCACTCGCTTTTATACTTTGTTGTACGATACGTTATTTGACAGGCAATTGGAGCAGTAGAGCTGTACCACGGTCATCAGGATTTTGGCTCTGAAGGTAGGATAGAGTCATATAGTTAGAGTGAACTTTGCCATATCGCAAGAACGACGTTCGGAAGTGGTTCGGGTTTTCCTCGGCGGGTTTTCGCATTAACGTAAAACGAGTAATTTTCTGAAAAATTGTCATGCCTATATTTAGTTAAGAGATTGTTCGAAACTTCTAATTGAATTTCGAACATTAGAGAAAAAAATGTATGCTTACATATATTAATTTGGATTGACCTTTACTTTTCTGATCGTTATTTTAAAAGTGACAACCTAGTATTGTGATATTAAAAGTTTTATGTACGTGTTGAAAGTTTTATCGTGGCTATGCACCCAAGTGGTCACTAAAGCTTTTCGTCGCATGCAAATTATTCCAGAACCGTAAAGGTTTATAGAGGAAGCGTAGAAAAGTTAGGTAAGGTCACATTGGTAAACCGTAATGGAGTCGGGCCTCAAAATTCTGAAAGACAACGAAAATGCTAACGAACCATTAAGCAGTGCTAATTCCTTTAAAAAGATGAATTTCATTTATATCAGAAAGCAGATTAAGCGTGGAATGGACACAGACTTGCAAAATGCAAAAACCTTCCGTAAATCCTATGTCAATCCAAAGGCCTCCTATGGCCAGCCAAGGCCACCTAACCTAATCAAATGCCCTTATCCCAGTGCATATATGTGAATGTGTGTGTGTTATTTAAAAAACTCGAATACTAATTTTCTCAACCTCAAAATTTATGATACTATTATTGACCATTGACCACAACAACAATTAACCACATTCAGCTATTCGCTTGATTCGGCAGGGTGAGGTAAAACCGCGCGCTTAAGTTAGTTAATACGACTGCGAAATGCCTAGCAAATTGGCAACTGAAACGGCAATATACACACACCCGCACACTCAAGTGGCCATAAATGCTACATGGCACTCAAAATTCGATTGCTCTTTTTGTTGGTCATTGACCAGCGGACACTTAAAATCGTAAAATCGTTTATTACAGCTTTTGTCACTATTTAGAGAAGCTTTTTTGTTCCAGCTTATTTTCCATTTTATCTCTAATTGTCTGTTGTTGAAGCAACAATTTCCGGTCATTCACGAGTCAACTGTAAACACAACGCATAGCGCTTATGTCTATTGACTGATTTTGAATGTCCTAATGATGCCGAATGACGACACAAAACCATGAACCTGAGGACGTTAAGCGGTTGTGCGGAGTCGGAGCTGATCGGACAGTCACTAAGCGGGGGTGTAGTAAAGAAAAATAAACGAAAAGTTCAACTAAAACGGTATCGATCATTGTCAACTTGCACGAGCTAAATTTGGTGTATATACATACATACACACACACACACACACACACACATGTATGTAAGCGCACTTCCCGCTAGCTATTTGGACCATCAACTCAAGCAACTCAGCCATCATTCATCTGTGCAGCGACAAAAATTCGACATAAAAGCAGTAAAGCTCATCATTAGGGGTTGTTGTTGTTGTTGTTGTTGTTGTTGTTGGAGGGGTAGCGTTGACAACAGAACTGCTCGCGCGTAAAGTAGTAGGAGTATCAACGCATCATCTATGCTGTCATCAAGCGGCATCATCGACATCATTGACATCATCGATGGCTGCATCATTGTAATCGCATTTATTGTCATCACTTTTTGCCACACACTATTTGATGTTTGGCCATTGTTTAATGGTCATTGTTGTTTGCCATCAACAGTGGCAGCAAAAGTAGCAGCACCAGCAGCAGCAGCAACAAGAATACGTGCAAAAGAATAACGCAGATGAGGACGACAAATGTAAGTGAACATAAAGTAACACTGATAAAGACAATTGAAAATAATCCAACGACATAGCGCAACAAAACTCTGGCACAGCACGACAATATAGAAATGGATGAGCCTTCACACCCATTAGAATGTAAATGTTGAAAGTAAAAAGTTTTAAATTTGCTATGTTTTATTTATATACATTGTATATATGTATGTACTTATATTATTTGTATTATTTTTCAAATAGACGGTTTTAGTAATCTGTATACCACGTTGTGTATTGCGATCACGATACGTTATATGGTTATCATATATGTAATACTTCTATATGGCTGTAAAGCACAGAGTACATTCCCCAATATCAGAGTGCAGAAATATAAAAAATAGAATGAGAGATCCGATAATCGAATGTACCTAAAATGACAACTTCACTTTAAAAAATACATGAGCGTATCAAGCCTTCATAGAAAAATCGTTTATATTCACACGTTAAAGAAATTATTTAAAAATTGTTAAAAGAAAAAAATATTTACAAACCAAAATATATAATGGTGAGGCAATGCTTTGTGTGCAAAAAAAATACAGATAAAGAAGAACATCTTCGTGCGTAAGTACATATATTCCAATTTTTTAAGAAGCTAATAAACACATTTCCCATTCCAGTTTACCAAAACATGCAGAGCTTCGCAGAAAGTGGATGGATGCATGCGGTATCCAAGGCCAACACAAGCATGCAGTTTATATTTGCTCAAAGCATTCCGAAAAGAAATGTTACCACAGTATTGGCAGATATTTGAAGAAAGCCGCTTTCCCTACACTACACCTGCACCCAAAAGTGCAGTCCTTACAAATGGAACTTGATTCTGATATCACGACAGTAAGCCCTCATCTTCAACCCTTTAACCATAAGCCACCGCAGTCGTCAGTAGTGGGATTAAAGTCAGGTATGAATTTTTAAAATGATGTGCCTAGCTTGGATTTTGATTCTGATATTGATATAAGTAGTAAGCAACTCGAACCAACCCTTACACTACGAGCGACAACAGTTGCCAGAACTTCAATTTAGTGCTGGTATTAATTTGGATATTGGAACTATCATCGACATTACGCCCGCAGTGGTTATTGACTCTGACATTGTAATCGTGAGCGATCCGCCTATCATGGATATCGATTCTAACATTGAAACAATTAATACTTCTCATCATGAACCACCGGAAGTTGGATTTAAACCTAGCATGCATTTTCAGAATGGTAGGTATAACCACATTTTGTATAGCCGGTTCCTACGGTTGAGGTTCATCAAACTTAGAACCTTAAGATTAGGGTTTTAAATTCGAAATTGCCTAATTAAAATGCATCCAGTATATCGCAATATCCTGGATAATAAAGTTTGTGAAAGCTTAATGGCCTGGATAATAAAGTTTGTGAAAGCTTAATGGTAGAAACTTTTTTTAGCAACGATGTATTAAATAACCACCGATTACAGCTTTGTAAGTGCATAATAAACATGTATATTGATACACGCCTTTTTTACGAGAGTACAAAGCAAACGGCAGATAAGGAATATGTACGAAATAAATTTACAAAACTAATTTTATTTGCAAATCAATAATGTCCATCCCAATATATGTTTATGTATATAACATGCCTTGAATAATAAAATTGTTCTATTATCATAAATAAATATGTTCTCATTTAATTTGAATTTTCAGTCTATTTGACAATTTACAAGTTTACATTTATACTACTACAAGCTCAAAAATTTATGTAGTCTGTCTCGTTTTGGTTTCGTTTTCAAAACACATTACTAGCTTATCCCACCCGCAATGTAGAAGTTTTACATATATGATGGTTATATTAAAAATACAAGATTTTGTAGGTACTACAAAAATGGCTCAGACAATTTTGTAAATGCTTGACTCAATATTATTTTCAGCAAGCGACAAAGATGGACACCAGCAAAGAGAAAATACGCCATATTTTACAGTTTTTCGTCGATAAAGCCAGGTGGCTTAATATATGAATAGTGTTTATGGTACTGATACTGTAACACCCAATCATGCGCAATTTTGTTTCCGTCGATTCCGTTCCGGTAATTTTGATATCAAAGATGTGCCAAGCTCTGGAAGGCTAAAATAATGAAAATCGTCGAGTCCAGCTGTCATGTAAGCACTTGGTTGATTGCCTATGAGCTGAATATTTCACAAAAAATCGTTTGAAGTCGTTTAAATAGGATTGGATACTGGCCAGTTTAGTTCAATAGGAGAGGAATTGTAATCTCGCGTTTAGTTTTGTCTGCATCGGAACAACGCCAGACCACACAGTGACTCGCCACAATCTCCGGGAGCTTGGTTTTTAAGCATCCACGTTGTAGTTCGGACTTGTCACCAAGGCATTGCTACCTCTTCATATCTATGACAAATGGTTTTGCACGTGAAAAATTCCGCTCAAGAGAAGGTTGTGCAAATCGACTGTCCCAACTTCTCAATAGGGACAAAGGTTGCTATGAGAGTGGCATGCTGAAATTTCCGTAAAAGTTTCAACAAATTATTAAACAACACGGTGCATATTAGACCTAAATCGGATCATTCTAACTATGCTAAATAAAACCTTCAACTTAACGCAAAAATCATGGATTTCTTTTTACTAGACCCAATACGTCAATGATTATCTGCTGGTATGTTTGAGAATGAAAAACTCAAAAATAAGCAAGCCAAGCAACACCAGTTTATGAGATATGTTTGTCTTAAACATATAAGAAAAAAAGCCGATAGGTCATTAGAGTCAAGTTGCTTTTCATAATCACATTTTCCAACTGAATTCGACCTAGGAAAGATAAATCCTGTCTAACGTTGGAGGTAACCCTTAAGAAAAAGAATGTAAGAAAACGTGAAAAAAGCCGTGACAGTCCAAGAATGATAGAAAAGAACATTTGTCCTTCCGCGCTAAGAGCTGAAAGTGACGTAATAAAAGGAAGAGAAAAAGAGGGTAAAGACAAAATTTCAAAGGAGAAGAGGAATAAGCGCTCAACCGACTGAGACATTGAAAGTTTTGTTAACATTGTTTGTGTAAAATAAAACAAAACCAAATTTACTTCATCAGCGAATGGGTGAATACAAGCAAATTGACAAAAAGTGTCCTAGTGGTCCGCGGAAGACGCAATTTTTTATTGAGGTGGAGAAAAGAAAACCAAGTTAGTTTTTTTGAAAATGGGCATGACACCATCCACGTTAAAACAAATTCGGTACACACATTGCATTTCACGTCAGTAAACAAAATTTTATTATTATTGAAGCTGAACAAAGATCACATCTTACCTCTCATAAAACGGTAATTTGCAAAACTCAAAAAATGCGACATTGTAATTAGTATAAAAGATATTTTACTCTAATTTTTTATATAACGTTGGAGAAGAACAAAACGTGGGATAAAAAAATTTTTGGAAAGTGGATTTTTTACAGAAAAGAAGTATAACTCTGTTTTTCCAAAACTCTACTAGACAAAACCACACCCATTTAGATGTACAAATAAGAGTAATTCCCGACACTTTTTATTTCAAATTAAAATAAAACCCATAATTTGGACTTCGGTTCCAATGGCCCTTCGCCTCTGCTTTACTTGGGATTTTTTTTCGTTGGGGAGGAAAATAGGCATATGGACAATTCCATGTTAAGCCGACCAATTGGTTTATGGGGAGTGCACAACGGTTAAGTAGAATTTTTTCAGAAGTTTTCGATCATCCTTTAATGAAACTTTTCTAACGGAAATAAGTTAAAGAAATTGTTTTCAAAATTCATAATTTTACTATTTGCTAAGTTTTTCAAATTTATTTTTTTAATATCTCGCAAAACGTTCCCCCTACAAAACATGTCCTGAATTCATTTCAAATACCATCTTTAAAGATACATAAAAATAGAAACTTAAAACAAAATTTTAAATCAAAATTATTTTATAAAATACCGTTTGTATTTTGAAAATAATTTAAAACCTTCAAGAAGAAATTGTGTATATCTTTTTTTAGTAAGCTTTGAATATTTTAATTTGAAAAAAATTGAAATGTTTGCAGTTACGAAATCAAGGCGAATTTATAGAAGGTGATGGCATAAGAGCAGCTGACTTGAATTTTTTTTATTCACCTACATGTATTTTGTTTTTGCTTTTGCGTATGAGCTTTCAAAAGCTGTAAAAGCAAACACAAAATGTATTTAAATTTGTACAACTCTTACGCAGAAACAAAAACAAAATACATATGGATTTTGTAGTTGTATTTATAGCACCACCTTGTATGGAGTCGCCTTGTAGGAAATATTAAAAAATAAACTTGAAAGACTGAAAAAATGTGAAGTTTTGAATTTGGCATAACCTTTGAAAACAAATTTTTTCGTTATAGAAGAAAAGAACACTACTGAACAAATTTCAACCAAATCAAAAATGGTGCACTCCCATAACTGGTCGATTTAACATGGAAATTTCGATAAAAGAAAAGCGATTTTGCAACCATAAAACATCGATATTCAAAATAATCAATGTCAAGTCGAAAATTCTTACTTTGAATCACATTCTCTTTCAATACTGTGCCCTTTGACTGCACCACACTTTGCTATTCATCAATGTTTCTGTCGCTACGTTTCTCTTCATTTCCTTATTAAAAGACGTGTATGTATTATTTTTATTTGTATGTATACCTCTTCTCTCTATCTATACCCTTACTTGTATCTTACTATTTTTCTATCTCTATTATTAACACTTTATTTTCCTGTCACAAGGCTTGATTTCAAGCTCTAAATTTTTTGACCTACGATCTATTTTCTTAGGCCTTCGACTTTGATTTCAAATCTTATCGAAGCACGCAAATGCCACGCAAATGCTTAAACCTCGTAAATAAACCAGCTCTCATGCGAAATTTAGTAAGTTTACGAGGCTAATGCATTTGCGCGTTTAGTTGAGTACCCATATTAAAGCTTCTTATCTGTTTCTATAATGGCAAAACATTTTTTTTTATTACGTAGCCCTGTTTGACATTTCAATTTTTTGGCTTTGCATATTTCTTCTGTGAATTGCTTGTTTCCTTTTCTAGCTATTATCGTACTTTAACCCCACTTCTAGCATCACCATTTTCCTAACCTCTTTACAATACACATTTGATTGTTATACTGTGAATATGCGCACGCTGCTTGAAGTACTTCAGCGGCATTTGTTCAGCGCTTTTGTTAATATTTCATTGCCTACTATTGCCTTAAAATGGATGGCATAGCAGGGGCAAATAAATAAACTCTAAACATTATCATTTAGGCGATTACACTCTATACAGTTTTCCCCTCTACCTACAATTTCTGCTCTCCCCCTTTCGGCCCTGTCTCTCTTTCTATCTCTTTTCTCCTGCAAATTTGTAGTCACCCGCTCAGTAATTTCTAATTAAGCTAAGCCGTGAATCGCCAAACGAAGCGCGCCCATCTATAATTATACTAGACAATAGCGCCACACAACACTATCTTAACTTGTCATGCACATTTACTCAGTATGACATAAACATCACTAACACCACACAACAGCAACAATAAACAATTGCGCTAAGGACTTGATGAAAAGCCTATCTTAGTTGCGAATGGACTTACAACAAAGTGTTGGTTAAGTGAATTACACTCCATGCAATGCTGAATAGGCCAAGAGGTGAACGCGTGATTGAATAATTGAGTGACTTCTTGAATAATTGGATGAGTTAAGGAGCAATTAAATGCACGTAAAAATCAACAAGAAATGCAATTGATAGTGAGTGGCCAGGCGATTCGACTATTTAATACTAAATCACTGTTAAATTTAAATTGAGGAAACTATTTTCGTTTATTTTTAATATAAGTTTTTGTTTATCTACGCATAAAAATAGTAATTTTTAACTTTTATCAGCCAGTCATCACCTTCATTTTTTTGTTGTTAATCACCTTATAAATAAATTATTTTCCTTTGATATTCGCAAAGCTTTCCGCACTAAATTAATTACGACGCAAGTTATCAATAAAATTTTATTAGAGGAAAAAAACCAAAAAAAAAAAAACCATAAAGCAATATTGTTATTAAATAATTTATGCAATAAAAACATAGCAATTTAATGTCATCACTTCTTCGATTGAGAAAAAATTTTATGAAAATATACAATATTTATCATAAACATTTTTTCACGCTTTTATAATTGATTTATTTGCCGCGCTTTCCGTTCAGTTAATTCCATGTTAACATTCTTGCTTTTTTTTTTTAGTTTTTAATTTTTCGCCTACACTTTTACACAAAGGCCTTAATAGTTTTTCAATACTGGGCTCTTACTTTATTTTAACATTTTTCTATTAATCTGCCGCAATGCATTGTTGTCCATTCGCTTTCCGCACATTTGTTAAATTTAAGCGGATATGTCACATAAGTAAATTCCATAAATGTAGTAAACTCATATTTCCGTGCCAAATAAAGTGGATAAAAATGCATTTAATGTAACCAAAGTGTCAATATACGAAATGATTTATATATTTACATATTCCTGTTTGGTGACAGAATATTTTTAAAGTTTTCAAGTAAGATTTTATTAATTTATCGGTTATAAAAAATATGTTTGCTTTATTTTTTTTTTTTTTGTGCGGCAATTTAGTAATTTATGTGTATTGCATTACATTGTAATGGAGGGGAAGTATTAACAAAATTTAACGAATTAAATCGTTAAAAAATTATGTTATGAAATTATGAAATTATGAAGCAAGGCTTCTACAATTTGTTGCCCACCCTTTTGGTAATAATTTACCCATACGGTGCTACTTCCCAGGAGCGATATAATAATTAAGTATATTCAATAGAATTGACGGGCTGGTGCCTAAGTAGATTCAAAATATAAGTAGATGACTTTTTAGAGACAAGAAAATTACACGAATTTAATGGCATGAAGATTTCAATTTCCCTGCTTTTTGGATTGCTTGAAGACAAATTGGCCACTATAGACTAATATCTTAATGAAATCTATGAAGAAGCAGTCGGACTTCCATATATACTGTTTGGTCATATGTAAGACACTGTGCCTGCGCAAAGTACTTACGCTCATACATATTGATGTAAATCAACCGCTTTAAATTCAGGTCTAGTTAAGTCACTTACATATGTACATACAAAAAAGGTATGCAGACTTCTGTACTTACATATTAACGCTTCTGCGGTTTACTTACGGTTTATGATTTGCATTCTAAATATATGTACGTATGCAGGCTTACAGATCGACATACATACAAGAACATCTATTGTCAGGCAGACATGTGGACAAACATACGAATATTTTACGGTGCATTCTTTGTCTGCGTATGTGCATACTTAGCTACTTAAACAAGTTGAATTTGTTACTAGCTTTTGTCACTAAAATTCATACAAAGGAAATACTATGGTATCATTCCCATAGCTTGGACAAGATTTCTCATAGGTATCAATAGGATTTAAGCGCATAACATAAGAATCGAACTTCACTTGAAATAAAGAAGACGAATAATCAACATCTTAAGTGTTTATTTTTTTTTCCTTTTGATGGAACATATTCCATATAGCGAATCTGAAGGCGACGAATATAAATTTCATTATATCGAAAGTTCGTAATATAGAATTGTATATAGAGGTTATGTTTTTATGCAGTGGCGGATGTAGAGCCTTTGGCAATTGGTATATTGCTCGAAACATTAAAAATTTTTACTTCCGAAAGAACTTGTATAATATTCATTTAAATAGTATTGGTTGCATATTTCACTATTAACTGACCCTTACCATTTCAAATCAACTGGTCATATTTTTGTATCTTGATACAACTTAAATACATATATTTTTTTTGCTTGATTTAATGAGACACGTATTTTTTCTTTTGACTGAAAAAAATATTTTTCTTCCATTTTGCGAAGTTATTATTTTTGTTGTAAAAATCGATTTTCCTTGTGGTTGCGTGAACTTTTTTTTTGAAACTGGACTACTGGACTACTTTCTGTGGGGTTATTTGAAAGAAAAGGTGTACGTTGATAAGCCAGCAACAATTCAAGAGCTAAAGGTTGAGATAATTCGGCACATTAACGGCATAGAACCTCAATTATGCCTCAGCGTCATCGAAAATTTGGACCATCGGATGGAGGTGTGCCGCCGAGGTCGCGGCGGACATTTGACCGATATTTTGTTCCATACATAATTGAACCACACCATATTATCATAATAAAAAGAAATTACAATAATTTCCAAAATAATTTGTGTTTTATTCAAAATCAACATCGGCCCTTAAAATTTAACCACCCTTTATATCGAAATATTAAACAAAAAAATTTGCGCACCAAAATCATCTATATTTCATATATGTACGTGTACAACGCTTTTAACTAAGCTAATACCTAACCTTTGACAACGAAAATAAATTTATTAACTTAATCTGTTTGAAACAGTTAACTTCTATAACTTAGCGTTCTGCGTGTGGTAAAAAGTGAGGACGAATTTTTAGCAGATTAATTTTGATTAAATAATTTAAGAGTTTAAATAGTTTATTTTTTACCTATAGCCACTATTTGCAGTAACTATGAATATGTTCGTGCTTAATTATTTTATTTTTATTATTATTTATTGCACTTAAACTCCATTGAAAATACCAAAAGTTTTTCATACACTTCAAAGTATTGGATTTAAAAAAAAAAAAAAAATATGTGCATGCAGCGCCGCAACATGTGTGCTTTATGAGTAAAATTAATATTGCATTTACGTTAATATTATTTGTATGTATGAACAAAAACTTGTATATTATCGCTCCCGGATATTATACCTCCCTATTATGTCACAAAATTCAATAAAATATAATTTTTAGCTGTTTCCTTGATTTTTTTTGCTTGTTTAATTTAAATATATAAATATAATATATAAAACAACATTTATATATGCATGTAATATGAAATATGACAATTTGCAGTATAGCAAAAAATAAGATACCAGACTTGTATACAAAACTATTCCTGCACGACATTACTAGGTTATAAAATATATGAAAATATTTAACTTTATCCCTTAACAAACGACGCCTTTTTTCAAACAAATTGTAATTCATGTCTTTCTCTCTCCAAACCAATCTTATTTGTAAAGTTTTAGCAAGTGACCGTTTGTATTTAAGTAAAGGTAGAATGGCGGTGAAAGAACTCAACGCTCAATTAGCAATTGGGTTCTCTCTGGCCAGTTGATTGAGTTGGAAAGTTAATATCAAAATGAGGGTGCCCAAATTAAATCGACTCACAGCTGGTAGCTGGTATCAATAGTAACGTCCATTACTTAACCAGCTTCAATTAGTTGTTAAAGATGCCAGAGCCAATATGACCGTTCGGCTTTCTGAGAAGGGGGCTACGTGCTCATTTTGAAAATAACAGAGCCAGTAATGCTCTAAAGCGACGACCTTCAACGAAAGCAAATCCTTTCGACTGCAAAACATTGGAAAAATGATAAACGGGTTAAGATTTTCTTTCTCCCAAGAAATCTGAATCCCCAACACTTTGCTCCATCTTGTGGCCTTCAATGTATATGTGGTAATTGCAGAGAAATATATCAAATCCCTTATCCCAGTCCGTTCTTGATGGGGCTTTGAACACCAAAGGGTCCGTGGAAATATATTTCTGGATACAGGTAGTCAGTGTCTCGTTTAATCGCAGTGGGAAAGAGCGGGCTTTGCAAAATTGCAAATAAACCAGGAGCTAGCTGGTCTAAATATTCTGACAACCACATCAATGTCCGTATCCATCGATCTTCTTTTCAGTCACCCAAGCTGTGTCTATTGGCACAACCCACGGACATTTGGGTCCAGAATTCTCTCAAAACTTTTGAGATGAAAAGACGTCAGGCTAATCGGTAGAAAAGCTTAAGCAAAACTGGCTTCGTTTTAAACTAAAGTTGGTGATACCACGTCGGATTGGGTAGAAAATATCGATATATAGAAATATAAATTTCTATATTTTTTAGAAAATAATGGCTAAATATTCAAAATATCGTTATTCATACTTACTACCGTTTATTAAGTTATATCAAATTCGATATTTTTTTAAGATATTTAATTTTCGAAATATTTCGATGAAAGTCTTAAGTCTTTTTTATAAGCGGCAAATATTTGCTGGTAATAAATACAAATAACAAAACTACCAAATATGCATTATTTTTTCTCTATGAAATATTTTTATAATATTTTAGCCGAATGTCCACTTAATTTATCTATCGTACTTAAAAATATCGATACGATATATATCGATATATTTTTTTAACCTACAACCACGCATTGTTCAAAAACAATATTATTTTGTTTTATTCGTTTGCCAACACAATCCTCTCTACCAAACTTGTACACCATTTTTTTGGCAAACGTTAAATAAGAATAGGGTGTGACTTTTGTCCGGTTTCTATAATTTTCGAAATCATGCTTATAGAGTTGATATGCAACTTAATTCACTTAATTTTATAAAGTTGTATAAAGTATTTTCTTTTATATGTATTTGTACTAAAGTGGGTGGTACCACGCCCATTTCGCCAGTGAAAATTTGCTCAACTACTTCATTCTATAATCCATACATAAATGTCAAATTAAAAAAACAAATAACTAAGAAATTACTGCAAACCAGCATTCTTTTGATTTTTTAAAACATCGTTATCTGATTGGTTTTAATTATAACTCGTTAACCGCTCGGTTCGCATATCAAATCTAAGTTGAAGGGACTAATATTTCAAATAACGTATAAATTAGAGAATATTTCTTGTATTTCAGCGTGAAACGGAAATTTTATTTCGCCAACTTATATCGAGAAATCTAATTTCTCCAGTGAAATATTTGAAGGCTTTACTTTTTCGTTTCTTTTGGAAATAAATATGAATATTTATTTAACTTCCCTAAGTAATTTTATCTGTAATATTTTAAATTTTCTAAAGTAACATTTCTCTATGGACATAACTTAGTGGAGAAAAAAATGTACGGTCCAAATTCGGTTTCATACAAAATCTATAAGCAAACGCGTAGTCTAACAAAAAAGGTAGTCGATAAGATGTGTATCTAAGTATGTAAACTACATACATACTAGAGATGGCCACGGGACCATAGGCTTAATTTTAAAATGATAGAAATGGGCGAGTTTAGTTAGGTCTTAAAAAATTTGTAAGCGGCACAACACAAATTCACAACACCAATTGTGGCGTCTCCTGCGACCAGGAAGTCTAATGACGCCTGGTCCGCATATCGGATTACCCTGTACCGTCGGAAGAACCAGACGAATCAAACTCAGGATGACGACCAACCGGATTGTTGAGTACGTAATTCAATACGGGGCTATATTGACGCTGTGCAGCGGTCGATTCTGCCGCAGAGACCTTTCTCGGTCTCTTCGTGTCGTTGCCCTTGGCACTCTCGCTTGCTGAGTGGTTTCTCTTCTGAGCCTCCGCTTGTTGTCTTGGGTTGAGTGCGTTGACAGGAGCGGATTGTTTCTCTTTCAAAAATGTCCCGTTCACCTGAATCACCTGTTTATAGTTATACACACCCTTTGTTTTAAGAGAGCAGCCTCACTGTTGGATATTTTATCCACCATGTACATATATCGCCTTTGGTGGCGCATCCTTATCTGGTTGAGCAATTTTTTGTGTTTTTCTTGGCGCCGCCTGGTTCGGCTGTACTACTAGGTGCATCGGCCAGTGTACTATGGCTAGAACTTCCGGTAGCTTTTAATGTTGATGATGTTCTAGTAATAGTTGAACTTCGTACCGAAAGGCTCCAGGGTCTAATAAAGAATGGGGTTAGCGGATTGTCCACGACTCGTTACAGTCGTAATTATCGTTGAGTTTGTATCAGTTTGTTGCGGCCACTTGTAGACACGAAGGGAGTTGTCACTCGTCTGATGAGCCGGTATGCATAGAAAAGACACTTTAATATCTCAGACGTTTCTCGGGCATCGGAGGGGACCGTTCGCTATAATCACCCGCTGACCGTTCGGCTCTCGGCACGGGTAGCTCATCAGTTTAGCTCAGGGTTGTGCTGATAGGACGTCAGTGGCATTTAGACCGATTAGGGTATGTAAGCAGTAAGCCAGTGAGCTCCCTTGTGGGAGACGCCAGGTCGCGATTCAAGCCCCTTCGCCACGACAAGGCGACCAGCATGAAAGATGTTACTTGCCCCGGCCAGGGTTGAACCCGGAACCCAACGAATGAAGCGGGCATACGCTACACAGTCGGCTACGGCGGCCGCAGCTTACTTTAGTTTCTAAAAATTTAGCCAAGGGATAGTGTAAATGTGTGAAATCACTTTCTTTCTCCTTCGTATATAACAGTAATAGTATCCGTTTAGATGCTCGTTCCAGAGAGTCTTATTCAGTGAAAGGTATCAGGACCCTAACGCCAAATTTGAAAAACGTCGGATGGACGGGTTCGGTACTTAAAAATTTAATATCGGAAATAGCAGGATTGATATATCTATTCCCGCGCCCATCTCTAATTTGTACGTATGTACATACACATCCATATATTCACCTACCGCAGGCGATTCGCGAATTTTTTTTTATACATATTTCCTTATCTATTCAAGCAGAAAGTTAAGCAAAGTTAGCTGAGTTAAAGCCCAACGGAGTGTGCCCGACTACATACAAAGCAACCAAGCGGCCAACCAGACGTGCAGCCAAACAAAAAATTTCAAGCGGCAAACTAACCAACTTGCAAACCAATTGGTGAACCGTGCAACGGTCCAGCGATATTTAAGGCAGTCAGAAACAGTGCAACACCAGCGATCCAATTTCGAAAATATTTTAACAAATTTAACTTAGCCAAATATTTGAAAAATGAATAAGAGAAGCAAACGTGAGTTCACACACACACGCACACACGAACATAAGTAAGTTAGGTATCGAAATATATGTAGCTGCTGCAATGTTCAATGAAATGAAGCCAACTGGTGCCAAAAACCAATACAAGTTTGAATTTTGCTAAAAATAGGTAAAAAAAAATATTTTAAATGGATGTAAGTATTTGAATAAAAATACCCAGAACGAAAACTTTAACTGATTTGTGGCGTAAATAAAAGAAGTTTTTCATTACAAAAACTTAGTTCAGCTCATCCGGTTATTTATGCAACTGAGGAATTAGCTTTCCATTTAGCATGAACATCTCTCCCAAAAATCAACAGTTGTTCATATTTGAAGTGAACGAGACTCTGATGGCCGGATTCGTGCTAGGAAGATTAGATTAGTTCTCTAGTTACTGAAACTATAAAAAATAATAAATTTTAAACGGATGCAATGTGAAGTCTACAACAGCTTTGGGCGTTTGAGATAAATTTGCAAGGAATTGAACGATTACAAACTTTGATTTCTGAGTCTTTGGGTATATACAGAAGAAATTAATTTTCTTTTATCGAGAAAATATGTATAACGAGAAGCCAAGAGCAAACGAAGTCTAGTTTTTTTCTCGGAATAATCACAAAAAGCATGTTCGATGTCTTGGTGGCTGGTCGCAACAAAAATCAGCTCCCGTAACTTACACCCCTAAATGCATAGAAAATTACGCACCAGCGGATCTGTCAGACTTCAATTGTTAAGATCACTGTGGCATTCACAGAATAGAGCTGATTTATATGAATAAGTGCTGACATTTATGTGGAAATCGTGGAATAGACAAAAATTATCTTTTCTTTTTCGCAGCGATACGAGGCGGACGTAAATTACGCAACTCAGCAACTACACTTGATCTAACCAAACGTTTTTTTTTTAAATATTTATAAGTTAACTATAAAGTATAAAGTGAAATAATAAAAAAAATTTATTTTAACATCAAATTAATTTATTCAAACAAAAAAATATTTTATTAATTGCTAGCTATTTTAAAACTTAATCCAAAACATTTGGATAAACAATATTTTATGTTTTTCCATTTTGAGCATGAATAAACAAACGGTTGGGGGTACCGACTTTGTCCTTCCAGCTACGGTGATTTTGAAAAGGAAGAACTTGACACAATTGTTACAAAAAATGTGGTAAATGAAGAACCGCTGGACCGATTTTGTGCAAACTTCACATAAACCATCTACTAAAAAGTCCGAACAAAGCCTAAACACTTGGTTTGGATAGGTGAGCCCTTTCTTAAGTTATAAAATTACAACGAAAAGTGGCATAAATTTTTATATACATAGATAAAGTAAGCGTTTCATAAATTGGCATATTTTTTTACGCTACAACTCTATTAACGATAGCAGATTTTCAAAAAACTACAAAACGGTGCATGCTTAGCTAATTACGCTACATATGTAACTATTTACCTCATGACATTTATTATTTTTATGAGTTCTAATAAAAAACCATCAAATGACAATAATCAACAAAAATGAACTTTTAATTTGTCAAATGCTCGTTTTTCGATGCCTGTCCAAAAATAACTCGAAGTTGTCCTCGACCTTAGCTAGGTTGGCATTGAATATAGATAACAACCACGCTCATATAACGGTGTTTTGTGAAAATTAAAAAAATCGATATTTCAGAAGTTATAACTTCTACTTTCTTAAGATTTGATCTACAGAATTGGCTTGGAGCGGAGAATATGTAAAGACATTTGTTTTTTTATTTTTAAATCGGCATGGCGCTGTCCATTGCTGGGCAAATATTTATATCTCCCCAAATACTTGACCAAATTACATCAAATTATCAGGTGTGAAAATTATAAGAACCAGACTAGAACTACGGGCAATTCTGATATAACGGTAATTTTCAAGAATCCATAAAATACGGTATTTAAGTAACTCGTACGTAGCATTGGATTGGACAAAGTGAAATTTTTTGAATTGAGGCGTAGCAAACCCCTCCTATGTATGTGGATCGCAATACAGTGTTCTTTTTTCGAATTACTATTGATTGGCATAGAAACTTCAATTATTTTCATATAGGAACCGCATGAAGAGTTGGCGATGACAAGTATTGGGAATACAAACAATGGAGGTGGTTCATACATTTTATCTCTCGAGGAATGTTTGGTTGGTTGCAGTGGCGAGTAAAGAACTCCAATTCGCCATTAATACCACGTAATGGCCGCTGAACATAACAGAATAACAGAGAATGAAGAAGGGAAGAGAAAAGAGAGAAGAACCCCTTGCATCATCTCAGATCTAGCCGGTGGAGGTGAGCAATCTAAGCAAATCATTTGAATCCAAGTAACCCAACCAGGTTTCCAAAATCGGAAGAGACCCCGCTCGAACGCAAAGAGAGATCTGCAAGCTCCTCAAATAGCAAAAATCTCTGCCTTCTGTGTAGTCCAAAATTCTAAATGCGTGCGGTATGGCAATTTGCAACCGATCATGCAAAATTTTTTCACATTCCTTTAAACTAACTTCAAATAAATCTGGTGCGATTTTAACAAATTAAGAACTACCTTAATATGAAACATTTAGGTCTTTCTTAGAAACTACTTTAACAGACTTTAACAAATACAGTATGCAATTTACAATTAGTATTCCTAATATCAAATATATCAAAAATTTGTATGGCTTTAATTTACAAAAATCCCAAAATCGCCTTATTATAAAAGGTAATTTACTCAAAGTTTATAAACAGCCTTGAGTTTGGGAGAAACAACGTTGTTAAAAAAATTTTGAAAAATTAGCGAGTAACCGCCTACTTCGTAGCTACTAAGTATATCTCCGAAACTACTCCATCAAACTCTACTACTCAAAGAAGAACTAAGTCATCGAGATAATTGTATAGTATCAAAAATTTAGATTTTTTAATCAATGATCTCTGATTATATCTTTCGTTACAAAAATTACGTTTTAATTCCTCTGAGTTTTTTGCCTTTTTGCTTGTCAAATAGTCGCCATTTCTTAAGTTTTATTTGTCGTTCAGAAAATAAAATTTACAGGTAGTTTTTCTTATAAAATAAAAAATGGTGTTCTAAATTTGTGTGCATTTGCTTTAAATATAATAAATAAGTAAACAAAAATTAAAAAATAAAAGCGATATACAAAGCTAAAACAGTAACGATAATTTTCCAAGCGCAAAGTAAAAACCAAGAATGAAAAAGTTGTGTATTTAAAATTTCAGCATGTATGTACGTATTGGGTTTGCATATACCTTTGTTTCTACATACATATGAACACACACATATATATGTATATATGTATATGTACGCGTATGCGAGTGTATAATTGGCATGGAAAACTGAAAATGACTGCCACTGAGCGTTGAAATATGGTCCACTTCGCGTATTTTAAACGCCAGCAAACTAAAGTTTTGTAAAAACTGGTCAGCAAATGGTGCGAGACGAGGATCCAGACATTGGCATGCATGTGTGTACATTTTACATGCATTTTGCAAAAATGTTGACCATCCAGATATTTAGTTTCTAGCCGAAACTAAAGCAATAGTTTTTTGGAAATTTTTGAAAAAGAAAACTTTCATATTCCAAGTTGGATTAGACTACGAATTGCTGTTTGCGTTTTCTAATGCGCGTTCAACGCATTTTCCTAGCATATGTGAGATAAAGTTCTTGTTTCGAAAAGTATGCCAATAAAGTCCTTGTTTCACAACGCCAAAAAATGATATTTGGTATTTTGTTCGACAAGGAGTCATGCGTAATAATCGAATGGGATACGCCATATTAACTACCTGACAATTAAACAGACTATGGCATTTTGTGCTACCATACTTTTTAACGTTTGTTTCTTTTGTTTGAAATTAAAAAAAAGGAAAAAATAAAATATTGCCGAAGGTAAAATAACTATAGGTTTTTGGAACAGGAAATAAAACTTTTGTCAAAATTACATAATTTAATTATAACAAAATTTATTATTAAACGCACACCTTTTGTGCGATGAAAAATTCTAAAACGGTTTTCAGGCTAGGACTTTAGGCATAGCAAAATGGAATGAAAGGAACTCCACTTTTTATTATTTTCTTATTGCCATCTCAAAGAATCAGTTTTTTTGTTACGTTGTAATTTATGTTTAATTTTTTTTATGGGTTATTTCAACTACATTGTAACGGAAAAAATTTTAAAACTAATCTTAAAATATAAAAACTCAGAAAATCCATAACTGCACTCTTAAACTTTTTTTTAAACATTTTTGACTAACTTTTTAAAAGATTTGGGATAAATGTTTGAATTAAATTTTAAAACAAATTTTTTTTATTGATAAGTTTTCGAATTGCATGAAATACTCCATTTTGTAAATAATGCGCAATATGTTATAGGAAATTATCCTTTCCTACAATCATCGGATAGGACAACGCTTTTCCCAATGTTTACATTTGAGGTTTTTTATAATAAAAAAATTTAAAATCTAACAACCTTCTTTCTTGTATCATGCGTAATGCCTGTCACAAAACTCCGACGTTTGCAAAATGTCTGAGCGTACCCCCTGCTCTTTCGCTTGGCACCACTTTCCACAGAATGACAGGTATGATGGGGAATGCTGTGTAACTATACGGACAATAACGTTCACGCTACGAACGGGCACAAAGCGAGCTGTATTGAATCGTCACCGAAAGTTGAGAAAGGAGCAGAGGCATATTATGTGCGAAGAGCTTGAAGTAACTAATAGACGGCAGGTAAAGCGACCAAATATTTACGGAAAGTTTCAAAGGTGATATCCATAGCACACTCAAATTGTGGAGGAAACAACTCTCCACTCTCTTTGTTAATGGGAACAGCAAACGCGTAGTCAGAGAAGATGAAGTTCCCAAACATCAAATCGGTGATGATGGATAAATGTAGAATAGGTGTTCTAAATATTTATTTGTAGGTTCCATTGAGCGTTTTATGCAAAAGACTAAAGTCGACCGCCAACGAGCTGATTAGACTTTCAGTGTACCTTTAGACCAGATAAATCTGTCTATGGTCATAATATATCCGTGAGAGGAAAATCGGTACGAGCAGAAGTTGCATATACGGCGTAATGTCTGAATTTGGTATCCCAGTCAAACTAACAAATTACGCTGAGCAACAACGCCAGCGCCGGAAAAATTGAGAGATACCTCGCCGAGCTGTTTGATACCAAGGCTTCAAACTGGTTGGCTTCTTCTAGTGGGACTTCTTTGTGCTTTAGCCTTAGAAAAGATAGTCGGAGCTGTCGAATCAAACTTCATCGATATCATCGACCTCAACAAACGCACCGTTAGCTCTGCCTTTTCCTAACTGGATGAAGCAGCGAAGCGACGCGTTAGCGTTTTAATTCCCACTTCACTGTTGGCAGTTACATTTTTGAAAAAGTAAGCGACTTTGTTGACCAGGGGAAAGGAGCTTAACTAGTTACCACCAGTTAGCAACGCAAAGAAACAACTGGCGTGTTACATTGGAATCGGACCAACAGCGCTTAGACGCCTACTAAGCTGAAACTTCTAGTTCTTCGCAAAGTTTATAAATAAACCGGGTATTTTAATTTTTATCTTAGGTTTATATCCTTCATTTGGGTATTCTTCAATACTTGGCGTACCCGATATCAATGAGCCTAATCCAAACCCATAGATCATTCAGGTTTAGGTCTTTATTTTCCGACAACAAGAAATGAGCAAATAAAAAGGTCAAACTTTTTTCATAATTGACAAAAACCTTATCAAGTTTCAAAAAAATTGCAGAACATTTTCAAACTTTTTGATGAAACTTTTTGAGCCCATTAAATTTAACCATAACAAAGTGCAAGTTTCAAGTGACAGCAAAACTTGATTGATTTTTGACAATTTTTTGTTTCAGACGATGTTAGCAAATACTGAACACCGATGGAAGCAAATACTGAACACCGTCTGTAAAAAAAAAATTATCAAAAGTCAACCAGAGTTTTGGCTAGGTAGAGGACCTAAGATATTTGAAGGAGCTACGGTCGTTATCAAAGTGACAACTCTCGATGCTCTTTGGAGTGCTGACCGGACACTGTCCGATAGTTATTCATGCAGTTAGGCTGAATATAGTATATGACTTTCTTTCTTTTCTGCAGCTGTGAGGAGGATGGCGGGGAATCATATTTTCATTTTCTACTCAACGGTCCTGCCTTTGCGAAGCTGAGGATTAGGTAACTAGGTTCTTGCTTCATTAACACCGGGGAAGAGCTCTCTGGGTTGGAAGTCATCAACTTCATTTCGGGCAGGCAGCGTTTCTCCAGTTAGCCTTTTTGTGTAAACAATAAGTGGTAGCACAATGGACTCTTTTAATATGCCTAAGTGATTTCTCTCTGCGGGGGTCTCCAAATTAGCCTAACCTAACCTACTCGATTCGAGCTTCAATTCGAGCGGGTTGTATGCCACCTGTAACCATCGAATATTAATGTTGGATTACTTTCGGCGTGGTTTACTTCATGCGAGAGGTCCCATAGAATAACTCGAATGGTGAATGGTCCCACTACAACAATAAAATTCAGTCGAGGTACAGCCTTTTTTTGTTTAATTCTTTAAGTTCTTTGAATTAAATTTCAAATATTTGTCAAATATAAAATGTCCCGCTTAGTGAGTGAGCAATGCGTGCAACCCAATAAAAGTTCATATGTAACCAGACATTCTTTTCCACTATATGGTATGTTATCACATTTTTCAATGTTTAATGGTATTTTGTATAAATTTTTCTGTATTTATAAAAATGGAAGTTATGGCGGCATACCTTTGTTAAATGCTTACACACACACACACATAGGAGTGTGCATAGGTGTGTGTGCGTTTATAAAGGATGACAATACAAACAATGGTCCAGAGCAATGCGAACATATTTGTTTGTTTGTTACTCGTATTGTGTGTTTGTGTACTGCAACCGCAAAAATGATTGTTATTTACGCAATGGCAATAATAATCTGTATTTATAAGAGTTAAAACGCTTTTACGTACGTACAAAAGAATAAAAATGGAAAAGGGAGCAGTTGTAGGCGTAAGCAGCCAGTTGCATGCACGCAAAGATGCTCTAGGGTCTAAAAGTACCTGGACTGAACTTTAAAATACAGTGTAAATTTTAAATCACTATTATTATTTTGCAATATACCTTCGATTTACTTCACAGTAATTTACTAGCATTGCGCTACACTTCAAAATTAACTCACTTTATTTCCTCGCAAGTCGTATACCAATTTTACCAATGCTGCTTGAGCGTTTTGAATGGTGTTAACAATGTCTCAGCTGCTAATAAGCCATTTACGGTTCAAAATTCACTTACTTTCAAACAGAGCTGTAACTGTTATAAGATAAATGATAAAGAGGCCGATTTAACCCTAAATACTGATGAATTCAAATATTGATTATAATTAACTACAGGGTTTTTCAAAAGGAACGCTACAAAAGTTTTTTTTTAATAAAACAAAAACGATTTGGGATATGAATTAAATTCTTTATTCCTGTGAAAGTACATTCGATGCCATTATGTATGGAACTCGATTTCGTCCAAACGCTGAACCCAATTTTTGACGGTTTTCGAGCATAAATCGGCCGATACTGCTGCAATTTCACGTTCGATATTCGTACGAAGTTCATCAATCGTCGCTGGCTTGTTGGCATAGACCATAGACTTGACGTAGCCCCACAGTAAATAGTCTAATGACGTCAAATCGCAGGACCAGGGCGGCCAATTGACTGGGCCATTTCGTGAGATAACACGTTCACCAAACTTGGTTTTCAATAAATCGATTGTGACATTCGCTGTGTGACTTGTGGCGCCGTCCTGTTGGAACCACATATTGTCCAAGTCCATATCATCCAATTCGGGCCAAAAATATTCGGTTATCATTGAGCGGTAGCGATTCCTATTCACAGTAACGTGACGGTTTTGATCATCACGCCGCTGGCCCATAAACCGCACCAAAACGTAATTTTTTCGGGATGCAATGTTGACTCATGGAGTACGTGTGGATTGCTGCCTCTCCAATAACGCATATTTTGCTTATTGACGAAGCCATTCAGCCAGAAATGACAAAGACCATAAATTGGACGTAGCGCTCTTACAGTTGAGGCCATTGACTCCGAATTTCGGTAGTAAATTTTAATAATTTCGACTCGTTGTTGGATCGTATATCTTTCCATGATGAAATGGCAAACCTTACTGAAGAGAAATGTCAAAGGAGCGGGCAAAAATATGGCGTCGTTTGCTGTCACTATCGGTCTACTTTTGTAGCGTCCCTATTGAAAACCCCGTTATTACCGTAAGAGATATTTTCTTTTGGTCACCATAGCCATTATAAATGAGAGATATTTTCTGTTGGTTATGAATAACCATTATATCAACCGAAAAATTTGATAGGTTCACATTAACCTTTATCAAAAGTAATATTTTTTTGATTATCCACAGTTATGTTGGCTATAGCAAACTGTTTTTAATATAATATTTTGCTGTATTAACCTCATATTTGAGATAAAAGGTTTTAAATTCGATTTTTTTATTGAAGTCGATGCCTTAAAAATGTAAGATTTGTAAGCTCTGTTTAGAGGGTATGCAGTGTTGCAAGAAATCTTTAATAATTATGTAAATAAAATATGTTTTAAATTGAACTACTTTTAATTCCATTCTTACTTTTTTGAACCAAAAAAAAAACGAGTTAAAAAAGTTTTGCAATTCATTTTATTTCAAATATACCAACAATAGAAAAGTGATTATATTTCCCTTATGGTTTAAGATTTTTCGAACATAAGCAATCGCAATGAATCATCGGAGAAGTTACATCGGAAATCACTTATAAAGTACCAGTCTCATTGCACAGAACGCTCGCTCGACGCTAACTTGAGTTGCAAGCAAACATTTTGTTAGTAACGGTAAATTGTGTACAATTGCTTCTATGCTTTTCTTCAAAATGTACAAAAATAGGTTCTTTGAAATCTTAATTACGAATACTTTACTGAACATCTCATAATGATATAGGGAAAATTTAGCACTAACCAAAAAAAATACCCAAATTTCTTTTAATCCAAAAATTATAATACTTTCTACAAGGGTTATTGGTAAACAAAAAAATTTTGCACGCGTTTTACTTTTTCGCGCGGACTTTTCGTATACAGTATTTTAATCTCATTTTTAAGCATTTACACATCTATATACATATGTACCTTTGTATTGTTGTTGTACTGAATAAAGATATGTTATTTTGTCGTTCAGTTAATAAACGGCTATGTATGTTTTGTATTTTTTATAGAAATAGTCATACATATTGAGTTGTTATTATTTTGCTACGAGTTAAAAGTTTTCTATACAAATAAGTTTATTTTACACTGTTTTTTTACGCATTGCTTTATAAAAATTTGACCACGCTGATTTGCGTGAAATTTTTTCACGCGGAAATTTGTTGCTCTCAGTTAACTGATTTAAAAAAATAGTCAGGTGTACTTTATGAAATTTTCGTGTTTTCATACTTTACTCTCACTTCCCATTCCTACACTTCTTTATATTCGTGTCTCATCATGAGCTAATTTAGACCACCCGATACCTTTCAATCGCACGTATATTATTGGTGGGTCATTAATTCACCACAAGGCGTTAAATTTGATCTTCACCACCCACAAAACGTGGAGCAATTAAATAGCATCTATGAGAAAGAACAATAAAAGTAGAATGAGCTTTACAATGATAACGTTAAGTGGAAGATTTAGATGGAAATTAAAATCTGCGCCGTACTTTGCATGTATGTAATGTATAGTTGGTTCTTTTTATGTACATATACATACATATGTATATATAAGTACATTTTGTTGCTACCAAAGTCAAATTCTGTGTTTGCAGGTCTCGGCTTTGAGAGAGTAGTAAACGGTTTGTAAAGCGTGTTTGATGCAAATTGTGTTGAAACTAGCATTCGTTAGTTACTTTCCACTTCTGCATACACATATGTACACATTTTTTCGAGAACCGCGCAATTCGCTGGCGTTTTCTCCCACACATCTATAAAAACCCCCATCTGCAGCAAGTATTCCAAAAAAACTTGGTTTTCTTGTTATACTCAATTTTAAAAGATATACAGAATATACATTTTAGACGTCTACAATCGAATGAACCACGATATTGGCGAGCTGGAAAACATTGTTGGCGGGATTAGATAAGAATAGAAAAACAAACAAAAAATTTAAAGTTAATATGCATGCAAACCCAACACGAATACTCTGTGAAGGATGAGTTTGAAATGAGTTCCGTTGAACCGTTAAGAATTCTTATTACACATTTTATGTGTCCCGATTATATAAAATATGCACCTAAAAATGTTGTCAATTTCATAAATGGAAATTGAAAGTTAACTTTCATAAAAGCGAATGTACGGTTTTAAAAGGCATACGAAAGAATTTGTTTCCGAATGCCAGAAAATTTTTACTCCAAATCAAAATTGACGATAATATCATAAGAGCTCAGAATCAAATATCTTGGAGTATTTTTAGATTAAAGGTTGTTCTTTTAAAAAACATTTAGACTACACTTTAGCAAAAGCAAAAACGATATTGTTTAGTTACGCGAACTTGATAAGGAGATCGGAGGGACTAAAATCTAATATAAAGCTAAATATATATAAACAAGGCGGCCGCCGTAGCCGAGTGTGTAGCGTGTGCGGGGTTCATTTGGTGGGTCCCAGGTTCGAAATCAGCTCGGGGCAAGTAACATCCAAAAATTAAAGAAATTTTTTTTTTCTAATAGCGGTCGCCCTTCGGCATGAAACGGCAAACCTCCGAGTGAATTTCTGCTATGAAAAAACTTCTCACAAAAACATTCGCCGTACGGATTCGGCGTAAAACTATAGATCCCTCAATTTGTGTTACAACATCAAGACGCACAGCACAAATTGTAGGAGAAGTTCGGCCAAAATCGCTTAAGCGGTTATAGCGCCAATTAAGTAAGTAAGTAACCGTTATCAATGACTTAGTGATGTATATAAATTTAATTTCTAAATAATTATTAAGAAAATAACAATAGAAGTAAATATAAAAATGGTATAGGTTTTTTTTTAATTTTGCCACTTATTGCCCTATAATATCTCTGTCATATCGACTGACTATTTGATATTACTGCGAAATCCTTGCTCTCCTGAAATGTTTGCCCCTTCATCTTCTTCAAATACAAATTTTTCAATTACATAGCATTGGTTATGCGTTCAATCCGACCTAAAATTTCATTCCACACATCGGCATAGTAACGAAATTTTAAATCTTGAGTTAGTTTCATAAATAATTTTCAGCGAATTCATATCGTACGCTCATCCTATTTGGTTTAACATCTCATCAAGTCAAATGGAGAGGCTACGCATATTTGAAAGATATATATTGAGACTTTGTAGTGGAATTAATCGGCAACCATACAGGATCGCTACTTTTAGGAAAAGATTCTCTAATAGATATGTAAAATTATCCGAAGTGACTATTTCTTAACAAAGTCATCAGAATGATTTGTAAATAGAATGCAGTTTCTCGACAATGACCTCATAAAAGGGTATTTACTAAAAGAAAGCCAGATAATGCTACCTCTCACCGAAAAGTACCTATCCCCTTGGTATCTAAAAATATTAAGCAAAATAATTTAATACAACATTAATTAATTACAACAACATTACAAATTATTACTACCGTAGACGTTACAATACCTATAATGTAAAATAGCAAAATCTTGTATATAGCACTGAGCAATTCGTGGATAACAAGCCAATTTAAACTCAATAACCATAGATGTATTTAATATTTTTTTTTTTACTTTTACTTAGTTAAGATAATTCCTTTTTTAGTCCTTTTTTGGAAACGCATACTTTAAATTTCCATTTACCCATTGTACTACTATATATTTTAAGATATTTTATTGTATGCATAATTAATATATAAATTTTTAAGCTCCAAGATAAATACTAAGGTATATTAGGATAATAGTATTTAGCTTAAATATGATTTTAAAAAAATGTAAATGTATGTATATACTTTTGGGCAAATAAATTTTGAATTTTGAATTTTTAATTTTTAATATGCACACTCGATCAAAATGTCAGAAAAGGTAAGTAAATGTAAACAAATAGATTTTTCTTAAGTAAATAATTTGCTTATTTTCTTGAAAACAAAAGAGTTCTTTAATTCAACAGATGTAGGCAAAACATCGATAACGACCAATGAATTGATCCATTGTTGCCTGGCTTTAATGCAGATCCACCTTGAGCTAAGGCTCTATAAAACTGTACCCACTGGCCCTAGAAGGAATGGGGAGCTATGGATGGAGTTAGCGAAAGCGTTGAACTCTTGCGAAAGCTCAAGGCATACTTCCACTAATTGAAAATAAATAAATTTTAAAGCATTTCTCTACAAAATTGTAAATAGTAAAATTGTATTATATTTTCCCTTCCTTTTATATCTTCTTTTTCTACACAGTCTGTCAGATTTGAAAAAACGTGTCCTATCCAGGTCCAGGAAGACAAACGTTGCGTATCAGCGGTTGGTCGAGGTACTAATTTATTTACAATAAATAAGCGCTGAACTTTATGTCATGATAAAAACATTATTAGGTAAAACAACTGTTCACTCAATTCGTTTCTCATTCAAATTTGTTTAACTTTTCAAAACTTAATAAAATCACATTTTTGACAGTCAAGCAAAAGTAAACAAAATATACTTAATATCTGAAAAATTTAGCAAATGCAATATTTTTGATCCATTATTTATTATATTACCGTTTCTTTGTGCCCGACTGGCAAAAGAAGGCTCCAACTCGTATAAAATTTTCCTTAGTTGCAAAAGCAAATCGTCTTCGGATCTTTCATCAAAGATTCAGTTTGCTTAATGATATTTAAAAATGAAAAATAATTATGCAAACAAATTTTAGGTTGTCATAGTCGTATATTTAAAAATACTGAAAATTCTCATGCATTTTCTTCCCAACACTACATCTCAGGTCGGATCTCATTTATCTGAATTAGCTCAGCTCCCATATTTTTCCGAGTTAGTGTTATTGCTTTGCATCCAATTCGTTATTCTACCTAGTGTTGATAGTCTGTTAAAAAAATGGCGTTATATATAGCTTCGTAGTTTCTTCTTACTTATTTTTCTCAATTTATTTTTGTGACCTGCTCAGGACCAGCCGTCAAATTAGTGACTAGAGACTGGAGACGACTTAGTGAATGGCGAATGGTCTCAGAATCGAAATTACTACTAATAGTCTCAATTAGTGACTAAATATTATTTGAAGAATACCGGCATTAATGTGTTAACTCTAGTGATTAAAGTAAATAATTTAAAAAAACTCACACCATATTCTTTCATCATCTATATTAAATTATTTTCCTCGCAAACCGTATTTCAATTTAGTAAATAAATAAATTCGTTTTGGGTCAAGTTGAGCCACTACATCGATTTCCTTTTTGGATAAAAGATTAAAATAACGAACCACGATTTCATCGCAAGCACAGTGTGAAAGGACCACTCAAAATGCAATATAAATCAGAACAAAATTTAGCGGATTACTCTGTGATTTTTTCCAATATGAAGCTATTCCCATTATGACTACATATGTGTTTCAAATAAAATTAAGAAGAGAATCTGTAAAAATAAGATGAAAACATTTCAATGTGATTAAGAAGGTGACCCGTAGAACTGAGAAGAAAACGATTTCAACAAAATCTAGTAGATAACCTGTAAAACTGAGATGAAAAAATCTTCAATAAAATTAAGAAGGAAATCTTAGTTTTCATTCGAATCTCCTGTTAGATTTAATAATCCAATGATTTTATTAATTTCAAATTATTGCCTATTACATTTTTTAAGCAGATTGTTTTCAGAAAATAAATATCACAATGTTTTCTTTATTTAATTATACAGATTTTACTTATGATTCTTTTTTTATAATTCTTACGATTTAAAGTGTCTGTTTTTTTTTCATCTCCCCCTCCTTTATAACTTTAAAGCCTTTATTGCACAAGTGGCAAATTTAATACCAAAGAAACACAACAAGAGAAAAAGCGAGCGTCAGCAAATAAATATATTTATTTTTAAAATCAATTATAACGTTATTCGTTAAAAAATTCTGGAACACTAAATAGGTAAATCAAAACTTGTAATTTTGGAGGAAAAAAAATCAAAGAACAATATCCGTGATATTAAACTAAAAACAATGTAAAACAGATTATTCACAAAGTTAATAAACCCTACAGTCACTGTCGTCAATTAAAATTTCTTATTAAAATTGGTTGATGCAATAATTGTTGCGAAAAGTTTACAATATGTCAAATGTATTGCCTGTATGTCTCATTTGAATTAAATAGGACTCATTTAAAAATAAAATGTTTCCCTTTTCAATAAATTCATAAAGATTGTAGCAAAAATGAGAGTATCTCCTTATATGATTTTTGATACAAAAAGAAGGAGTTTTTTCTTAGAACTGCATATTTTTGGACAAAATTCCAGAAAATACAATAAATAGAAATAATCAAAAAGGTATATCTCTGCCATTTTCCTTTTAATTAATTTGAGAAGAAATTCCAAAATATGAAATAAAATTAAGAAAATTTCTTTAATCCTTGGTCGCCAAGCATTTTTTTAGATGTCAATCTCTTTAATTCTAGCTGAACTTTTCAGCTCACTGAGTAACAGCTGAATTCAATACTTCATTCTACTGGCCTTCATAAATCGTTTTTGTTTTTGAACATCAAAAATACAACTATTTTGGAAATTCCCGTCATAAGTGATAATTAATTTAGGTTGTGATCATGCGTGTTCCACTGCTACCGTCTCTACAAATTTTATGAAGTTTCTTAGCTACGAAAAGTGTAATCTGGATAGGCCATGAAATTTTATACCTTACTACTTACAAATGAAAATATATACAGTCACACTAGCCACATATTTTTGTCAATGTATGCAGGATATGTGTGTACAGAAAATTGAATTTTTGTTCAAAATTCCAATATCTCACAATCAGTTGAATTGCTGATATATATTTTTTTCACTTCGTTCCTTTCCCAGCTCTCTTTCTCATGATTTCCGTTCACTTTTTCGCTACTGGGTTTTAAAGGGTATCTTTGCTTGCAGAATGGCTGGCTGGCTGGTTGGTAGTTACTTTAAAGTGACCTCCGATATGCATATGTGTATGTATGTATGTATATAATGCTCACATTTCTATACATACTCATATGTGTGTTTGTATGTAGTTAGCTTGATTTTAGTTCGGATGCCTTCAACACACATATACACACTTATGCAGGGAATGGTATTCAATTGTGGCAATTGCATAGACTTTTTTTTTTAGTCCTGTTGCCCAAGAATTGCAATAAATCAACAATGGAAGGAAAATATCATCAAGAGGTGCAGGGGTTGCTGGTACGTTTTCCATGTTATAAGTGTGTGTGTGTGTGTGTGTGTATTATGCATGCTGGTATGCTTCATACTTATAGGCGCATACATACATATATGTAGATATATTATTTCATACATAAAATATTTATAATCGTATATTTCACTCTTCTTTCCGCTTTTTAAGGAAAGCCGCTTACTGTTATCAATAAAATTTCTTTTATTTTGCATCCCATTTCTACGTAGCATCACTCTGGTGCATGTCAATTGGCAAAAGTATTGAAATTCAGCGTATCGCTTCTGGTACGATACTTCTTCTGATACGAAAACATTTAACGTAAACAGTGCAAGAAAAAATGTCGCTCTCAATGAATGGTTACGAGTATTAAACGATCGGATCGTATTGTACACCAAATGCAAGCATTTCAATACGAAAAATAATTAAGCATGCATAAATATTTAAATATTCTTGAAACAACAGGTAGTAGCCCAGACATGTGTATCCTTTGAATGGATAAGTAAACAATACGAACGCAACAGTATTTGAGGTAAAGGGCTGCAAATTCAGTGCGATATTCAGTACAAGAAGCGTGATGAAACTCAGGTCAACAATCAATGCCTGACAAATTTACCGAACAAGCAGTGCCGGTTTCAGGGTCACTAACAATTTTGGTTCACGCGTAGCGGAGATTTCAGGGCAATTGAACTTTTCGCTGAACGCGCAGTAAAGTTTGCCGTTGTTTCCGGAAATCAATTGGGTTAAATATTTTATTAATAAACGCTAAATTACTTATATTGTGAAATAAAAATATAATATATAGGGGAAAGTCGTCAGAATTGGGCCACTGTCAGAGTTGGCTCACCACTGTATTTGGTATATGACAAGTGCTGCCATCGGTGCAAATGCATGGAACTGTTTGTCTCGATGATGGCTAACCCTTAAAAGCATTGACAGTCGCAGAAATTATTTCCAAAAAGTGTCAGGTCATCGTCTTGTTTTTGATAGAGTTGCAAGTTTTGTATAATTCGAAAAAAAGTGCCCATAACTCGGAAAAAACCATGTCAAAATTGAAGTAAGTATATAATAACATTGTTTGTTAGATCATTTACAAGTTTTCAAAAGGAAATTTTGATTCTTCAACCTCTTCCGCTGTAGTGAGTTGCGATAAAAAAAACACGAATGTTGTTAGAGTTGGGTCACTCGTGTAGTCAGAGTTGGGCCACATCCTTTTCTTTTTCTAACAGTGCAAAATAATTTCTTAGCATAGTTTTCGCGCCGTTAAACACGAAAATAACTGTGAAAGCAGGATTCCTTGCCACTGGAATTTGCCCGTACAATCCTGACATTTTCACGGACTCCGATTTCATTCAAGCCGTGTACAGTGGGAAAAACGAGCGAGCCACTATGGAAGCCGAAATTACCGAGGAAGACTTGCAACGCCGCATTGTTGTTTTGGATTCGCCCCCAGCTGGAATGAACACAGACGTAGCAAAAGCTATCGAAATGCAAGAAAAAGCAGCCAGTAGCTCGCACGAGGAAGCGCTATCCCTGCCTTCGACATCTTCGTCTCGGAAATCCACCCTTTCTACAATGTTGTCATTGCTCGGGGATCAGCAAGCAGCCACTCCAACAGCCAAATCCAACCGGGGACGACGCCCGATGAAAAGCGCGGTCTTAACTTTTCTCGAAAGTCGCGACGATTTGCGCTAAAAATAAAAAAACGCGACGACTCGAAGGCGCCGTAAAAGAGTAAAATATCGAAAAAAGCGGACGCGAAACCACCGGCGAAACTAGGCCGCCCACCGAAAAAAGCACAAAAGAAAGTAACCTCTGATGACGATGTCGATTTTTGCATCATTTGTCTCGGATCTATGCCCGTGAAATTGACAAAAAATAATTCGATCGCTTGCACCGATTGCGGAAGAGAAGTGCACTTGAAGTGCGCGAAAATAACAAAAAGTTATTTTTTATGTCAAAATTGCGACTCTGATTAAATTAATTTTCTGAGTTTTTCATCGTGAATACGTCAAAATATATAAAGAACAATAAAATGTTGAATACAATTTCATAGTTTCAGTACATACTCCATGTAATTTCAGTGGTGGGCCAACTCTGACTACTTGTTTTTTTCCGTCAACAGCATGTCACAGCAAGTTGCCATAAATAAAGGGTGGTTAAGTTTTAAGGGCCGATGTTGATTTTGATTAAAACACAAATTATTTTGGAAATTATTGTAATTTCTTTTTATTATGATAATATGGTGTGGTTCAATTATGTATGGAACAAAATATCGGCCAAATGTCCGCCGCGACCTCGGCGGCACACCTCCATTCGATGGTCCAAATTTTCGATGACGCTGAGGCATAATTGAGGTTATGTGCCGTTAATGTGCCGAATTATCTTATCCTTTAGCTCTTGAATTGTTACTGGCTTATCGACGTACACCTTTTCTTTCAAATAACCCCACAGAAAGTAGTCCAACGGTGTCAAATCACATGATCTTGGTGGCCAATTGACAGCGCCAACACGTGAGATAACACGGCCATTGAATTTGTCGCGTAAAAGAGCCATTGTTTCGTTGGCTGTGTGGCAAGTGGCACCATCCTGTTGGAACCACATATCGTCCACATCCATATGTTCCAATTCGAGCCACAAAAAGTTCGTTATCATCTCACGATAGCGAACACCATTCACAGTAACTGCCCGACCGGCCTCATTTTGGAAAAAATACGGCCCGATGATGCCGCCAGCCCATAAACCGCACCAAACAGTCACTCTTTGTGGGTGCATTGGTTTTTCGACAATCACTCTTGGATTACCATTCGCCCAAATGCGGCAATTCTGCTTATTGACGAATCCACCGAGGTGAAAATGTGCCTTTGTGAGGTGAAATGTGCATTTTGATTTGAACGCCCATTTTCATAATAAGCCTGAATAACTTTAACACGTTACTCGATTGTGAATCTTTCCATGTTCAAATTGAGTTAGTCTGAAATTGAGAAATGTCAAATGAAATGCAGAAAAAAAATTGACGTTTAGGTGTGGTTCACATTCAACATCGGCCCTTAAAATTTAACCACCCTTCATAGAACCACGTTCTTCTGAGCTTGATTTTTGTTAAATGTGTTTATCTATCTTCACAATATGTATGTACTTTCTATTTATTGAAGTCATTCATGTGTGAATATTACTCTAACTACTTACAAGCTGTTAGCATATTTTAACCTTTGCACTAAAATGAACTAGATACATTTGTTGCAAAATTCTTATGATATATAGCACACATTGTACGTATTCAAAGTAATTTAGAAACTTAATTCATTTTACAAATGCAAACAAGCACACGTTCATACGAGTAGTACATCCATACATCAATGTGTGACATTGCCAGGTCAAAGATTTTCAAATAACAAAGCAACTCTCTTGCATACCTCCACATGCATGTAAATTTAACGAATACCCAATATTGCCATCATTCAGCAGGGCTTGGCATATAATAAAAACAGATTTGTCACTTCCAAGATTTTTATTAAGATAATATTTGAAACACTTCGGCACAGGTGGAAGAATTTGTCGATGATTTTTCGCATCGCAAATCTGCAGTGAAAATTTTTAACGAAGACAAATGAATAATTGCTTTCATGCATAATATTTACATATATTTTTAGGTTTACACCATTTGTGCAAATACAAAAGAAGCAGAAAATACATATGTCTATAAATTCACATTGAAAGCATTACTTTCAATTTATTCTATTTTGGTTTGCGTTGGCTAGTGTCACTGTGTAAAAGTACGAAAAATGATAAATTTATACTAAATAGAACAAGCCTGATTCATCAATCAAAATATCAGGTGCTTAAATTTATTCTCAAATATTTGCGTAAATTCATTTACATTTATCTATTTATTGCATATTTACATACATATGTACATCTGTCACAAAAGCCACAAAAAATTTGTATGGTCTTGCTTTGCTTTTAAATCACCTCCAGGATTAAATTTCAAATGCAATGGCTGTCTGTATATTTGAATGGACCTAGATTAACTTTATATTCGTAATACCTTTAAATATTCAGGGGGTATATACAAATATATCAGTTTGCTTATGTTACGTGATTAAAAATGTTAAGGCTCGTTGCTTTTAAATCCTAATTCTTTGCAATAATAAGGGGAAAATTGACTATCCCTATTGCCTTGAAATGCGAAAATTTGCTTTTCAAAAATATAAGACTTATGTGTATAGTACAAAGATCGATCATAAATCCGTATTTTTGATGTAAGATTTCTTAAGCGGCATCACAATGGTTTTTCACATCGCGTCACAAAGTCGCAGCACGAAGCTTTTGGGAGATAAAACAAATATACTTACATACATATCGCTTTCCTCAAGTGCATGTGAATTTATTTAGGTGCATACAAAGTTTGGGGCTATTTCTAGTTCAAGACCATTTCGGTCTATTTCAGGACTGATTTCGGGACCATTTCAGGAGCCTTTTTGGGCCATTTCGAGACTTGTTCGGTATCAGTTCGAGACTAACACGGGTTCATTTCCGAACTAGCTCAGAACCACTTCGGGACAATTTTGGGGCAATTTCAGGATAATTTCGGACTTTTTCGGGACTGTTCAGGGTCAACATGGGATTAGGATGACTACGGGCACAGTTGAGGGCTGGTTCAGGACTGCTTAGTCCGGAAATGGTTTGCGACAGTTTCGGAACCGATTCATCAGGACTGGTTTTTTACCCGTTCAAGAGTAGTTTGGATCTGGTTAGGAACCAGAGCGTTTAATCAACATTATTGCCAATTGCAAAGCCAAAACTGGGTATAGTATTTCTTGCATTCCCCTCTCTATATCTTTATGGCATCTGCCAAGAAGTTTTACTTCTGGCTCACGTCTTTTTGTTTTCAAAAAACATATTTTTGGACCGAACACAACTATAAACTTGATAGCACTCGAATTTCGTAATGACTGCCAAATAAAATGAATGTCGAGTATCTTAAAACAGCCATTTTTATAAGCGATGGTTTGATTGCAGAGACCAAACGCATTGCAGGCAATCTCTAATTCGCGAATTCAAAATGCTGCCCGAATTCTGAAGTTTAACGAAGAAGTTTCATAACAGTTAGTAGATGAGACAAAACTGTATTACAAGGACTTAATATATTTACAAGAGGCTATCATTTAATTCCTAAGTACATAGCCTGGGAGCCGACAACAACAAGGTCAATGATTGGAAATGGAAGAGCTACGAAACTAAATATCAACCGAAGTTTGTTTATGAAAATATTTTTGTTAAGAAGGTCAGTTACTAATTTATATTGTAGAATATAAACATATCACTTGGCCACTATTCACATAGTTACCTGTATACCGTTGCAATTAAAACAAAAAATAAAACTTAAACTCAGTTAGTAAAAAGAAAAACAAATCAACTGAAGATCTATATGAAGTATATAGCGAACAACTTTCTATACCAGTCATGAGCAGTAATTTATTTTTGATTCCACAAATGAATCGTAATTTGCAGCACTTTGTTAAATTTGATAATTTTCGGTTTCTGGTATTCAGAAGAAACCGTACTAGGTTGGACCATTGAATTAAAAGATCGTAGATCTCATATCTCCAAAAAAAAAACGCCAGATTGTTAAAAGAATGCAGGCTTACATTTTCATTTAATGACTTTCTAAAAAACAATCAATGCTTAATACAGAAGAAAATTTCCAAAATTACTAAATATGTTTGTTTTGTATACGTGAAATTTGCATTAACATACTTCTGCAAATTTTTGAATTGATAAAGATCATAATATAATATGTCAACTATGAACACAATATTTTTCCAAAATAAGTAAAAAAAAATGTATTTAACAATATTCAAGTAAAACTTGCACGAACATTCAACCTCTCATTCATACCACCCCCTGTCACCTGTTGTTCAACGATATGAAGAAAAACATATGCAGGCAATTAAATGTGATATAATCGTTTGGCTTCCAATTAGCCCGGATTCACAAGCGAATATTATTTAAATATTTAAAATGTATCATCAACTTAATCAATATATGCATTAAACTTATTTGCAATGAAATTTTAAAGTAAACTCTCTGCTTTAAGCAGATACCGTAAATAGTGATTATTTTTAAATTTGCAATGAAAAAATTGCAACCCTCCAAATATAGGGGAACAACTTTGTCTACAAATATTGACGTATATTTTACCTTGCCTTATATAAATCCCCTACGATTAAATTTTAATTTTGCAAAATATTTGCAAAACCTATAATTTATAATTATTTTTATATTTTTAATAATCGCTCCGCAAACATAATCATATGCCGATTTACACTATTTTGAACAAAATCAAAACTCTTTTCTCCCGTGATATTTTTTCGACCTGAAATATTAGTCATTTACTGAATTGTTTTTTGTTTTTTTTTTTTTGATTAAATATAATCATTTTTTATGAATTCTATTTATTTATCAGAAACTATTAGAATTTTTTTTGAGATCTCTTTTTCTCACCAAAAGTAGTCATTATATTTTATATTATATTTTTTGATCAAAAATAAAAATTATGCCGATTTATACTATTTTGAACAAAATCAGAACTCTTTTCTCCCGTGATATTTTTTCGACCTGAAATATTAGTCATTTACTGAATTGTTTTTTGTTTTTTTTTTTTTTGATTAAATATAATCATTTTTTATGAATTCTATTTATTTATCAGAAACTATTAGAATTTTTTTTGAGATTTCTCTTTTTCACCAAAAGTAGTCATTATACTTTATGTTATATTTTTTGATCAAAAATAAAAATTATTGAGCGTTATTTTATTTTTCAGAAATAGATATTAATTTTTGATTTTTTTTTTGCAGCTCGAACAACTGAAGGCGACGCACCGCTCTTCTAATAACTGTTTGGAGTTATTTTTTTTGAAATGCCTTCGTCAAAAACGTAATGTTTACTTTTGATGAGGAAATAGATATAAAACTCATAAAATTTTAATAATTTGTATCACAAAAATAAAAGTCGTAAAAAATTAGTATTTTTAAACATTGTTAGCAATTCACAAATTAAAAATAACATTCGAGTGTCACTTTTGTTCCAAAAAGGATAGTTCGACAAATGATTCTTATTTCTGAACAAAAAAATAAAAATCAGAAATTTAAAGTTTAAAATCTGAAAATATTAATGAAATATATATTTTAACGATTAAGCTCCCATTGATTACGGTAGCGAATACAGTGGGTGCACCTGATCAAAATTCACTTAAAAATACAATGGCTTCAAATTTAAAATTTTCTATCTGACAGCAATCAACTTTTTTCTCAGAAAATCGTAAAATATTTAGCTGGAATAAAGTTAACAAACATTGAATAGTTAAAGCGGATTATCCTTTTAACCTACTTATTCTAAATAGTGTAAAAATTTTAGTAACCGATTTTCTATGTTGGTTTAAATTACAAGTTTCAAAATTGAATAAGAAATTTCGAATAAATAGTTTGATTCAGAAAAAATGGGAATGAATTTAGGGCTTATTTAATATATACACAAATTTTGAGAAATTTTGATCAATATCTATCATATTTATAATATTTATATGCCAGTATCTACACTTGTTTAAATGTCACATTGTGAACATTTTTGGACATTTTAGAAGGATATCTGACAAACTTACCTTTAGATTTAATTTCAAGTGAGTGTGTGGGTATTCGTTGAGTTATTATTAAAATAAAAAAAAATGATAGCTGTGAAATATTATGCATAATTGAATGCAGATATTTATATATTCGTAATATCTAAAATCCTAATATGAAAACTCCTAGTGCTTCTTAAAAGAAACCAAGGGGGGTAAAAGTTCAATAACTTTTTCGTTTATTAATTTTTTTTTATTTTTTCTTTCAGATTATATAGACAACACTTGGTGAATTTATAATTTTCTAATCTAAATTTTGCAGTTAAATTTCAAGAGTTGGCCAGAAATGAAATCAACTTTATTAAAAATTTGATTATGAGTGATGAAGCTAATTTTCATTTGAATGGCTTTGTTAATAACCAGAACTGTAGGTTCTGGGGTTCTCAAAATCCAAGAGCCATTCATCAACGCCAATTGCACCCCATCAGGTGTACAGTATGGTGTGGGATCACATCTGAAAATGTCATTGGGCCTTACTTCTTCGAGAATGAAGATGGAAGTGCTGTAACCGTAAATGGAGAGCGGTATCGGTTTATGATAGAAAATTTTTTACGTCCTGCTCTTGAAACCGACCTGGTATGTGGTTTCAGCAGGACGGAGCCACTGCCCATACTGCCCGAGACACAATGGCACTTTTAAGTCAAATTTTTGGAGGGCGAATAGTTTCCAGAAATTCGGAAATTATTTGGCCAGCCCGATCGCCAGATTTGACAGCACCCGACTATTTTCTTTGGGGTTATTTGAAGGAGCGAGTGTATGTGAACAAGCCAGAGACAATCCTTGAACTCAAGGCAAACATTGTTGCAGAAATTCGAAATTGGAAAATGCTCTAAAAAGAGCCCATCAGTGCGAAGCTGAAAACGGTGGTCATTTAAGAGACATCATTTTTCATACTTAGTGTAAAAAAATTTTCCTTTTGTATATTATATTATCTGAAAGAAAAAATAAAAAAAAATTAGTAAACGAAAAAGTTATTAACCCCTTGGTTTCTTTTGGCCCACCCTGTAGTACGGAATTTAGTTAATTTATTTCAAATTTTTTTAATCAGTTTTTTTCAATCCAATCCATTAATTTAAGAAAGACCGTATGATACCCACTGCATTGAAATCTGAGCTTTAGACTTCCATATCTTAAAAACTTTTTTAAGTGTTTTCACTGCACTTTCTTTGTATTTCACTTTTAACTATCGTACTCCAAAGAATCAGTGTGAAAACATTTACCTAATGATGACAGTGTTTTGCCTAAAGCGAATATTGTTCAAGTTCTGTAAAATATATTTAACAAAACTTTATTTATATTGGGATGTTATCGATGTAATATTTAATTTTAAACAAAATACATAAGTAAATTTAAAAATAATTCATTAAATAAATGAAAATAGGAAATAATATATACATACTGCTAACACGTCTATTCTGCACGTTACCGGAAATTTTGTAACCGGCAAATTTTATCACCGAAAAATGTTACCACTTCTTGTAACCGGCATTCTTGCACACAGGTAACGCTGTCAACAGTGTAAAACTCACCATACGGTGTTTGCTTTGATGTGGTGTGAATTTGAACACAAATTTTACAAGCGAATCACAATGGAGATGAATAAGTGAGTGATTTACTAAAGTAAATTTAATAAATTATTATAATATCATTAATTTTTAATTGCAGAAAATACGCAAGGACAACCCAACAGCAATTACGCTGGTATGTAGCCTTCTTAAAGGACCGTCCGGAGCTGCTCCAAGGCAAGAACACCCCGAAGGCACCGAAAATGCATGCTTCTTTCGGCATTCGAAAATTCTGTTTAAAAATTTCATTTGGTAAACTAAATGGATCGCTGTTGTTCCGAAGACTTTTCAGTTGCTGTCTACGTAGGGATATTTCATCATCCTCCTCATCAATCAGCAGTAACATTACCAAAGAAGTCGCCATTATGTTTTTAATATTGAAAACTCGTATTGCAATTAGTTTAATAAAAAAATCAACGTTTAATACTTCACTACTCTTTAATTTATTACAAAAATGTAAATAAACGTCAGATGTTTTCTAGTAGTTACCACCTAGTGCGGTGGTAATAAAATTTTCCGGTAATAAGAACGTGCAGAATACCAAAAGGGCTTAAAAGTTGCCGGACGTTTTTATTACCGGTAATAAAAATGTTGTTACCGGTGCAGAATAGACCTGTAACTACTAAACAAAATCAAATACAAGTTATATCATATTTTTTATTAAAAATACCTTCTCGACGTCTTTCACATTTAAACTAAATGTGTGTCTGTTCGTGAAACTAATTTGTAGAAGAAATTCGATAAAAGTATTCAACTATGGTAGGCTTTTAAATTATAAATTAATTTTAAAAAATTTCATTCTAGCAAATCTCTATATAGCTTCCTTTTTTTAATTGTTGCAATTATGTCAACTTTTTATTTATTTAAGCAAATTAAAAATTGTGTTCAATAAAATAAAATATATATATTCATACAATTGTTCATACATTGCATATCTACGCTATCATACCGATATAACAATTGAAAAATTACTTTTTCATATTCGCTGCTTTGCGCTTAATATTAATAATAAGAGAACGATGTATGTATGTAAGTTGAAAAATCTTCGAATGTCTATCTTTCATACAGGTGCACTCGTAATATTAAGCGAAAACCTCGACGATTTTCTAACTTACATTCGACATGGTAGTGACGAAATATAAAATTGGAGTGCACAGGGCGTATAAGTAATTTAAGGCTTTCAAGCAGGAAATTTTGAAAATGAGAATATTAAATTGGAAATGAGAATGCGTCAATTGAAAATAGGAATAGTCAATTTCAAATCAGAAAGAGTCATACGAAAATGAAAATGCGTCAATTGGGAATGAGAAACTTATTTCTGGTACATATTTTTCAAATAATAATTAAAATAAAATTGTTTACGTGCCCACTAGCGTATCTTGGACGGGTGATTGCATCCGCATCGAACGATGAAATACCTTTTCCTATTCTTCTTCTGTAATAGTGATATATGCTTCATCTATTCATCATTCGCTGATTATTTCGCATTTTCATTTGATGCTGTCTCATTTAAAATTGACCTTTTCCATATTCATTTGACGCTTCGCAATTTAAAATGACTAATATTGTTTACAATTTACTGATCTTATTTCTAATTGTCGCTAACTGAATTACAATTGACTATTATAAGAATTAATGTTATCGAATTTTATTTTAACCCTTTCTCAATTACAATTGAAATTTGTGTAGTTCATTCGTATTTTAATTTTCGCGATAAACCCAAAAAAAATATATCATTAGTGCTCTACCCCGATTTAAACAAAATTAAGGACGACTTAGTTTCAATTCATATCAGTGAAGAATCAATTAATTAATAAAGGTTAATTTTTTATTTCTACCGCAACTAAAATCTCTACCTGCATGATTTGGACCCTAGGACTCCTTTCTTTGCGCAGCTAAAATCTAGAAATTTTGTAGCCTACTTTTCAATATTATAAAGTTTTACTAAGAAAATCACTCTTTATTGGTGATATATGTAGGAAAGCTCTCATGGGACTGATTGTTAAGATATGAGGTTTTTCGATATAACTCCTTCGCAAAAGCAGCTAAGGACATGAAATTATGCTCCCCTTTCTTGTATGTGCTATTTTAGATTGACGTTATCCCATATTGAAAAAGTTATTGGCAAACTCTAAAGCTCACAAAGCTTGTATAAAAACATCCAATCAGTGTTATTCGTTATTATCTCATAGACATCAAAAATAATTGAAACATATATACACATTTATACTTATACATTTTGAATACTTATATACAAAAATTTGCTTGCATACATATTCTCGCCTACTTGCAATTTAATATTGTTTCAAGTGAAACTTCAGTCTTACAAAGCGCTACTGTTAAATATATAATGCATTAATTTAAATTTTTAATTTTTTGAAATATATTTCCGATATCGCTTGTCAAATTTGGTTTCGAGCCAACCCGCTTTCGGCTTCACACCAACTTCAGACAAATTTCCGTTCCAAAGTTGCATTTCTTACAGCAGAAAAGTGTAATTCTTAAGACACCTCACAAATGCAAATTTTCCAATTAACTATTTTTGCTTATCTCTTTTGCTTAGTTTTAGCATCAGAAGCTAAATCGTAAAAAGGTTAAAAGAGTATATTTGCATTGCAAAGAAATATCAATTACAAATAAATATGTATGTACATACAAACAATGTGCGAGTATACCTACGTAAATGCAAAGCTTCATAATTGAAGTGCTAAGAAAACTAAATGCATTTGCAAATATTTGCCTGTTCAAATTTCGAACATAAATATTATAGAAGACATTTGCACTTTTGTTCCATCTGATAGCAAATTTGAGTTAGAAAATGTTCAACCAATAACGTCAAAATATTAGAGATACATATGTATATGCAAATACTAAAAAACACAAACGATATATATTCGTCAAACCAATTGAAATGAACACTATTTATTATATGAATATGAATATACAGGGCTCAGCAATTGGAGCGTGGTCGTTAAGCAACACATGACAAATACAACAATTTCATTCTGATGACAGTTAAAGAGTAAGGTGAGGTCAAAAAAATTTGTCTGCATATATGCCCTGAATAACGAGATTCAACGCGAATGTGTCAAAATACTTTAAAAAATCACATTGGAATAGTATGCATATATCCTAATTTTTGGATTATTTTCACAGATTTTGGTTCTTCAAATCATTAAAAATTAATTTCACACTAAATAGACATAGACTGTTGAATAGATAACAATTCTACTATCGAAATCTATAATTAAATGAACCTTAGTGAGAAATAGTTTACTAATTGATTTGTTTTCTTTTTATTCATTTAAAAGGTTTTGGGAAAGATGTTTGTGTTTTTAATAGGTTGAGAATTAACGTCCAAAATAGAACTAAACTAACGGCATCAGGTGAAGTTGCTTTGGGCAAAGTCTGAAGAATTTATACAGCATAAGGTTAAATTTTGCCTCATAATGTGTATTATGTCCAAAGAAATAATAATGCATTGCAATATTATGCAAGTAAGTTTGTATATTTAGTTATTTATATATATTTACATGCCCCGGAAGTTTATCTTTTTAATCCGAGGAAGAAGTAAATTTAAGAAACTGATCGCGCTATGACATAACCTAAATTGTTTAAAGATAAAGCGTAATACTAAATTAAAATTTTGTATATTGAACAATTTATTGTATAACAAGTAATCGGGTGCAACTAAACTTTAAATATCCAGCGCAAGTTTATATCTCAAATAAACTTTACTTCTTGCATGCAATCAAAAAAAGTTAGCTTTATATCGGGTATTGCAATAGGAACACTACACAAGTTTTTTTAAATAAAACAAAAACGCTTTGGGATATGAATTAAATTCTTTACTCTTGTGAAAGTACATTCGATGCCATTATGTATGGAACTCGATTTCTTTTGCATGGGCACCACGGGCACGCTTACAGAAGTCCAGACGCTGAACCCAATTTTCGACGAAGAAGAAGTACGGCCCAATGACGCCGCCGCCCATAAACTGCACCAAACCGTAATGTTTTCGCGATGCAATCTTGACTCATGGAGTACGTTTGGATTGCTGTCTGTCCAATAACGCATATTTTGCTTATTGACGAAGCCATTCAGCGAGAAATGACGACTACCATAAATTGGACGTAGCGCTCTTAAAGTTGAGGCCATCGACTCCGAATTTCGGTAGTAAATTTTAATAATTTCGACTCGTTGTTGGATCGTATATCCTTCCATGATGAAATGGCAAACTTTACTGAAGAGAAATGTCAAAAGGGTGGGAAAAAATATGTAGCGTCCCTATTGCAAGACCCTCAACCGATCTTTATGAAATTATAGGTGCATGGAAAATGAAATTTAAGATGTAGGTGGTCTTCTGGCCCAAAATAAGATATGTATGTATGTATATAAATTTGGAAAATTAGGCGGTGGCACGCTGCCATGGAAGAAATAATTTTATTCGTCTTTTAATCGCAACTATTCGGTGGAGATCTAAAAAAAATGTCACTTTGCTTTTTGTTTGAACGTTATGTAAGAACTGGGCATAATTTTGCCCGATTTTTACAATTTTCGAAATTTTGCTTATTAACTTGAAATGCAACATTTAATGGAGTTTGGATACATAGTTTCCGAGACATATCTGTTTGTTTAAACGTAGGCGGTGTCACTCATATTTCCAATATACTTTCTACCCAAAATTTAACGTACCGACTTAATACGAAATTTGGTTAAGTATTTTCAAAGATATACTTTTTTCTTTCAAATTGGATGGCGCTTTTGCCGCCGCCGTTTTTTTTTTTCAAACAAAATTTACACATTTATTCCCTTCTCTATCCCAACGCTGGATATCAATTTTGAGCAAAATTATCTTTAATGGTTACCAAACTATCGCATTCTCTTGATTTCCACAAAACACCGTTATGTAAGCGCGGTTATTATTTGTGTCCAGGGCAATGTTTGTACTAAGTTTCTTTAAGATATCTCAATATTTACTAGAGTTATGCGATGCACGGACGGACGGACAGGGAGCTATAGTTTAAACAATTTCGCTATTCATTCTGAGCATTTTGGTATATATGCTTATAGATGTATGTTTTATGCTTTTACAAACAACCGTTAGGTGAACAAAGTCATAATACCCTGGGCACCAGTGCTCTTGGGTGCAAAAACAGCCAATGAATGGTGCAATCGACTTTTCTTGCGAAAGGAGATATTCCAGGAAATTGTGAAGGAGATACGTTAATCAGGCGGTATACACTTAAAAAATATTCCTCTACCAAGGAGGTTTTCGGGGTTTCTGTGACCACTTGTCGGCTGCTATTGAACAAAGCCGAAGCTTCTACGGTTATCCAAATCATAGCTCTCGTCAAACGTGGGGCTGCTGGTAGGGCACTGTAGAATGTGAGTCTATGAGGTATGTCTTAATATTAAGATTTGCTTTTATTGCAACATCCGCGTTAGAATCATCCCAACATGTTCTACTCAATTAGCATACTTTCCCGATACTACCGCTCAAGTTTCGGGGAACACATCTTGTTTACTTTTAGTGCGAATATATCCGCGGGGGATATCGACAAGCTCCATCACTGGCGTTTTTCAAATTCTAATTAGGACGTTGCCGAAACTAGTAAAGAAAAGTGGCCATTCAGCTTCAACAAAACGAGAGTGGGCGTAGCGCGTTCCTTTTCACTTATTTTTATTGTATGCATTTTTTTAGATGCAATTTGATGAGGTGGGTGTTAGTTAGGAAGCCTTATTTTCGAAATATTTGCAAGCGTCTTTTGAAAGACTTTTAGGTTTTGTTATTTTCTGTATGAATCCATTCTCTTTTTTCTATAAATTGTATTTTGTTGAAATTTAATAGTTATTGTTTAAAAACCCTAAACGGTTGTCTTCTTCTTTTACCATTAGTAATAGAACTTCATTCCTAATCTGATGGAGTACATATTTTGAAAATCAATCATGAAATTCAGCTACATACAAAAATTCATCAACCAAAAACAACAAAAAAAATGCATAACTGTGAATGTGTGGCACATAAGCTTCGTGTCGCTGTCGTGAAAGTGAGCTTTGTTTTTACCGTTTCTAATCAACTCTTACGTTCTCAGCAGGTCGATGTCGCTTTCGTATCGTATCGCATGGCTTTAATGTGCACTGCGCTTAATGCGAACGAAGGCTACGGCTATAGGGATATGTTAGCTGAAGCGAGATGCACTGCATTCGAAAAAAAAGACACTACTCTAAACTATCAGTCGTTGGCATTCGGCGTATGTTTGTAGCAACGTCAGTCTCATTTAATAGCCACAACTCGTCGTCATACATTGGAGCATGTGACAATGTTATTTCTACTGCGAAAAACTGACACACATATGTACTTTTATTAACATGTGAAACCAAAAAACAAATATTATTCTTCCCCTGAGGTCTACCCTACAAGGTATTAAAATGATGGCAGTTGTTATTATTGAACTAGTAACTTTAGCCCTGATTCACTTGTTTATTTTAAGAAGCAACTTAAGAGCATGGTATGGTTTGATAAGACGCTTATAATATCTGCTTACGCAAATATCCATATTCTTTGAGCATCGAGATTTCAAAATTAAGACGCATTAAATATCATAAGTGATTGTACATACATACGATTGTATGCATTTGAATACATATTATATATTCTTGCTTTATTTCCACTGTGGCTACAATAACATGAGATAACAAATTTTAATTAGAGCTCGTAATCCGTAATTTTTCTACATATTTGCCTTGATATATTGCTTTAAACAGACAAGTCATGTTATTATTGGCAAATAATCTCAATGGGATTAAGGAACATATTAAAATAATAACAGAAATGTTTTCACAAGCTGACTTTTGCTTTGAAAGTACGTATTGAACGATAGCTCTGTCTAAACGCAAGAAATTGGGTCACATGTGTATCGGAAAACTGTTAAAAGAGAAATTTTAAAGCATCAATACAATAAAATATGAAAATTAGAATATTGACCACATGAATAAGTTGCACAAAACTACACACATACGTATGTATGTAAATATGCAGTATATATGGATGTACATATTTTTCGTTTAATTTTTTGCGAATTCACTTCCAAAACTTTATATACAATAAATTCCAGCCAATGTGAAGCTGAATATGGAACTTGTTAATTTAATTTGAATGTGAACTAAACTGAAATGAATTCCAGCTGTGCCAAAAGAGGATTGGAATTTATCTGATATAGAAAAAATTTTAATTGAATATCAGATAATACTAGGCGAACTCGACAGATGCATATCTAGTAATTGCCCTGTGCTTGTGTAATCATAAGACGTATTTGAGTTTCCATCATGTATAACCGGTGGCGATCCTCTAATAAATGTTCGTATATATGTAAAGAGTGTTTTTTTTAGACTGATAGAACCTTAAATTGAAATAAAACACACAAAAAATTTAAGTAACGGGCCAAATTTAATATTTAAAACGATTTCTGGCATATTTCCGCCACGACTAGCTTTGGTGAATCAGATGCGATCAGTCCAATTTTTAATCACTTTTTGGAGCAATTATGGGCGTACATCGTTAATAACACGAGCTATGTTGGCTTCCAAAGCTTCAATTGTTGCTGGTTTATCAACGTAAACCAGAGGCTTTACATAACATCAAAGAAAATAATCCAAAAGGGGTTAAATCGCACGATCTTGGCGGACAATTCACTGTACCATATTTTGACTGGAATGTTATCGCCAAATTGCTCTTTAAACAAATCTATAGTTAGATTGGCAGTATGAGGCGTGGCACCATTTTGTTGTAGTCAAAATTCTTGCAGGTCGATGTTATGCAAATTTGGAAACACATAATCGGTAATCATTGACCTGTAACGATCACCATTATACAGTAACATTCGCTCCGGCCTCATTTTTAAAGAAATAAGGACCGATGATGCCTCCAGCATGTAAACCACACTATGCGATGCATTTTTCAGGATACAATGGTGTTTCGAGAGTTTCACGAGTATTATTCTCACTCCATATACAGCAATTCTGTTTGTTCACATATCCGTTTAGCCAAAAATGAGCTTCATCATTAAGCACAATTTTTCGATAAAACAATGGCTCAATTTCCAACTGATTCAGGCACCATTCAGCAAACAAACGACGTTTGTTATGGTCTTGCGGCTTCAGTTCTTGAACGAGTTGGATCTTATTTGGGTGTAGACCAGAGCAGGGCAAACCAATACATAGCTACAAATGTTAGTGTGTTTTTCGAGAGAGCGACGCGTCGATGTTATTATTTACACTGTGAAGAAATGCATGCATTTTTTTTGTTTGCTTTGACTAGAGTGAAATAGAAAATATTATTCGGTCCTAATGCACTGTCATATTTTTTTCGAATTCCATAATATTTTCTTTATTTATTTCGAAATCATAACTTTTTATCCTAATTAAATCTTGAGTGTGTTGATCATTCAGAGTATTTCTCAATTTGGTTTGAATAATTTTCATCGTTGAAAAACTAACTTCACAATCATATGAGGAGCCAAACATGCCATATAATTTGAAAATTTCTGTTTTAATTTTTGGATACTTTTTCTCTTTTACATGCTTCCAAAAACTTGTACCCATTTCCAAGGGCAGGCTTATATCGGTTCTGAGTATGGTTAGCTCCTCATGTAATTGTGAAGGTTGTTCATTAATTTCACATATTAATGGATAACTATGTATGTAACTCTATTTGACTTTTAATAATATTGAAATCTTGAAATCTTTTTTTGTAATTATTTAATAAATTTTCAACAATTTCACTGAAATATTGAAGTTTTTGGGTATTTTCATGTCCTGTAAATATTTCTTTTGTTTTTTCTAAGTTTGATATATTATTATTTTTTAACTGCAATTTACGGTCAAAATGTTTGATGATATGCACGAGCTCAAAGATGTGTTTAGGTTTGCCTTGTAATGAGAGGTTAAGTTGATTTAATATACAAGTTAAATCGCATAAAAATGCCAAGTCCAAAAGAAAATCTGTGTTTGATAAATTGGAAACTATTTCAGATGATTCGGGAAATGAATTTTGTTCAAAATTTTTTTGCCAAGACCAACGCAACAGCAAAAGAGGGTTTTTCTAAATATTGAGTTTTCTTGATCATTATCATCATTAGTAATATCATTATCAAAAATATATTTCAAAAACTATTTTGCTTTCAACTCATACAATTTTAGTTTTCTTTCATAAGCTGAAAGTAATTCAAAATTAGTATGATGACCAACGTAGTGTCTACGTAAAAAGTATTTTACAGAACGATAAGTAATATGTTCGCATATTAAAGATGGAACTTCATCATTCATATTTTGAACGACAAAAAATTCGTACTCCCAAATTGATTCAAACATTTTCTCCTTGTGTATTTATCTTAAGTTGCGAAATACGGGCCGGTTTGCTTGACTGGTGTAGTGCAACTGTTATGATTTATTTTAAGAATGTGCTCTCCAGCTACTGCCCGAAGTCATTTGAATGGCAGTGTCAACACAAAATTTTACCTAGACTTTAAAGTATTAAATTTTGATTCTTTAGTTTGTAATTATACGAAAAAAAATAGATAGCATGAAAAATTTTGCTTTTGTATTTAGGAGACCGATTGAACGATATTTTTCAAAATCTGTAGTTTTAATTATCAATTAAAGATAAAACCATCTATTTAAACATTTTTATTATTTTTATTAAGTTTTATTTACACTTTCGCGACGACATTTTCAGTTATTCTGGAATATATAAAATATATATATTTAAAATAATTAAAATTTATAAAAGATTAAAAAATAAGTATTTTTACTATAACTATTACAAAAGCAAACTTTACAACAAGAACAGGTATTTTCTTTCCGTTTTTGATCATAATTAACCAGAAAATCATAAAATAAACCTTAGGACGAAGAACAAAAATTTTTTTGTAGAGCCGTGTTATAGGTGCCATACCATAACGCCATACCCATAACCATAAAAACCAAAATTCAATTGATAGGTATGGTTATGGTTATGGCCATGGCGTTATGGTAAGGCACCACTAATTGGAAACAGTGTTGCCCATAAAGTTGGTTCGATCAGCTGTTTTATATGGTTATGGTTATGGCACCTATAATTGAAGCTTAACGAAGAAGCTTATTGTGTACGTGTTACAGCATTGACGTCGACAGCGAAAGCTGTTCAATCACGCGTGATAGCAAAATTTTAAGAATGCCCTCCTCTGGTGTAGACCAAGATCTTTGCACAACATTTTCCATGTAGTGGATGGACAAAGTTCAACTTGTTGAGCACGGCGGCGAATAGACAAATTCGGATCCTCTCCCAATATTTTCTTTTGTACGTACAGGTCTATGTCTTGTTGTTGGTTTTTCATCGAGTAGAGTAAATGTTGTTCGAAATTTATCAACAGTTCGACGAATAAGCTGCTCTGAAGCTCGATTATGTGGACCATAAAATTCACGAAGTGTTCTATATGTTTGGCGAACAGAACACTGATTTTTAAAGTAAATTTCCACAATTGTGTTTAATTAAATTAAATTTCACTTTAAAATATACCTAAATATACCAAAATATACCTACAAACTTTCCCCTCATGAGACGATTGGGTTGACACCCAGTATTTTACTATTCCATATAGCTTGTAATTAAATTTTAATTTTCAAACAGGCGGAAACTCACTCAACAATATAGGTATAAATCTTCTGCTAATAGAGATATAATTTTATTAAATTCGAGTGGCAAGCAGATAGCAGATAGCAACCCTCATAAAGGCTATGAATCTAACTTGTTTTTAAATTCGACTATTCGAACAAGTGGCAACCCTTTTCAAAATACAGGTACGAACTTTCTCCTCGCCGAGACGAAACGTTTCTCAACGAAGCAAACCGGTTGATTATAAAGTATATTTTATATACTTGTGCACAAATTTAATACAATTTTGTCGCTTCAAACAGGTGGCAACCCTCTCCAAAATATTGCTTGCTTTAAATCTTCCGCTCAGCGAAGCGAACCATTTGGCGCCATTTGGAAATTTTAATATTCCATATAACTTGTGTATATACATATAATTAAATTCGGTAGCCAGGTGGCAACCCTCTCCAAAATATATATCTGAATTTTTTTCGTTGCCGGAACGAACAACTTAATACCTATATTTAAATATTTCATATAACTTAAGTAATATAATTTAATTAAATCCCACTTTTCCAACAGGTGGCTACGATCTGAAAAGTTAGCTATAAGTAAATGCTCCTAATTACGGCATATTAAGGTAGATTGATGAATATACGCATATTACAGTGAATCAAATGTTAGACGGAATGAAGAATTATAAACAAATCGTAAATAAAGCTTTTATTTTTCATATTAACTTTTCAAATGATAGAATTTTTGTACCGTTTTTTTGTTATTAATGCTTTTCTGAAACACTCAATTGGCCCCAATTCCGTGCTAAAATTTTGTCAAAATCCTAATTCCATGCTAAAGTGATCCTTATTCCGTGCTACATTAGAAAAGGTTCTTATTTCAACTATTCCTAGCAATTTGTTAGTAAAACTTACACAGTTTATACGTGGAACACAACGAAACATTTTTATTCACATAAATCACATAGAAAATTACTTAGATAAAATAAAATAACTTCAAATATTTTAATGACATTATTTGTCAGCTATGCATTTGATGCGATATATAAACATAAAATAATAAGTATTTAGTTAGTAAAACTGTATACATTCAATTACTTGTACGTGAAATAAAATAATTTCAATTACATTAATATACATAAAGTCAGTTCAATATTAAATTTTAGTTTATTACATATCAGGTATTGAAAATATTCCTCTCTTATTTATAGGCTGAGGTAAATTAATTTTTTTAACTACTTCATCGGCGTCGTATTCTAAAATATCTTCTTTTTCTGGCCAACGCCAGTTAGATCCACTAATTGTCATGGTTTTGATTTGAAATTTTTCTGGATTCCCATTAGTAACTTTTAACACCTGCCCAGGAAATTTCTCGCCTTCATACCTTACTACAACATAGTCTCCTGGATTAAAACTATTATTAATGTTCCGTTTTACTTTCACCTTTGAACCTTGCTTTTCTTTCTTTTTTAAAATTATCTTTTCTTTCTTAATCTTTTTTTCTTCATCCAAGCGTCGCTGATACTCAATGTATTCAGAAGCAGTGGCGACAGTTGGGGTTAATTTTTTCTTGACAAATTTTTTGTTCGGGTTCACTGGTTGGGGCTCTGGCATTTTTGAAAGGCGTTGGAAATTCAGATTTTTTTATTTCTATTGCATTAACTGTGCTTTTTGGTGGAGTTCTCGAATTAATATTAACCACGTCTACATTGTCATTCGCCTCCCTAGGGGGCAACTGAGGTCTTGGTGGATGGTTGACAGTTGTTGGGATATCTTCGAAGTTAATGGCTTGAGCTACTGGGCAAGGTATACTGTCCAATATATGTACTACTTCACGCTGCTTGGACTTCACGGCACAAGATGGAGTTGAGCTGCTCAAATTATGTTTGTTAACTAATTCTTCATTGAAATCTATGAAATCAATACTCATGTTTTCGATATCCAATAAACAGTCGTTGTTAGCTAAAATACTCGTAATATTAAGATCGGAAATAGAAATACTTGCAATGCAGCTGCTTGTTTGCTCATTCTTAACACTTCTCCAAAAGTAAAATAAGTTTTCGTCTTTAACATCACCCTTCCAAGTTCCGCTGCACTCAATAAACAGTTTAAGCTTTTCAGCCGGCAACCTTTTCTCAAAACTTTGTAAAAATTCTTCGGAATTAGTTTCGAGTGTTTTTGTTGCTTCATAGTTCTCTGAAATTTCTGCGATATTCATGTTTGGTACTCTGATTATATTGGATGTGTCTCTGATGTCAGGTTTTAAAATTTTATAGTAAGCCACTGCATCTTCATTAAACGGAAATATGCCACAAGCCTTAAAACCGTTTTGTAGTATATCAGAAGTGATTGCAGATTGTATGCATTTCTGAACAATAGGTCAGAAATCTTCCCGTTTTATTCTTTGTCCATTATTTAGCATTCTCCAATTTTGTATTTGCTTTCTCCAGTCATTTTTTAAACTATGAAATACTGCAACATCCAATGGTTGCAGCAAGTGCGTCGAGTTTGGAAGAAGCGCTATAAGTATGATTCCTTGCTTCTTGCAAAACTCAATAAGATGCAGCGACAAATGTGACGTGTGCCCATCCCAAAATAGTACGATTGGGAGTTGTATATTTTCTTTCAGGATGAAGGGATAAAAGACATTTGTTATATATTCATAAAATGTTTCGCAGGTCATCCAGCCTGAATCCGACTTTCCAATAGCCCAATCAGAAGGAAATTTGGAAAGTATGTTGGTTGGAAGTCTTTTGTACGGAAAGAGAGCAAAAGTTGGCATCATTTTACCGGAAGCGGAAGCTCCTATGCATAATGTAAGACATTCTTTATCATCATTGCCAGATCTGAAGTATACATGCTTTGAACTTCGTTTTGTCAAAACTGCTTGACCTTTTGGACAAAGAAAAAACGCGGACTCATCACAGTTGAAGATTCGTGTTGAATATTCTAAAACATCGAGACAATTGTTATTTTCCAAGTATTGATATACTCTTTTAAACCAACTTCTTATGGAAGATTCTGTTACCGATGCACGAGAAACTGTTAAGGATTGCGAAACACGTTGACTCACTGTGGGATTTCTTTTCAAAAACCCTTGCAACCACTTTCTGCCTGGTATATTATTTTTAAAAGAATTCGGCCGATTTAGTTCCTTAACCAAGTTAGTAACGCAGTTTACAAGTTGATATTTTGTTACTGGAAAGCCTATTTCCGCCAGATAACAAACCCATTTGACAATAAAACTTTCTTCTTCTGTCGTTAGCACAGCTGGAGATCCTGGGCAGCCTTTTGAATACTTGTATTTAATTTTGTCCAGTAGAGTTTCTTCGGAACACGATATACCTTTGAAGCCTTGTAACATGTCATCCGATTGCTTTTTATTCCTTCAAGAGCTAAATTTAATAATTCCTGTGTATATTTTGGCATGATGGCGGCACTCAAATTTCTGTTAAAATGAATTGAAACGTAATTAGAAACACACCGTTCCCAACTGCGGCCTATAGAACGGAATTAGGCACAAAATTAAAAACTGAAGCCTATTTTCGTGCTACATGTTTTTATAAATATTAAGCAGGGAGTTCCCGAAATATTTGTTGTAAACTGTTTTGTAACTAATTTAAATTCCACCAATGAAGAATCATCGCAAATAAAGTATTGTTAATCCAATAACATAGCTTTAGAAAAAGTAAGCCTCTGAATTGTGTTTACTTATTTTAAGCTCATTTATGAAATTTCATACGCAAAAAATAAGCTTTTTCCTCAAAAAACGATAGGACGGAAATTGATCTTTAAACAATTTATTGAGTTTACTTTAAGCTAAGAATTTAAATATATATTAAAACTCAATTTTCAACCCCAAAACAAAGTAAAACGAAATATGATATATGTTCCTAATTCCGTTTCATAGCACGTAGATCGGTACAGGTGAAATTTCAATGTACCAAATTCCGTTCTAACTTTGCATTTAACATTTTTATGAGTGTATTATATAAAATTCATATTAAAACATATATTTCGGTAAAAAATGCTATAATGTACAAATATTTTAGTATATATATATATATGCACTTACCCAATTATAATATCAGTCTTAAACAATTTTTACACAACTCTTAGCTCTTTTCACAACAAACCTTGTTAATTATCACCACCGCGCTAGGCAACTGCTTCCAGCCAACTAACATATGTGAATTTAATATGAAATAAAATGATTTATGGTTTGACATTTTTCAAATGTAAAGTTGAATATATTTTTGACAATTTAAAATAACTGTCCTTTGAATGATGGGTAGCATTGACTTATTTTGTTTATTTAAAAAACTTGTAAACGAAATAGTACGGGATTAGGTATTAGGCCGTAATTGGGCACACTTACGTTAAGCCTTTTTTCCGCGATGAACCGCTGAGCACCCATAATTTAAAATTTTATATAATTTGAGTATTAGCTAATTGAATTTTACTTTTTAAGCAGGTGGCAAGTCTCTTTCAAGCATAAAATACACTTTACGACCTACTCTCGTACCTACCAAATATAAATACAAAAATTCATTATAAGTGGTCGAACCGTTTCGGTGGACACCGCGACACGAGATTTTTTTTATACAATGTTTTATCCAAACAAATTTTGAAAAGGTTTGGCTAACAAAAACCATTTACATTAAGGTTTAATTTATCAATTACTTTTCATTCCAACTAGTCAAAGGCACAACTTTTCAACCCGAAAAAAATGTGTAATGTTTGTAATGAAAATCTAAGGATCACCTGATGCCGGTGTTAATGTAATGTTCAATAAAACAAATACCATTATGACTGATTGCAAAACTGCTTATCCAAGTACTAATTTTTGTTCAGGTCGTGGGCGAAAAATGAGTACTTTTCCCTTCTTGGTGTGTTAATTGATCTTTCTTCATTTCATCTAACGGAAATTTCATATTTGCTCTACATAGCAAGGCCACTACTAATTATTATACTTATAATTTAGCGAGATATTTTGAAAAGCCTTACAAAAGAATTTGCTGAACTAAAGAGATGTAAATTAATATTTTTTTTAAAGAAAAATGTATCCGCCGATAAGTCAGAATTATCATTTTAGATTCTTTTTATTGATTTTTAAAGTGGTGAGAGAGTCATTCAATTGAAGTTAAACGATCTTTAGATTAATTCCCAATTATCCTTAAGCTAATTAAGTAACCTTTTTGAAAACCTAAACTCGATTATTGGCGATTCAATCCATCACTTTTTTAAAAAGGAAATTGTTTGAAAAGGCATTTGGAATTATTAATTTGTAAAGCCGAGTGACCTGGTGCCTAGGGTAATATAGCAGTGTCACCCTAATGCTTGTAACGGTATAAAGCAATCGAGGCATATGTATATACAAATGTTTTCTGAATGAAAAGCAAAATCGATCAAGCCATATTTTTCTGCCCGTCCGTGCATCGGATAACTTGAGTAAATAATGGGATATCTCAACAAAACTTACCATTCACATCGCCCCTAATCCAAGATATGTAGGTTGGTAATGCAAATGAGCGTAATCGGGTAATAACCACGCCCACAAAATGATATTTTGTGAAAATCAAAAGAATGCCATTTTCTAGTAACCAAGAAAGGTAATTTACTGAAATTGGATATACAGGATTGACTTAGAATTAGAAGGGAATTCCCAGGAAAATTTTTCTCGGAAAAATGGGAGTGACTCGGCTAAGTTTAGAGCAAATAGGTATATCTCTAAAACTACTTCAAACAAATTCTATCAAATTTGTACGCAAAGTGTGTACAAAATATGGTAGATTTTAATAAAAATATTTTGGAGATATAACTTATTACTCCTAGGTGACAACAGCAATGCCCATTTTCGAGAAAAAATGGCATCACACTTAATCCTTTTTCCAACCAGATTCTGTACATCGAATTTTCTACAATATAGCATGCGGCATGTGAGAGTGGTGTTTGTCTGATATTTGCAATTTTCAAAATTATCCTTAGTGATTTGAAATAAATACAAAGCGAGTACTCGTACCATATTGGTGGAGTTTGCTAACAAAGTTTCGGAGTTTTTGTAGCTCATAGGTGTAGCTTTAAATTGGGTGGTACCACGCCTGTTTCCAAATTTTTTTAATTTGAGCAAATTCTCTTTTATAACTACAGAAATAACATATTTTTCGCAGAATACCATTACGTGCTAATGGTTAGTATCAGATTTTTCAATACCCACCTACAGTGGGATCAGGTTATTATGTGTAACATGTTTTGAGGAGTTATGGCATTTTTTGCTCGAGTTATCCGAAACACTAACGATCGATTTTCATTTTAATTTTGAGCATTTTGGTATATATGTCTATATATATATATATATGTGGCAACCACATAAGTTTTAAGCTATCATTTTTACACAGGATAACCCTGTCGTCAAGAACGAAACAGCAACGCATAAGCAAACAGAGTTAGAGTAACTTCTTTTCCTTTTGCTGTTCTGTTCCTTCTTCTTTTGTCGACCGGCGTACGCAACACATGTGTCAAACAAATATTGTACTAATACGGAAACTAAATAAAGCTGAATTTTGAGAAAATAATAAATTTAAATACTTCGCGTTTTACTTGGATAGAGGACCTAGCGACACGCCTCATATATATCGAAGGCACTAGCGCCCTCTTTATTATTTTGAATAGGTAGAACTTTTATTCCAAAACCTACTGCTTGCCTGAGCATTCGCTTCTCTTATGGTTAGCGTTTCGCTTTTAGTGTAAAAAAAGTTAAAAACATAAAATAAATCCTACTCTCTCTAAACGACTTAAACTAGGATCAGATACATAAGACGATATATGTATGTATATATGTACTATGTGCTTGTGTAATCGCCCTTTGTCAATGAGCTTTTAGAATTTTTTCAAACACAACACAAACTTTCACGTCCGCAATCTTTCTAACTCCATTTTCAGTTTGTATTGTTCGATGCCCTTTGAGAGCACAAAACGCTGAGCAAAGCAAAAAATCTGTAGCCACAACAGAGCCTAACTTCACAAAGTAGCTGCAAAAGAATAACGAAGCAGTAGCGCAAATCCCATTCAAGTATTTGGTGTGGTACACTAGAAGCCAAATCTAGCAACATTTTCCAAAACTGATTAGAAACAGCAAGACGAGCTTACAACACAATCACCACACACTTACACACACAACACACATACACACACACTCATGTGCGAGCATACGAATTTACGCACAAATCCCAGTTATGCTGAGAATCTTTGTGCGCTGCAACAACAAAAAGATATCAACATTGAAAATAACAAGTGGCTTCAAAGTCAGTGCGATAAGTGCGTTTGTAGTTTAGTGTGCTTTAAAAGAAAAAAAGTTCGTAGCCTGCATGTTGCATGCCTCATATTCCATGCAACAAAAGGATAAATACACACGTGCTGCTGTGGTTCGTTGTTGCTGTTCATTCCTCTTTTCTTTTTTTTTTTCTTTTTTTTTAGATCGTGCTACCACTAATCCGACAAATGAACGTCTGCCACATTGCCACTGAAATTTTATGAATGTGTGCGTGCGTGTGCAGGCTACAGGTGAATTTGACGATGCCATGCAGCATATGTGGCAACCGCAAAGGCATTTTAGTTAGGAGAGTACCGCAAACTTTGACTTCGATTGACGACAATAACATTGACAGAAACCAACAACAAAAATAAATGCCAGCTCATATCGTCAACTATGTTTGTTTGTATGTATTCCTGGGTTATGTGTTTGCTTGCCACAACTACCGCTTCTGTGCAGCTTGTGTAGAGCTGTTCGCATACACTTCCACACATATGTACATATGTATATATACATACATACATACATACACACGTGCAAATACATATACCTCACCGCCATGATTAGTTCAGTAAAGATGGAGCTTTTCCAACTCCCTGCTGTCTGCCTTAACGCTCCTTCCAAACTACGGCAACAAAGGAGAATTTCTTGAAACCGTTGTTCGTGTTGTAGTGGCGTTTTCATGTTGCTATTGAGGCTTAAGCTGACTGAGGTCAAGCATGGATTGACGCTTAAGAGCATAGGAGATTTAATAAATGAGGTAAGATTGAGTGCATGCAGCATTGGGAATGCAAGTGTTGTGAGTGCAAGGATTAGAGTTGCCAACGGTGTGACAAATAAATAAGTAAAATGACATGAGCTGCGAAAGTTCGCAAATTCCTTTGCTAAAGACGACAGAATTTGATTTTAAGCTGTTGACAAAGAAAATTTATTCGATAAATTCAGACAATTTGAGAAAATACTGATGTTACGTTGTATCTTTAATAGATAAAAAATATTTGCCCTGCTACCCACTTCAGTTCAATCGGTAAAGCTATAACGAGGTCTGATAATTTTTTAGTCGTTATTTCAGCGCTCAGGCTTAACTGAAACTATCGAAAATGGCATTCATCGTTATAGCAATATGGTCGAAGATATCACCCCTAGTTACGTATAGGGTCTTGCAATAGAGACGCTACAAAAGTAGACCGATAGTGACAGCAAACGACGCCATATTTTTTTCCCACTCTTTTGACATTTCTCTTCTGTAAGGTTTGCCATTTCATCATGGAAAGATATACGATCCAACAACTAGTCGAAATTATTAAAATTTTCTACCGAAATTCGGAGTCAATGGCCTCAACTGTAAGAGCGCTACGTCCAATTTATGGTCGTCGTCATTTCTGGCTGAATGGCTTCGTCAATAAGCAAAATATGCGTTATTGGAGAGGCAGCAATCCACACGTACTCCATGAGTCAACATTGCATCCCGAAAAAATTACGTTTTGGTGCGGTTTATGGGCCAGCGGCGTCATTGGGCCGTACTTCTTCCGTGATGATCAAAACCGTCACGTTACTGTGAATAGGAATCGCTACCGCTCAACGATAACCGAATATTTTTGGCCCGAATTGGATGATATGGACTTGGACAATATGTGGTTCCAACAGGACGGCGCCACAAGTCACACAGCGAATGTCACAATCGATTTATTGAAAACCAAGTTTGGTGAACGTGTTATCTCACGAAATGGCCCAGTCAATTGGCCGCCCTGGTCCTGCGATTTGACGTCATTAGACTATTTACTGTGGGGCTACGTCAAGTCTATGGTCTATGCCAACAAGCCAGCGACGATTGATGAACTTCGTACGAATATCGAACGTGAAATTGCAGTAGTATCGGCCGATTTATGCTTGAAAACCGTCGAAAATTGGGTTCAGCGTCTGGACTTCTGCAAGCGTGCCCGTGGTGCCCATGCAAAAGAAATCGAGTTCCGTACATAATGGCATCGAGTGTACTTTCACAGGAATAAAGAATTTAAATCATATCCCAAATCGTTTTTGTTTTATTTAAAAAAAAAACTTTTGTAGCGTTCCTATTGAAAACCCCTGTAGTTCTCACGAATACAACAAAACTTATAATCATACTCTCGCAGGAGACTTTCCAGAAGCAAATTGGTCAAGTCCTTCTCATCAAACGGTATTATAGGGAATCTACACACAGAATGCGTTCAGTGCTCCTTCTCGCGAAGTGAGCAGACAATTTGTTAGCAAAAATAATGCCAGTTACACAAAATAAGTAATTCCTTCTCCGATCCTCACAGTAATTCCTTCTTCGATCCGTGCTCTAAAAAAGGGAATAAGTATAATGTCCAGCAATTGTGAATGTTGTAAACAAAAAAAAAAATAAAGCATATTATGCAGATGGTATAACCCTCCACATTCCAGATGGCATTGTTTTTTATTCCTTTTTTCCAATGGTGGCCGCGGTTCTCTTATAGTGGTTCTACCTAGACAAAAAAAAACTTCTCACAAAAATCATTTGCATCACACCACAAATTGTAGGAGAAGTTCTGTCAAACCGCAAGCCATGATGTAAGCACTAAACTATTTTTATTATTATATTGATTACTAAGCTTTACAAAACAGGTATCTTTTTTCATTTCATTTTAGAACTGATCTGCAATAAACAAAAACACTTTTTTAATATTAAGAATTAATTCTCAATTGCCACAAAACTGAAATATTCTTATCACACACATACGCGTAAAGCTAGAGCTCAAATAAATTTAGGTTTTTTTTTTTAAGAACGCCAGATTTTTTTTCAAGGACCTTCCCAGTTTCAATAATAGTTTCCAAAAAGTCGCATAAATCTTTAACTAAATATTCAAGATATGAAAATGTTGGTATCTTATGAAAGAGAAATGCTGAAAATATGTCCTTTAAACCTTTTATCCTACCGATTTTCCCTGAAGTCCTTTAGTAAAAATATATTTTCCGCACCCGAATTTTATCCCTCCCCCTTCATTACAGTGAGATATATATAGGGGTTAGCATCTTTCCTACAAGTGTCATTGTGATTTACATATAATAATAATTTATTTGGGAAAGTGCACGATAAATATAGCAAATTTGCGTTTTTAGTTTCTTATTCCCAGAACATGACGATAATCTTTAAAGGAACTTAAGTTTTCACTAAGGATAGTGGTTTAAAAGAGGATTGAACGATACTTAGTTACCGGTATTGTAGTCATTCTCAAAAAAATTTGTATCCTTGAATATTTTCGACAATGTTGATTAAAATCGTTAACCAAAAATATATTATGTAATTTGTCTTATCACTTATTAAACAAAAACAGATTCACTAAAAAATATATAGAATATATGTATATTCCTGATAACAAGTACCATTTTGATGCATTAAACTCGACAAAAGCTACTGTCTTATGGAAAGTTGTGCATTACAATCATCCAGTGTTGTTAATGAACTCTACTATGTTGGAGGGCTCGATCCAAGATACCCTACCCTAGATTAGCCAGAAACGGACTTCCTAAGGATGTTAGAGGAATACTGGCTAGAACCGAGCATTTGGCTAGGAAATGCTCGACCGCATGCAATAAATTAGGAAATGGCCCTAAAACCAGAAAGAATACACCTGGTCCTCTTTTCATTATATTCCGGTCAAGTAATTCTTGATCGGTGCAAATGGTTATCTTACCGGTTACGTTCCTATCTTTAAGCGAATTACAGGCCTATTTAATAGTGAAAACTTTCACATGGAACAGACTGCAGTAAGTTGGGAGTTTGATTAACATGGCTAATTCCAAGGATTCGTAGTAGTAGACTTTATTCACAGAGACAATATTTTTCGTGCTAATATCGTTCTGTTAGTTTTATATTTAAATATAGTTAAGCATAAAAGACCAACAGGGTTTTCTCTGTAAAAATTTTACGATAATTAACAATCTTGAAAAAAATTACATTAAAATTTTCAGAGTCTTTAAAAACTTATCGAGTGTGCAGTTTTGTAGCCCATTCAATTTTACTACAGCACAATAAAGTGGAAGTGTCAAATTTTTTTTTAAATTTGAGATGACTTTGATTTACAGGGCAGAAAAAAACAATAAGTAGTTTTAATATATTTCGTTCCTCAAAAATTCTTCACAATTTTTTTTTTTTTTTTGGAGTTTAAAATAGCATGCCCATCTTGAGCAAAAATTATGGCGTCACATATGTCCTTTATTTAAGATAATCCACATCTCTTGCAAGCAAATTTAAAATATGATCAAGGATGGCACTATTCTTTTCGCCTTTCTCGATTTTCAGCACATTTCAAGAAATTACAATGTTTGATTGAAAAAATAAAAAATTCGGCTAAAAACTGATAGCAGAATCTGAAAAGAAGTAATTTTGGTTATAGTCAGCAAATTCAATTCGACAGTATTATTTTAATTTTAATACAATAATAAAATAAAGCATTCTGCAATCACTTTGTTTTTGCCACGAGATAAATTTCATAACACTTACAAATTTAATTGTTATTGTTTTGTTTTATTTTGAGTATATATTAGCATATATCTACCAGTGGTATAATTCTCTACTATGAGATATAAAAAAATACAGCAATCCATGGTACTCTTTTTTCACTTTTGGCTTTTTAATATTTTAAAAAGTTACACTGTGCATTGTATGGAAGAAAACGTGCAACACCATTCGCATGAAAAATTATCAAAAAACAAAAGAAGTTTCAGTAAATTGAAACTTTCACTTTGTTACACTAAAATTGAATGCGCTTCAAAAAAGCATATACGAAAAGTTTGTAAAAATTCGGTGAGAAAAATTAAAAATGTTTGATGAAATTTTTGTCAAGTTTGCTAAATTGTTGTAAAATTTATATAAAGAAAAAATTTAAATTTTTTCCCTGGTGATACTGAAATGAACTATTTTTTTATACAAAATTTACGAAAAAAATTCAACATGAAAAATATTGTCAAGATTCTAAAACAAACACTATTCTAATTAAAATTTCTAAATATATCAAAATATTTAAAATACCAAGTGACTCAAAGTTATTTTTACAAATGGTGTCAATTCTCATTTCATTTATGACATCAATGAACTTTTAGATTTTATTAAACTCCATATTCAATTGGGGGTTTCTGATTCCGAAACTGAAGTCAGTTTTGGAAAATTAAAAATTACGGATTCACAATGGCGATTGAATTTAAAAACAAATTTGCTAAAATTTTGATATCCACAGTCATTATTTAAATATTGGAAATGTATTTTAGGAGAAATTTATCAAATTGATGTCCGACAGTTCTTTGAGTCGCGGATTACAAATGTCATAAAAATCTGAATTTTTTTTGGTTTATCGGGCATTTTGAATTTTTAAAAACTGACTTCAGATTCAGTGTAAGTTCCACAAATAACTTTTGGTTATCAAATTTCAAGAAATTTCAGTTTTTTTTTTTATATATCCGCGATTTAGAAACCTGATTTTGTTTTTGTAATCAGCGACTCAAAAATCGTTTCGTTATTAAATTTTACAAAGGTTTTTAATTGTTATAAAAACCTATCCGCAATTTGGGATCCTCCAATCATAAGGTACCAATTGAATTCTAATTTTATATTTTTCTCGGATCAAGCTGCGTTGATATACTGCTTGCAAATCGACGACCCTTAGATAAATAATGGGCAATATCCAACGTAAGCCGTAAAGTACATCGTTTTAATTTTTAGTTTAAAATACTTATGTTCCTCATGAGCCAAGTGAAGCTTCTGCATTGTCCTAGGGACTACCGATCGTGCTTATATTTCCGTAATGGAGAGTTAGGACAATTATTGGTAAGTTTCATTATTTAATTGAAAATTACTAAATAAAAATAATTTAATTCAAACATATTTGCAGGTGATTTCGTATATTCATTGTAGTCGAGGTGGTTTCATGGTTTTCGCTCATTTTGACATTTAGTTTGACAAAGACTCTTTAGTACCTACTTTGAATAAATACAACATGACAGCTGCTAAGCGTCGTTAAAAATAAGTAAGTGCAAGCGATAAATATTTTCGACAAAAATTGCGAATATCGGATCGTTTAAAGTTAATGAATCGCTCTACAAATAGTTTTTAAGATCACTTTTTTAACCTTCACGATGGCAAAAATTTGAGAGGCAAAGTGTCACCGTTATAGTTATATGTAGTTATATTACAATTCAAATATAACCTCTGAATCTCGTTATAAAATTAAAAACTGCAATTGCCAACTCTACTTACTTCAATATCTATACTTCCTCACCTTGTGCGGTTCTCTTTTAAAATATGTATGTGTATGTACATTAGGGTGCTTCACTTCCATAAGAATTATAAAACTCATTATATTTTGAAATGCTCCACCACAATATTTTGGAAAAATGTTACGATTTACATGGCATGAATCGATTTGAAGTTACTACCAAAAATTGTAATTTTTTTAGAGTAGGATTTTTAAAATATCTTTTCAAAAAAAGTTTCAGAGATCATAATAAGTTTAAGCTTAAGCTTAAAGTAGGCATAAAAATTAAAAAATTAAAAATTCAACGAAATTATAATAATAATTTTTTGAATTTGGCATTAAGAAAAAAAAATTGGATAGCTTAGCCATAGCTTGACCGATTTAGACTTATAGCGTATCATTGAAAAGGTATTTTCCTATTAGTTATTTTCAATCGGGGCTTAATTTTGTTCTCAAATCTCATTATTTTGATTCCGTCGAACAATTTTTTCTCATTTTAAAAATAGAAGGTTTTACATCTCGGGTATTTGTGTCTAAAAAACATTTAAAAAAATTTATATGTAAAATACAATTTTTTCAGATATTTTCAATGTAATCCTACACACTAAGCTCTAAATACTTTTCCCAAAGATTTTGGAGGAAGTCTTAGTAGACGATAAGTTTTAGAATTCAGTTTGAATAACTGCAACTTTTTTTTGACAAGGCACCTTAATGTTTAACATATTTTGTCTGATTTTGATATAAAATAATTTACTTGCAGAGTTAGGATACAACTTAAACTACTCAACAACTAGTACCAGTGATTCTTATATTGTCAGCCTCCAGCCAACACCTGCCGCTTATCAACTTGGCACTTGTCTACCTGCCAACTGTCTGCCAGCTCATCTATCTACCCACATACACAATCATCTAATCTACGGAAACATGATTTTGCAATTAAATTATTTTAGACTATGTTTGTGCGTTCACTGCGACTAACAACCGAAATCAGTTATGTAAAGTGTAAGTGGTGCCACTTGCATAGATAGAAACTTGAAAAGATTTAGATGATAATTGCAAACCATATGCACCGTATATAAGTAAAATACTTACATATCTATGTGCAATTTACAGTAAGTACACACCTATTAAATTTGTGCGTGTCTTCCATTCGTGTGACATCCGTTGACTCCTTGGAAGCTACTATACTACGTACGTATGCATTGGCTCGATATGCATTTTTGTGCATTTTAACATTCTTAGTGTAGTAAACCTCAAACAAGCTTATAAGTAGAGTAGGTAATTTTCATTATCAATTAAATTGCTTGGAATTTTGCTGGATTTGCTTGGGAGGATACAAAGTTACTTCCCTGTTGGAAATATGATTACTTTAAAAGTCATTTTATGCCAACTACAAGTGGTGGAAATTCTTTCTTTTTTTTTGTAAGCAACTAACTTTATTAACATGGTGATGCCCTAGAAGCAAGTCAATTACTACTTTTAAATATGTTTGAGAGAAAGCACACAAAAATTAGTTTTTTTTCCAGCTGCAATAAAATCTTTTTATTTTCAACTATTTGAAAATCCATTTTTTGAAACTGTTTTAAATCTAGTCTTAATTATCAGCTACTTTCAAACCTGTCCCTTTCCAATTACTTAAAAATATGAGCACTCAACTTTCTCGTTTGAACAAAAAAAGTTTAATTTCAATTCAGTATACAAACGTGAGTGTCTATTTTTTGTATAATGGCACTGCTTTTCAGGCAAAAAATTAAAAAAAAAATCAGGTATAGAGAAAGTTAGTATGTACCTTCTGAGCTCAAGCACACATTTTTTTAATGTTTTGTATTAGGTAAGATTTTGAGATGGCGTAAGTTTGAATTTTTTTTTTTTTGAGTAAATCTTCATTAACAATTTGCATTGCTTAACTGCTAAATGTAATTATTGCATATTTTGGGTAAAAGACAATAAATGCATTTTTGAAAACTTATAGCGATTGGATAAAAACATTCTGAGTTACAGCTGGTCAAAATCAAACTTTTTTAATTTTGGATTTTTTCGGAATTTTCGAGAATTTTTTTCAGTTTCTTAATTTTATGTTAAAAAAAATAATTGAAATAAACAACCAAAATAAAATCGCCTTGAATTCTAAAAAAAAACTACTTTTTAAATCAATATTCAAAAACAGTTTAATTTCGGCAAGCTGTAACTCTGTGTGTTTTAAACCAAAAATTTGGTTGCATTTAGATACAAAATAATAATTAATAAAACTAATTGCATTTTTATACAGATATACATAAAATTTATTGAAAATATATTTTACCACAGGCAAATTATAATAACACTTATGAATATTAAATTTGTAAATTTATTAGGCTATCTGCTTTTACACCACATGATTATTGTAGCCATTTACACTACTGCCCAGGCCCTGAAGAGGGTAGAGGGGCATTGAAGTAGCTAAGTTTTTTTGCTCGCACATTGGCTTCTTGGATGCCCGAGACTGTATATTTTGTGTTTATTTTGTCGGTTATCCGGCGGTTGAGAGCCAATCTGAGAATACAATTTGTGTTTAAAACTATTTTGGTGCTAATAAAAAATGAGAAACACAATTAAATATTATTTCAAAACGCGAATGTATGTTATTTTTTTAATCGGGCTATAATTAAAACAGCATAGTTTGCAAAGTAAACTTACGTCATTTGAATTTTTGTTTTTTGTGCTTTTTTGAAAGAACATTTTGTTCGTACTATTGTTTGGCCAAAAGTTACATGAAAACAGACCTTCATAAAACTTTTAGATCGTTTTGCTATCAGTTTAATGTTTTCCATATTCCCCTGTTTTCAACTGCATCAGCTCCTCTTCCAAAATATTACGAAAAGTATTAATATTAATGCAAGTTGGATTTATTTGAAAATTTAAAATTTAAAAAATACAAAACTGCTAAGTTGTAATTATTTATTTCAGTGCAATCCAGAAAAATAAATTTTGGAATCTAAAGTTTTATAACTTTATAATTTTCGACACATTATGAACACCTTGTGAATCACCCAAATGAATTTTCATTACAGAAAAGGAACATTAATATCGCCATTGTGCGGTACATTTGTCGTACCTCGCTTTGCTTAAATAATAATAACTTAAATTTATTTTAAGGCTTTGTTCACCGGAATATCCTGATAATAAAAAATAACAAGTCGGGATGTGAATAAAATAAAAAGGGTGATAAAATACCTGGCCAATGATAAGTCTAAATCAGTCCAGTTTTTGCTGTGTATTTCAAAAGGTCAAATACAGCATCCAAAATTTCATTATTATAATTCCATTGAACAGTTTTTTAAAGACTTTTACGGCTACCATTTGAGCTTAAACTGTTTCATCATATAGAATATTTTTGTTAAAAAACAAAACTTAAACAACTATTTTATACTTGAAACCCCCCGAAAATGGAGGTAGTTTCAGATCGGTCCAGCTCTCTTATACCTTGAAATGTATAGTTTTTTTAATTCCAATTGAGAAACCATACCGATATTTTTTATGAGTAGTGGTACACTCTAATGTGCTATACTGCTTCTTCTAAAATAAAGATAAGTATATTTTTATTCTTCCAATTTACTACTCTTGGTATAATGGAAATGTAAGCCTATGGGAGCTGTAAGGAAATATGAGTTTCCTATACATTTTTTGATTACAAAAATCGATCGGTTTTCGTGGAACGGGTAATTTACAGCGAAGGCTGAAAATTTAAAACATATCTGCCCTTTCTCTGGATACGAATAAGCCACACATGGCACAGGTTTGCTGTTAATGGTTGCTGTTCGAGCGAGATGAGAGCAGGAGCGATTGGGGAATAGAACGAATCGGTTGTGTAAAAAGAATATTTCTACAGCGATAATAAAATTATTTAAATAATAGGCAAGCAGTTTTTTATTTAGAAAGGTGGAAAACATTTTGGTCATTCGAGCCGAAGGGTTTAAGGATTTACAGTCGATTAGGTGGAGGGCGTCAGCGAAAAAGCGAATAGAAGGAAGGTTTGAGACACTAATTGCGTGCGAAAAGTATGTATTCGGTATAATTGAATTTTTGCTCTTGTACTGGTCGTTCTAATTCCACTACAGTGCGTACGAATCACATAGAATATTCTAGGTTCACAGGTGAACACTCGCTTGTGTATTTCGTTCAATTTAACGAAGAGTAGCGGCGATGGCAGAATTGGAAACGATGTATGTAAATTATATGTACATATGTGTGCATATTGTTGCGTTTGCTTGCTCTACTGCTGGTTTTTGATTATGGAACAGTCCAAAATGAATTTCAGCGAATGTTTCGGCAGTCCATATGTTCTTATTGTATCATATGTATCGTGTGGGTAATTTGAGTATGTACATAACTATGTATGTATATGCGTAAGTAGGTAGATACGGGCAATTCAGTTTGTTTCTTTTCTATACTCGTTATTGGATTGCTGAGTGTGCGAATAAAAAGGGAGAATATAATGTACATATGTACATATGTAATAAGCAATTCGTTTATCATTATGTTCCTATGATGATTTTATCTTCTATGTGTGGAAGCTTTCTCGCTGAAAAATTTCAGCAGTTCTTTATTTTCACTCTTCGTGCGTACATGGAGATTTCCGATTAAGGTCAATTGAGGCTGATTATTTTAGACTGCGTAGGACTCGTTTCTACATAATAAATATTTTAAAAATAAAGCCCTATTATAATATTGTTTTTTTATAGAATTTTCAATTGGAAATATGCCGAGAATAAAGGGAGCAAAGACGTTGAGAGAGGCAGAGCAGAATATTCCAGTAGCAAGGGCGAGCAAGCGTGCTAGGGTATCACTAGATGCTGGAGAAGGGAGGAAGCGCAGCGTAGAGAAGACAGCAAACATAAAAAACGCAATAAAGGCGAATGGTGCGTATTTTTGCGTGTTGTCTGAGGCTAGATTGTGTTATGCGAAATTGGAAAGCGACTTGATCCGCGATGGGTATATGCGCGTAACTGCGATCTTAGATACAACAGCGACTTAAAGTTATACATATAAATAAGCGATTCGATGCACAATAATAAATGCACTTTAAAAGGTTCAAATGCGAAATATACAACAAAAAATATCTGCGACTTTCTATGTAACTTCGGCGGCTTTTATTATAAGTATCATGTAATTATTGGTTCACTGCGACTTTGTATGCAATGATTCGGCGACTTGAAGCACTTTCGGGGATAGGTGTATTAGCGTATTATGTTTAAATTTCATAGGCGGAGTTATGATATTGGAGACATGTAGATATCATTGGATTCATCTTTGTTATGCACGGCGAAGTGTTATGCGAATATTTTGAGCGACTTATAGAATAAAGTTTATAGTCATTAGGTATTTCGGGTTTTCTTTAAGCGGCATCGATCTTTTTTCTTTTAATTTCTCAGGCGGGGTTCGAAATATGGTAATGCATAAAAAAAAGGACGCAATCAGCGGGGATAATCCCACACCTGTTGCAGAAAATTCAGAAACGGCGGAGGTCGAAGTCATTGTAGAAGATCGGAATATGCGGATAGATATAAATTATGCTATATCCCAAATTCAGCGCCAGTCCGATTGGTTGGCATCGACTTCGTCCGACGATATGAATGTTGAAATTATTAGGACTCGCCTTGATATTTTAACTAAAGCTTGGGAAAATTTTGAAGCAAAATTTCGTGAGTTGCAACAGGGCTTGCGAGATGAATTACAGCAGGCGAATGATCTTGCCCGTCAGCAAGAGGTTGAAGACATCTACGTCAAGGTTCGGGCAGAGTTATGCCAGAAAATAAAGGCAATTGAACCAATCTCTTCGACAACATTGTGCAACCATGCTACTACCCACTCATTGCCACCTCAGTTTGCAGAATTACCATTGGCGGATCGCCTTCCAATATTTAGCGGTGATCATCGAGAGTGGATTCAGTTTCGAGACATATTTGCTGCTGAGGTGATACAGAACCCACACCTCACGGATCTGCAACGGCTTCGCCGTCTCCAAGGCTGTGTGAAGGAGAATGCAGCTAGAGCCTTGGGTTATTGGCCTCAGCGAGACAACAGCTTCATTGATGCGTGGAAAACATTATGTTTGGCATATGATAATGAATATCTGTGTCATGCAGCACACTGCTCGGCAATTTATGACTTGCCGGTTTGGCCAAGGGCTACCCATGCATTAATTAGGGATATGCTTGATGTTACGCGCAACAGCATGCGTATGGTAGCGAGACAACTGAGGGCCGAAGAGCAGCGCGACCTATTTATTTTGAACTTCCTTGAGTCACGGTTAGACAGCGTATCGCGTAGTCAGTGGGAAATGGCACGGCCTACGGATCGAATCCCAAATTTGCAGAGAGACTTTTTTTCATGGCTTGAACGTCGCTGCAGCGGGTTATTGAGCCATACCACCAAACCCGTCACTAATTACAGCGAGAGGCAAATGAACAATCCGTCGATGAATCAGCGCATGAGATCAAATGTTTCGTCAACTGTTAACTATAGGCCTTGCCTTAGCTGTTCCGGAGATCATGCATTTCATCGGTGCCCTGTGATTGGACGTATGAGTCGTGAAGAGAAGTTAAAGCGAATTTTTGAACTCGGATTATGCCAAAATTGTTTACGGAGAGGGCACACTGCTCGAAACTGTTTGTTAAGTCGTTGCCCCAGGTGCGCTAGAGCACCTCATAATAGTATTATTTGCCCGAAGTTAACCTCAAACTCCAATGGGATCCCTCAAGTGTCAATGTTGGCAACAGTGGAAACGGGAACGAGTGAGGAGCAGTAGCAAATAGTAACCGAAGTGGAAACCGGCCTCGGGGTTTTCAGTACTGTCTCTTTATTAGAGCCGTCAGAAGAAGTATGCGCTTTGACTAATATGCAGGGAGGAGTTATCGATTACCATTCTAGTTTATTGGCTACCGCTCAGGTGCGGTTTGTATCTCATAGTGGAATGATGGTGAGAATGCGTGCGATATGTGACACTGGGGCACAAGTAAATCTGATCAGTAAAGATATAGTCACACATAATCAAATCTATATGCACCGAACAAGAATTGGAGTTTCTACCGCTATGGGGTCAGAGTCTCATGTTTGCAACAGAGCGATTTCAGGCCATCTGTTGTCGCTTCACAATGACGAATTTCGGATTTTTATTACATGCCTCGTTGTTCCGTCAGTTTTGGAGAAAATGTTGTTACCCCAAAGGCGGTTACAGAGGCAAAGCTTGCCGAGACATATATCCGAGTTTTTGGCAGATCCAACGTTCGATCAACCAGCACCAGTGCAGATGCTTTTAGGTGTTGGGGTGTGGGCTCAACTGATGCAGGAAAATATGCTCCGATTATCTTCCGGATTTGTGGCGCAAGAAACTCGCTTAGGCTGGTTACTTTTCGGCGAGATCCCGGCAAACCCAGTGGTTGTTGCAGCCAATATAACAACGCAAGTCGATGAATTGGAAGACGATCGCCATCTAGAGCAATTAGTTCGACGACTTTTTGAAGCAGAAATTTTGCCGGGTGATGAATCAAACTGGACAGCCGAACAGCAGGAGTGCGAAGCCCATTTCTTGGAAACGCACACCTTCGATTCACAGGAAGGGCGTTATGTTTTACAAATTCCTCTTCGTCGCGATTGGAATCGTATTGGTTCTAATCGTGCGACAGCGCTTCAAAGATACTTACGGTTAGAGCAACGATTCAAGAGAGAGCCAGAGTTAAAAGAAAAATATCAGACTTTTATAAACGAATATATATCGAAGGGTTGGCTAAGACTAGCAACGATACCACCAGAAGGTAAACCATATTATATTCCACACCATGCAATAATGAAAAAGTTTCGGGTGGTGTTCGATGCATCCTGTTTGACTGATTCTGGGGTTTCGTTGAACGACGTTCAAATGATCGGGCCCAAGTTGCAACGGGATTTAATCGATCTCCTTTGGGGATTTCGCTTGAACGCTTATGGTGTATCAGCTGATATTAAGCAGATGTTCCCGCAGGTCAAAATAGCACCTCAACATTGGGACTTGCAGCGAATATTTTGGAGGAACGAGACAGGGGAAATAGCTGAGTATTGGCTCTCTAGAGTAACATTCGGAATGGCATCGGCGCCCTTTTGTGCAGTTAGGGCAATGCAGCAGTGTGCTAGAGATAATGCGATCAGGTGGCCTCAAGGGGCTCAGGCGGTGTTGAACAATTTTTATATGGATGATTGCTTGGCAGGTGCAGACACCGAAGAGGAATTGTTGCTCTTATGTCAGCAGTTACAACAACTTTTGACTTCGGGGGGCTTCGAGCTTACTAAATGGCGGTCAAATTCCAATGCTATTCAGCATTCCATTGGTTTACAATCTGATATGGACGACACATGGCTGAGCACGCATATGGACGCTTCAGTGCTAGGTCTTAAATGGATTCCTTCAACGGATGAATTGGCGTTTATAGTGAAATCTTTGCCAGAGGTTGATTCTGCTTGCTGGACTAAGCGCATGGTTTTAAGTGTAACGGCCCGAATTTATGACCCGGATGGGCTGGCATCACCATTTATAATAAATTCAAAGATTTTGCTTCAGAAAATCTGGCAGGAAAAATTGGGTTGGGATACAATGCTACCTGAAACGGTGAGGTTGGCTGGCAGAAAATTGTGTCACAAATACAACAGTTTAGTAACCTTCGTATACCGCGTTGGATAGGCTACGCACGACGACTAAATATGACTTTGCATGGATTTTCCGATGCATCTACCCAAGCGTTTGGAGCAGCAATATATGCGGTGATACAGGACAATGGAGTAGCGACATCCAATCTATTGTTAACGAAATCTAGAGTGGCGTCTTTACGTACGTAGACTATACCAAGACTTGAGTTGCGTGCAGCAACATTGCTCAGCGATTTAATGCAACGCGTGCCGTCTATTTGCAAGACTCATCATCGGATCAAAATCAGTTCGAGTAATTGTTGGTCGGACTCTATAGTAGTTTTGTGTTGGTTAAAGCGAGACAGTGGTAGCTTAAAACAATTTGTGGCGAATCGAGTACGGCAAATAAATAAAAACACAGCAGACTGCGAGTGGAGGTATGTGCCCACCGAAGTTAATCCGGCAGATCTTATCTCCTGAGGGATGTCGATGGAGGAACTAATCGCCTCCCAACTATGGTGGCATGGTCCCGATTTTCTTCGGATGCCGGAAGGCATGTGGCCGAAGCTGCTAGAAGATATAAATAAAAAAGCCGAAACAGAGGTGAACAACGAATGCCGTCGAGGAAAGGTCAGCAGGGGAAATATATTACCACCAGGGCGACAACTGCCCGGTGATTATCAGCTTGTTTCCAACATTGGCGCACTATTGATGAATGAGGAATCATTATTGCATCGATACTCATCGATCACTCGTTTAATTAGGGTAACGGCTTGGGTGTTTAGATTCACCAACAACTGGCAAGCCTTATTAGCAAACAGACGTAAACTACATTTGAGCGTTACGGAACTAGATGATTCGCTTTCCTTCTGGATCAGGCAAGAGCAATGGGATTATTTTGAGGATGACATTCGGAAGTTGAAACATTCGGGTCAGTGAAAGGGCTCAGCTAATGACTCTCGATTGTCAAACAGGATTGCAAGCTTGGCACCGTTACTTCAAGATGATATACTGCGTATGAACGGGCGATTACAGGAGGCAAACTTACCTGAATGCCAGCGGAATCCAGCAATATTGCCAGGGAAAGGCAAGTTGGCTTGGCTAATAGCTCAATCAACGCATCTGAAACTACTACATTGCGGCGCTCAACAGCTAATAGCGTCATTAAGGCAGAAGTATTGGGTTATCGGTATACGAGCATTAGCAAGGTCCTTAACCAAGAGTTGCATAATGTGCGAAAGGCTGAGAGCAAAAATGGGGGAATAAATGATGGGGAATTTGCCAGCTTGCCGAGTACGTCCAGCGCGCCCATTCTTGCATGCAGGCGTTGATTATGCAGGACCCATACAGGTACGTCCAGATCGCCAAAGAGGAAATCTGCTCATAAAGGGTTATATAGCGGTATTCGTGTGTATGGTATCCAAGGCCGTACACTTAGAATTCGTATCAGATTTGTCTACCAATGCCTTCCTAATGGCATTTATTCGCTTCACAATGGGACCAATTTTGTAGGTGCCGAGCGAGAGTTGGGTCGAATGTTGTAGACTTGGCAAACCTCAGATCTCTTCGAGCAGTTATCAGCCCGACAAACTGGGTGGCATTTCATTACTCCATCCGCTCCACATCAGGGAGGCCTATGGGAGGCTGCTGTTAAAGCGGTCAAACATCATCTGCGTCGGGTCATACGCGCACGACTATTGACCATAGAAGCTGTACAGACATTGTTGGCAGAGATAGGGGCGGTCCTCAACTCCCGTCCATTATGCGCACAAAGTGCGGATCCTCGCGATTTGAATCCCCTGACCCCCGGTCATTTACTAATTGGAGAAGCCTTGGTTCCTGCTCTAGGCGAGCATATTCCTGTGGAATGGCCGGAGAATCGGCTGAGCTATTGGCAGTCTCGGCAGCTCGTCACTCAGAGATTCTGGAAACTATGGAGCGATAGTTATCTTCATGAACTTAAGCAGCGTCCCAAATGGCGAGAAGCAAGGCAAAACATGAAGGTCGACGACTTAGTGGTAATTAAAAACGAAGCTACTCCACCGACTTTATGGAAAATGGGACGAGTTACTGCATTGCATCCAGGCAGCGATGGATTAGTTCGCAATGTAACCCTTTGGACTGGTCATAACACCATTAGTCGTCCGGTACAGAAGCCTTGCATCCTACCAGTTGAACCCGTTGAGCCTCGAGAGGTATCGAGTCTCAAGGCCGGAGGATGTTCGAGCGAGATGAGAGCAGTAGCGATTGGAGAATAGACCGAATCGGTTGTGTAAAAAGAATATTTCTACAGCGATAATAAAATTATTTAAATAATAGGCAAGCGGTTTTTTATTTAGAAAGGTGGAAAACAATAACAGTCGAAATATTTTCTTTGTTTGCAATTGTATGTATTTTCGCTCAATAAATATCTAAAAGCGTATCGCATTCATTGTTGGCATTGTAACGCTAAAGCATTGTTTGAGCTTCTCTCCCACCGGCTGAGCGCCTCCTGCTGGAGTAATGCTTACTGTTACTCAGCTATTTTGATATTACAAAGAAATTACATGCTGTGCGCTACTCAGTTCCAGTAGAAATCCCAGCTATGTACTCAGCAAATTTTGTAGTTCATAAACTGGTATTAAATTGAATTAGTCGCATAGTGAATTTCACCAACCAGTTGCAAAATTTCACACTTGCTGCTCATTTCGCGATTGGTACATAATCCCTAACTTGAAGAAAAGAAGCCATAACTCTTAGTCATACCGCCACATTTTTATCGATTAATGATCTTTAGATAAAAATATATAGTTCTGAGAGCTCTAGTTTGAATCGATTATGAGGCGATGTAAAGTTTTATCAAATTAGGCAAATGCAGTGGCGCGCACTGAGTCTAGATTAAAGTTCCATCACTCCGCACCACCACTGCTCCTCTAACAGAAAGTCTCGCCCGATTTTACCATACCATAACTAATTTTGAGTGCTGTTGATTTGCGGACAAGAGTTCTTGCCACAGGAAACGAAATGCGATGCAACTCCTTCCCGTATCACCAGGAGTACCAATATTTATTAGCTTTTCCATCTCATTTAGTTCTAGACATGTAGACCAATACATGACGTCGAAAAACCTAAAATATACGCTTTCTGCTTAAATGGATAGGAGATATTTCTGTAATTGGTATCAAATGCATTTTATTTAAGAAATTTCTTTTCTAAATATATTTATTTCTAAAAATTTGGAATTCATTAACAAGTTAACTGAAAATGAGATACATCTCTGAAAAAACTTCTCACAAAAGCATTCGCCGTTCGGATTCGGCGTAAAACTGTAGGTCCATCAGTTTGTGTTACAACATCAAGACGCACACCACAAATTGTAGAAGAAGTTCGGCCAAAATCGCATAAGCGGTTATAGCGCCAATTAAGTAAGTATGTAATTTTAAGGATTTTTAAAAGACGAAAGCGGGCGCGAAGCCATAACTTAATTGGAAAGATAAAATAAATTAATTACACTGTGCTACACCAAAAATATGCAGGGGCTCTCACATGGATTTTTGGTTTCGTCATGGCCCATAAAACACTTCCCCATTTGCGGGTTTTCTCCATCACTTCGTTTTTAAATTTTCTGCGTAGAAATATAATACAACTCTGAAATTTTTAAAATTACAATTTCGAGATGCTATAACTTTCTTGTTTCTTGATCGAATTCAATTTTCTTTTTTTTAGCTTGCAAATCGACCGAAAAGTGACCAAGTTTTGGTCTTTTATTCCAAAAAAAATTGTAAGTTTTCTAAAAATTTTCGTTTTCTGTACGTTTTTATTGGATATTAAGGTTACAAACAATGATTCTTTAACCTTTATAACAAAACACATAAAATCAGCTTTCCAGAAAGCAATAGTAAATGAAAATTGATTCAAAATTAGCGTAGTAGTGCTTCATAAAGTGAGTAAGCCTTTTTTAATGTTTTCGTTTTATTTGTCGTCAGCGACTTTGTGTACGAAACTTAAAAGCCTGGACCATAAATACGACTTCTGCGCCACCTAGCAACAGAGGTTCTAATTACATTTATCAAACATACGTGCCAAATATGAATAAAATCGGACCATAAATACGGATTTTGTTAAGGTAGCGATACCAGCGCCATGTAGCGGAAACAAATAAATCCTATGTTGAGAGTACTTATCCAAAAAATAAACTGTCCAAACTTGACAAAAAACGGTTCAGTAGTGTTTGAGCCAATTTTTACAAAAAACACTTTACAATTCTATCGGTCGATGCTATATATACGATAAGTGGTATATACCCACAGTTTCTTGCTCGTCGTTAAGGTCTTGGAAGATAAATCGCAGTGAAGCATTCACTTTTGATGAACCAGTTGCTTGGCTTCCACAACGTATCCACCGACCAAATAATTGTTATTTCTGTTTGACGATTACAAAAAGGTTCCACTTCAAAGTAAGACGAAATATTAAATATGTTGATGTTGACCATGTTATCAAGTGTGTAGTGCGTATAAAAGGCGACGTAAATCAAACAGCGGAATCGGAAGTATCGCCAAGTTTAAGTGGCTTTGAATCGTCTTTTGTAGACTTTTGTGAACTTGCAGCTTCAGTATACGTTCCACCTTTAAATGGAATGAACGAACCGCATTTAGTTTCTCGAGCAGAGTTTCAAGACCTTGTACGGGATTTAGAACTGTCCAAAAGACAGACAGAGCTTTTAGGTTCAAGAATGGATCAATGGAAACATTTGCAAAATGATGTGTAAACTACATTTCGTAGAACAGAAGAAAATGTTGCAGTTGGTTCACTATTTAGTCAAAGCACTAGATATGATAACTTGGTTTTTTGCAATGATGTAAATGCATTGTTTGAAAAATTTAGCTATAACCATATTCCACGAGATTGGCGTTTATTCATCGACGGTTCAACGAAAAGTACACTTGAGATGTTTATTATGTAATTGCATATTCTAGTTTCATTTAATTTTTAAGGTTTGAAGGCTGTACTATTACACAACACTGGCTTATATCCATCGGTCCCACTGGCCTACGCTACCGATATAAAAGAATCATATGACAGTATGGCTGAAATATTGAATGTCATTGACTACAAAACTCACAAGTGGCTAATTGTAGCTGACTTCAAGGTACTGACTATTTTAAATGTATGCAGGGAGGAAATACGAAGTATCCGTGCTATTTCAGCCAATGGGACAGTCGAGCAACTACCCTACACTACATTCAAAAATATTGGGCTCCACGTAAATCGTTTGTATTTGGTGAAAAAAATAGTATAAATATTCCCTTAGTTGATTCAAAAAATATTATTTTACCACCGCTGTACATTAAACTGGGCTTAATAAAACAGTTTGTCAAAGCACTGGATAAAAATGGTCGAGCCTTCAATTATATTGTAAAAAAGTTTCCGCGAATAACTTACGCAAAGTTGAAAGATAGGTAAGCAAGTATGTATTTTAATTGCACGATTTAAAACAAAGTTACCTTTTCCAACAGGAATATTTGTCGGTCCACAAATTCGCGAACTATTTAGCGATACTAACTTTGTACAACAAATGACCGATGTTGAAAAAAAAGCATGGCAAGGGTTTTCTTCTGTGTGTGAATGTTTTCTGGGAAACACAAAAACATAAAATTATGAAGCAGTAGTAAGTAAGTGACATGTTGTCTGCCTGCACGCTCATTTGGACATGTTTCCATCAAATTTGGGCCAGATGAGCGATGAGCAAGGAGAACGATTCCACCAGGAAATACTAAAGATTGAACAGCGTTATGTTGGCAAAAATACAATAAATATGCTATCTGATTACTGTTGGTCTCTTTTAAGAGATTCAAGCAGCGCCGAAAGTAAAAAACAAACCAAACGAAAACATTTAAAAACAAAAAAAAAAAAAGACACGCTCATGTTATAAAGCGCTACTACGCTAATCTTGAATCAATTATCATTTACTATTGCTTTTCGGAAAGCTGATTTTATGTGTTTTGTTATAAAGGTTTAAAAGCCATTGTTTGTAACTTCAATATCCAATAAAAACGTGCAGAAAAGGAAACATTTTAGAAAAACTTTAATTTTTTTTTTGGAATAAAAGACCAAAACTTGGTAATTTTTCGGTCGATTTGCAAACTATTTTGCTTGTTTGAAGGGTAAAAGAAACATCTTTCAAATCAAAAAAAGAAAATTGAATTCGATCAAGAAACAAGAAAGTTATAGCATCTCGAAATTGTAATTTTAAGAATTTCAGAGTTGTATTATATTTCTACGCAGAAAATTTAAAAACGAAGTGATGGAGAAAAACCGCAAATGGGGAAGTGTTTTATGGGCCATGACGAAACCAAAAATCCATGTGAGAGCCCCTGCATATTTATTTTTTTTTCATTTTGTAGCACTGTGTTATTATTATACAAATAAACCAAAATAAAATACCAAACATTGCATACTTTAGCAACTAATAAAGTCGATCTCTCATATTATATTACGGTTCAAAGAGCAATATCAGCTAAACGAATAGGTATAATTTAAAACTGTACACTTGGCAAGGTATTGCGCACCGACATCTACTCCGAATACTTGGACCTATCCTGCTTATTAAAATCCTCTTTTACTGCAGTGTGTTCCAGGCGGAAGTTTTTGAGATCTGTAAATCGCTTGAAGACAGGAAGGTAACGGGTAAATTAGCAGTTTTTTCCAACAGCCAGCAACAACAAAGAACTTAACGGCACCAAATATGGGCTAAAAGGTAGTCGGCGCTTGTAAATAACTAATTTTGATTTTAACCACAAATCGGAAAATCTCTGACATCTGGGTTTCCGGCATAAAGGAATCGAAGGAAACCAGAAAGCTGAGCTAGCACGATGTGGCTCGGCAGTGGATGAAGTACACACCAGTATCGAGATGGGTATACTTATCATCTCAACTAGGGGAAGTGGAAAGCTACCACTACTTAGTTGGATATGAAAGTATACCTGGCCGGCTCTAGCCCGCATGCATCTCACATCCTTAGAAAGTCCTTTCCTGGAGAATCTAGGTCAAGCATTTAGGATCTATGGTTAATTGTTATACACATCCTTCCATTACCCAGTACGTTTTGTCGAGTTTATGGCATCAAACCGGCGATATTTTTTTTTACTTGAGCGACACGATCGCAGCCATTTTATCCACCTACCTATCTCATCTTTAATTAATTGTGGAATTTTCTCAAACCATGCAAATCGAAGTTTCCCATTGTCGTTGGTCCCACGCTCTCTTCATCAGAAAAATTTACATTGACGCTTTCGGTTTCGCTCGAACTTTCGACACTTCCTTAATTTCTTATTATATACGCTGTCGAACTTGGTGACGCCGCATTTTGGATATGACAGTTTTCTGACGCTTAGCGCGCTAATTTAGGTAAGTGTCAATTGCATTTTGGGGTTTATAATTTATCCCAACCACAATAACAAATGTAGCAGGAGTAAATTTCTTATTTGCATTAGTGAGAGAATGAAGAGATGAGAATGTATAGACGCTGTGTATACATACATAGCAATTTCCACCGACGAAATTTTGTGAATTTCCTGTTGGTGTGCAAATACTTAGGGCGAAGTTCTTGTCTGATTTTTATAACTTTCAAAGTTATGCTTACAAAATGGAAATTTGTGAATTATTCTATTAAACATCGAATTTTTTTTATTATTTGCAAAGTGCCGTCAGAAGAGATGTGCGCGTGGTTATTTCACGAATTTTATAATTTTTGTATAGTTTAACAGAGAGGTGGTGGAGAAATACATGTTTTCTCTAAAGTGGGTAATGTCCCGAACTTTTGCTAATTTTTTATAACTCTCGTATTCCTTTCTTCAATATAACTATGTATGTCAAATTTTAGCAAATTATATTTTGTATGCTTGAATTCCACACAACACTATTATGTGGCCATGTTTATTATTATATTTCACTAATTTTCAATACCAACCTACCTCGGGTAAAAGGAAATAAATATGTGAGATATCTCAATATCTACTTGAGTCATCCTATCCTGGCACGGGCGGACAAACGGACGGGTAGGACATATTGCTTGATCGATTTATATTTTCATGGTGAATATTTTGGTACAACAGCTAAGTGGAGATTGGCCATAAATATATCATAAATTATAGTCGAAAGTTTTAATTTTGACAGAACTGTAGTGCGTTTCACTAACTTATTTTAAAAATATTCATTGGTTAACTCAACTTAACCAAAATTTAAACGACCCTGCTATTCAGTAACCATTTTTTAACGATTTTCGCATTCGCCGAATCAGCTGTTGATGTTAGCTAGTCGATGACCGAAAACTAAACGACAACAAATTTGATGTTGTTAACTCAATCGAGAAAAGTGAAATGAGTGATTTCAACTAAAATAAAAGATGAATTTAAAATTTGGTAATTTGTTTTCTTGTAATTAAAAAAAGAACACTAAATAATAACGTTTGAATATTCCGCATATGATTTATACCGAGGTGACGAATTTTAAAGTTTACTTTTAGTATATTGGTAGGTTCTAGCGGCTTTGAGATTCTTCGCAACTGGTATCAATGCTATCAATGACCCGCAGGCGAGCAAAGGGGAATGTCCATGAGCTAGTTATCCGTAAGCCGGCATTCATCGGGTAACGGATGCAATCAATAATTCCTTGTTTCACCAGATAGTGAGGTTTCCTATGGCCCAAGTGGAACGCCAATCTGCTAAAGAAATGTTTGCTTCGGCGTCGTCTCCCTTTGTGGCAGGCTCTATTGGAGCCGTCGACTCCACGCATATATCAATTTTGCCACCAAGGAATCATGAGGTGGCTTATGACAACCACCACATCTACCATTCAATTAATATGCTAATGGTAAAAGCAAACTTTTACAAGGATCCATCTATAAAAACAGAAATATAGTTTAGTTTTAATATATAGATAAATGATTATAAATAAAAAAAAATTAAATACATATATGTATGTAAATCCTAAATACGCTGGAGCACAACGCGAAGTTTGAAAACGATAACCATGGCATATTTGTAGGTGATTCCGCATATTCCTTGGAAGAGTCTGGAATTCTGCTACAATGGATCATTGCAATATATATACAAAATTTTAAGTGTTTGCAGTTTGAAACAAACTAATATCTATTTCACTTTAATGAAATATAACAAAAAAAACTCAAATTTATATTTGGCTGTAGGCATTCGTTTGTTTTTTTTCTATTCCTCTTTGTGCTTTTCGCTTATTTTGACATTTAGTTTGACAGAGATGCCACTCTTTATCACTTTGAATAAATACAACGAAACAGCTGTTAAGTGTCGTTAAGAATAAGTTAGTGAATCGCACAATCGTTAGTGCAAACGGCAAATATTGCCGCTAAAAATAACAATTGTCGTACCGTTTAAAGTTAGTGAATCGCACTACTGATGGCGAATACTCACGAGATTTTGTTTACCACAAATTGCTCAGACAAAGATACTGATCTTGCATTCAAAAAACAAAATTATATAAACTTATTTTTATTTACTTATACTAAGAATTTAAACAAAAGATACCATCATGCTCCATATAATTTTTGTTAAATGTCGTAAAATAAAACAAAAAACATTCGTAGCTAGCGGACGTGTTTGCATATCGCTCTTAAATTTTGGCATAACCGTGCGAAATAAATTTTAATTAATAAAATCTTTTAACTTGCGTTCTGTTATTCAGCTTCAAGTGCGGCGATTGGCAATAGAAGGAAATAAATATATTAAATTAAATAAAACTAAATTGTTTTTAATTCGCGTGTTTGTTTTTCCCGATCGTTCGTTTTGTTTTGCTGCTTATTTGTAATGTCGACCGTTACTGCATCACTGAAGCGTCGACTGAGCAAAGGCTCCCCCTCTGCAAAAACAGCTAAAGTTGACGAAGGTGCAGCTATCACACTCACAGCTGTGTATAACAAACTGAAGGAGGTAGAGCAAAGGGTGCAGCAACAGACCGAACAGTTGCTGCCGCTGATTGAGAGTGTGTCACACAAACTTGTGGAAGTGGAGAATAAACTCAATAAACGGATTGAGGAGGAGATTTCAACGCTCACTGCTGTTGTTGCTGAATCCACTGAGTGCATTTCGGTACTGAAGGAGAGAGTGGAAAAGTCTGAGTGCGAAATTGAGTGCTTAAAAGCGGAGTTGGTGAAGGGCGTAAAACGAACGACTGACATTGCTGCTGATGCTGTTGCTTTTGGCGTCCCATTTAGCGAAGGAGAAAATCTCAAGAGCATCTTTAACCAGATCTGTCTGTCGATTGACTTTTTAGCTCCGCAGATAAGAGATATTTTTCGCACAAAGCCTTCACGGGCGGGTGTGAACGGTGCGGTTGTAATAAAGTTTCACTCGCCGCTCGATCGCAATCGTACTCTACGTGCATTTGGTGACTACCGCAGGCGTTTTAACTCTGCTGTTCCCCTGCAACCCCTTGGCATCCAGGGGAGTTTTCATATTTTTGAAAGCCTTACGAAGGACAATAGGCTTCTTCTGCAAGCGGCTATAAAATTACGGCGTGAGGGGAAGTTACAGTCTGCATTTACTCTCCGTGGATTTGTGCATGTAAGGCAAACAAATGATAAAACCACCCAACCAACCAAAGTCTTGTGTGAAAATGACTTGGAGCAGTTTCGCTAGTTATAAGCCTATGAGTGTGTATGATTGTATGCTTGTTTTGTTTTCTGTTTATTTATTTTATGTAAAGTTAGCGCAACTCAGCTTTTTTAGTTTAGGTTTTCTGTTTTATTTTCGTTTTTGTTGTCTTAAAGTTGCTTTTACTTCTGTTTGTTTAAATGAGTTTGGGGAGTAGGAGTGCGAGTGGCATTGAGGACAATAGCCTCGCAATGCTAAATATTTTGTGCAAGCGACAAAAGGGACTCAATGTTGTGCATTTTAACGCGCGCAGTTTGAATTATGAAAAAATGGATACGATCAGAGCGATATTTGAATTATCTTATGTTGATGTCATTTGTGTCTCAGAGACTTGGTTTAGACCAGAGCTAAAAGATGCCAATTTTGACATAAAAGGTTATACACTTTACAGAATGGACAGGAAGATTAAGAGGGGTGGTGGTGTGGCTATGTATTGCAAAAAGTATCTAAAAACTCGGTTGATACCAGGAATATCTGGTAGCGCCACTGAGCACATGTTAGTTGAAGTGTCCAGTTCATTGTCTAAAATCCTTTTGTCGTGTGTTTATAATCCCCATAAATGTTGTAATGTAAATGAATATTTTGCTATGTTGTCACCTGTAGCTGTTGACTATAATGAAATTGTTGTTTGTGGAGACTTTAATGTGAATCTGTTATGTGATGTTTTGTATAGCCGCCGTTTGTTAGATGATGTTTCCTGTGTTGGTCTAGAGGTAGTTAATATTACTGTACCCACAAGATATGGGCAAAACTGTGATCCCAGCCTTCTTGATTATTTTATTGTGTCTGATACGTCTATTGTTTTAAAGTTTGACCAAATTTCTTTTGTATCTGACCACGATTTAATTTTCTGTGCATTTGATGTAAAATTTGACACCCACATTGATGCAGTTAGTCCGTCCAGTTCACCAGATTATCGTCTCCTTGACGTTAAGAATCTATTATGTGATATATCCTCGGTCAGTTGGTCTACTTGCTGGGGTCTAAGCTCGGTGCATGATAAGCTGAGCTTCTTGAATGAGATCGTGCTATACCTATATAGGACCCACGTTCCGACTCGCACTCGCCATGGTAGTACCTCCTCGTGCCCTTGGTTCAACAAGGTCATTCGTGCAATGATAGTTAAGCGCAACAAGAAGTATTCCGCCTGGAAAAAGAACCGCACCGAAAACAATTGGCATGCATATAAGCTTGTCCGAAATGAAACTACGGCCATTATAAAGCGGGAAAAATGTAGATACTACAGGAAAATGCTGGATACATCGCTGCCAAATCATGTTCTTTGGCGCAACTTAAAAAACCTTCGTGTGCATGTTAGTGACAGTTCTGATTGTTCTCTTAGTCCTGAAGACCTTAATGATGCTTTCGTCAGTCGTATTTCTCCATCTTGTATTAATACTTGTCTCACACCATGTTCCTCGTCTGCAGCGTCTATTTGTCAAGTATTTGAGTTTAATGTTGTGTCGGAATTTGATGTAGTTATGTGTATCAATAAGATAAGATCGAATGCAATCGGGGCGGACAGCATTCCAATTAAATTTATTAAAATAATTGCACCGTACATTCTGTCTACTCTGACCCATGTCATTAATCATAGCATAACAACTTCTTGCTTCCCTGACGCATGGAAAGTTGCCACGGTGCAACCAATAGCCAAAAACAAGTCTGCTTGCGATCCCAGTGATTTTCGACCGATTAGCATTTTTCCTGCACTCTCAAAAGTCCTTGAGATGCTGATGTCTGAACAAATTCATGATCACATTAATAAATTTAGGCTTCTATCCCCATTTCAGTCGGGATTCAGAGCAAGGCATAGCTGTTCTACCGCTATTTTAAAAATTTTAGATGACATTAGAATTCCTTTTGACAAAAACCATCTGACTTTGTTATGCCTACTTGACTTTTCTAAAGCTTTTGACTCTGTGAACCATGACTTACTTTGCATGAAGTTGAAAAACTACTTTGGTTTCGGGAATTCCGCACCGCGTTTTATGCGGAGCTACTTGACGGGTAGAACCCAGTGTGTCAGAGTTGGCTCTCAGACTTCTGGTCTAAAACCACTGCTAGCCGGTGTGCCCCAAGGATCTATCTTGGGACCGTTATTATTTAGTATACTCATAAATGACATATTTAATGCTTGCCAGCACGTGCATATGCATGCATATGCTGATGATATTCAGCTATATATATCTGCAGCTCATAAGGAAACTGGTTATCTATGCACAAAGTTGAATAAAGATTTAAAATCCATCTCTGCATGGGCGAAGAGAAATGACCTATGTCTAAACAGTGATAAATCGTACGTGCTGCCCATAACTAAAAAACGAATAAATTTTTCAGATATCCCGCCTCTATATATTGTCGATAAGCGCCTTAAACTCGTGTCTAAGGTGACTAATCTTGGGTTCGTTATTAATACCAGCCTAACGTGTGACGATCACGTGAACTCGATAATTGCCAAAGTGTACAATATTTTAAGAAACCTAAGAATGTCTGCAACTTTTACACCGGCCCCCGTTCGTAGAAAGCTTGCTTTACAATTAATAATGCCGATCATCTGCTACCCTGAACTTGTCTACAGTAAATTAAGTTCTCATTCTGCTCATAAAGTTGATGTGGCGTTCAACCATGTTACACGTTACGTATTCGGGTTAGCAAAGTTCGACCATATATCTGGATGGAGATCGCGGTTGTTAGGCTGTGAAATTTCCGATTATTTGAAAGCAAGAAACTGTATTTTTCTGTGTCGACTTATTATGTATAAGGAACCGAGCTATCTTTATGACAAACTAATTTTCCCTAAGTCAGCTCGAATTAATGACTTGATTGTACCGACTTATAATTATCTGGCGTCTGCTCGGTTATTCTTTGTCAATGCCATACGTACATGGAACTCTGTTCCGGCACACGTTCGCAGTAGTCTAAATAAAAGCAACTTTAAGAATGTTTTATATATGTACTTTCGTTAAAACAATAAAAACATATTGTATTATTATGAGTTTCGCTAACTAAGTTCCGTCTTTCTGGACAATGTGTGTATATGTCCATATCTTCGTTTATAAGTGTTCGGTATTTTAGTCTTTAAAACTTAGCTTTAACTACTATTTTATCATTATTTTTTTTTTTATAATATGTGTTTCTAATTTTACTTTTTACATATGATGTGTTGTACTATAAAAGATCCTAGATCTTATTGTACTAATGATTTTTCTGGAAATAAATGAAATGAAATTATTTTCAAAAAGGGGGGGCTGCTTTACACTATATTGTTATTTTAAGCCTACTTTTAAAGAAACATTTTTCAATAATTATTACCGATAACACTATTCTTATTCTAAATGATGTGAATTTTTTAAACTTTTTATATTACCATTAGCTATTACATTAATGTTATGGATTCGAATGCAGCAGAAAAGAAAATATATAATTTTGCCAAAAGTAATAACTTTAAATTCAGTTTTAGGTGTGGCTTTTAATTTTTTAATGTCTAAAACAAAATCTAGCCCTACTTCATAATTGACGATAACGGCTAGTTTTTGAAACTCTTTTCATTGGCAACTACGCAAACGATGGTGTTATTTAGAAGTGTAATTTTCAGGCTTCTTGAGTCTACTTTCTTTGAGTGCTATGCAGTAGCTTTAATCTAATCACTTTTTAAGTAGGAATTTTTAAAATACAGATTTCTTAAAACTTCTTCGTTAAGACTCATATTCCAACATTTGATTTAACTTATTCTAATTTAGCTGATCTTTTAAACCCTATCCAAAAATGTTTTTTGTAATTAAGTGTTTTCATATTTTTTTAAATTTGCCTCATATTGCAAAATATCAGTTAATACTCTATTATTAACCCACTTTATAAGCTACATATTTCATTTCATTTCATTATTTATTAGGGCAAATAAGTGCTATAAGATATTAAAATCTTTTATAGTGCAACAAATTTCAGAGTCACAATAACAAGACCTAAGACATCTTAAAGTAAGGTAATAAGCAGTACATATGTACATAAATAAACAATAATACTTCTAAATTAAATGACAGGTTTGTAATAGGTTGTAATAGTTTGTAAATATAGAATTGTTGGTCTTGTGATACTCCGAGATCTCACAGCCTAAAAGTCGGTGCTTCCATTAGGAAATATGTTCAAACCTTGATAAGCCGTAAATATAGCGCGTCACATTATTAAACACACACAGAGCTACTATCCAGCTTACAAGATATTAGATCAGAATACGTTATAATTTGGATAAGTAGCTGTAAAGCTAGGTGCCGTCTTGTTTGCAAGGAGATATAAAATCTATTTTGCCGTAGATTCATCTGTGTGATATATACCTTGCTTACTACTTTGTTTACATGATCAGTACATGTGAGATTAGAGTTTATAACAAAACCTAAATTAGTTATATTGCGGACCATCTTTATAGGCTCTTTGTCAATGTAAAGCGGAGGTAAGAAATTGAAGTCTTTGTGTTTTTTGTTATATATTGGTAACACACAAGATTTAGTACAATTTAAATAAACACCATTGTCACCCATCTATTATTTATGTATTGTATTTATGTAGATTTTCAGTTCGGAAAACGTGGAAAATAGAAGAGGACCTTGTGGTATACCAGCAGTCACCGCTTTCAGTTTTGAAACGTCTTTACCAATTCGCACCCGTTGAAATCTGCATGATATATAGGTTTCAAATCCAAAGTAACATTGCTAAATTTTTTACAAATCTGTCGAACAGACTCGCACATTCACTCACACAAAAATTTTCACATTTACCTATATAATATTAGCGGATTTATCTCTACATAAATTTATTTAATTTAGGAATCGTGTTAATTCTTTATGAACAACAGTCAAAAATCGTTTGAATAAATATGTATATGTATGTATTTGTAGTTAAAATATCTTTATTCGCATTTAACTTTCAAATAATAAGCAACAAATAAAGTTTTTTTAAGACCAAATTTTCCCAAACCTTTGTCAGTTTATACCAGTATTGTAACGCTTCACTTATGTTTTTTATTTGAATTATAGTTTTCTACATATATTTCTCTAAAAGAATTCCCGTTACCTTACCACTTATAGTGATTCAATTCCATAAAAGGTTGCAACTTTTATCAAATATGTTTTCATATAGTCCCTTTCGCTTCAGTGTATTATAGTTATATTTCAGTAAGCATACGAATAGCATTTAATTAATGTTTCTAATAAGGTGGCAACACTCTTTCGTAATTAAGTTTTTCAAGCTTTGTAATTTTTTAAGCTTCCTTTGAATCCCATTACTTCCTTTAACTTAATAATTTGATTTACTTTACTATTTTAAAAAGGTAGCACTCCTCTATAAAAGTATTTTCAAAATGAAGCTTTCTTCGAACTCTTTCGTTTGAGATCAATATTTTATTATTTGTATTAACCTATTAAAATTTCACTTCATTTTTTAAACTGGTGGCTCCCCTCTCCAAAAGTATTTTTGAAATTAAGATTTCTTAAAACTTTTCGTTTGGCACTCATAATGTAAAATACATTTTTTTTAGTTTAACTTAATTTGCATTCAAACAGGTGGCAACCTCCTTTCAAAATATTTGGCAAATTAAGCTTAAATACACCCCTTTCGCTTGATAACCATGTTGCAATATTTGATTTCGTTCATTGCTTTAATTGAATTTAAGCAGGTGACAATTCCCTGTAAAAATTAATTCTGTGGTAGCCTTTATAACCAAATCTTATTTAGATCTATGTATATAACCGTTATATAGCAATACTATACATATGTACATACATTTCGTGCCGAGTTATTTTCCCTTCTTCGTTTAACCTTTAAGTAGCCAACAATAAGACTTCTCAGACACCTATACTTCTCTCTATCAGAAATAAAAAAATACTGTTTTAACGGCAATGGCGATTCCAAGCAAAGTAAAATTATGAAGTAACCTACTACTCGTAGTACAGCTTTTGCATGGAAAAAAACAGAAAGTTTAACTATAGTATAGTGGTTAGAATTTATACCGTTTTTATTGTTATAGGCTGCGCCAAAGACTTTGACCTCGAGAACATATACATATGGATGCATACGTGTTTGAAGTATATTCACAGCTCATTCTAGAAAGGAATAAGGTAAAGGGTTTGAACCGAAATAAGCAATGGAACATTTTTTTACTTGAAAGAATTATGAAGTTTTAAAAATTTGTTTATTGAGTGTGGTTATAAAAAGAAAAAAAGATTAAGAATGAATGAGCTACAAATTTGTCAAACGGTAGATGACAAACAAAAAAAAAAAAAAACAAAAACAAACAAAGCTCTTATTCAACATTTTAATTCCGTTTGTCGGGGCGTATGAGTAACCTGTTTATTTGTAATGAAAAATTGCTATACATTTCAGTTAGTATCTTTTATTAAAATAATGTTTAAAATAATAAATTTTTGGTGAAAGAATTTAATTTTTATAGAAGCTAACCTAGAATTATTATTACCATTACATTCAGCACGCTCGAGTTGACTATACCTGATGTTTAAAAAGTAACAGTGTTATTATTGAATAAACCTACTAAGGATTCCTAATCTTCTGTCAGTTTATCTCAGTATTTTGACGCTTCATTCATCTTATTTCTTATTCTTTTTTCCTAATTGGCGCTATAACCGCCTAGGCGATTTTGGCCGATTTCAACATAAGTGTGGTTAAGCCCTTCTCCATCTGGTGGAGCCCTTCCTCTTCCTCTGCTACCACCAGCGAGTACCGCGTTAAATACTTTTAGCGCTGGATCACTTTCTTCCATTCGTACAACATGACCTTGCCAACGTTGCCGCTGTATTTTAATTCGCTTTACTATGTCACTGTTATTATAGAGATCACACAATTTAACGTTCCATCGTTTGCGGTATTTGTCAGGACATCTCATCTGATGCTGACAGTGTTCATGCTTCTACTCCATGCAATAGAGGGTTTTACTGCTCATTTGCCTACTTAGCCCAAAGTAGCACTTGTTGGCAAGAGAGATTCTTCTTATTTAGTTGAGTTTAAATTTTGTAATCTACGAAAATAATTCTCGAAGGGCGCTTTCATAAAACCTTTTTGTTCGACACCAGTGTAATGGAATTTTCGTTACCTTACCAATTAAATAGAATTAACGGTCTTTAAGAGGTGGCAACCCTCATCAAACATATTTTCGAATAAACCTTCCGTAAAGTAATAGTGTTATGTTTCAGAAAGCATACATATAGCATTTTATTGGCCTTCCATATGACTCGTTATTTTAAACGATATTCATAACACTGCGGAACAAAATTTTGCGGTCGGAGATTTTTAAGTCGATTTAGGGTAATTTGGGGGCGCTGATTACGAAAATAATATCAATTTTGTGGAATTGGCTCTAGTTTTTCAGATAAAGACTTTTAAATATTTCACGAAAAAACTTAATTAAAAATACCAACATGGATTTAAATTATATTTTTATTGCGCGCCTGTATAAAAATAATACAAAAATAAAAAATATGTTCGTTTCATTCATTAATTTTTTTTTTTTAATTTACAAAAAACTTTTTCTGTAGGACCTCCTACGATGTCGTTGCTCAGGACACTCCCATATTAAATTCCAGCAGTAGTCTGCCATCATGTGGTCGTCCCATCGACCTTGGTATCTTTCTTCCATTATTTTTATGTCCTGGTGGAACCGTTCACCTTGTTCCTCACTGTAATCGTCTTGTTTGTCCGGGAATTTGTCCAAATAACTATGCAAATAATGTAATCTTATGCTCATTTTAGCTCCCAGTTTGCGAAAATTGAGAAGCATGTCAGCAACTAGTTTTTTATAGTCTGGTGATTTAGGATTTCCCAAAAAATTTTTGACTTTATTAACAAAGCTTAGCCAGGCTTCAGATTCAATTTGGGACATATGGTTTAAGAATTCAGTGTCTGTTAGAAGGGTACTAATTTGAGGACCATCGAAGACTCCTGCTTTTAATTTTTCCATACTAAGGACTGGAAGTTTTTTGCACACATATTCGAAACAGTCACCTGTCTTTCAAGGGCTTTGATGAACTGTTTCATTAGCCCAAGCTTGATGTGAAGTGGTGGAAGAATGATTTTTTCTCGGCTTATCAGTTGGTCATAAACCGCATTTGCTGTTCCTACCTCCAATATTCACTTCTTGCACGACTGTCCCATAAACATATAAAACAGGGGTATTCAGTATACCCACTTTTTCGAATTAATGTTTAGTTGTACTAACTCACCCGACTTAACCAGTTGCCCTTGCTCTCTTGCAAGGGAAATAAAATATTTAAACCAACGAACTACTTGTTTTAATAATTTATATAACAAAACTTATTGAGGAATAATTAAATTAATACAACTGGAACTGGGCCATATAATTTTTTTCATTAATTCCTTAAGTTTCGTTTATCTCAAGAACTATAGTCAATCCAAAAAAAGTAAAAACACAGTTCGTAAGCCTGCTATCAATGTTAATACAAACTCTTAACAAAATCATGACCGCAGGTTTTTTTTAATTTTTGTTCCGCAGTGTAATTTTTGTAATCTTGTCATATATGACTGGGTTACAAAAAAGGGTGATTTTACTTTTTGTAAATAGGATTAGGAATAGGATATGGACCACAAAATAACTCTAAATGAGCTTTTGAACTATTTTAATTATTAATTTTTTTTTGTGTCTGACTCGGTCTGCTTAGGTATTAGTGTTATGAAAATTGCAAGCAAAAGTAAAATAATACCCCTATATTGTAGCATGAGGCCGAATATCTCTTACAAACGGTACGGTCGCAAAATTTTTGCTCGCATTGATTTTCTTAAAGTAAGAGAATGAAAATAACGTAGTAAATGCAAATATCGCCGTAGTCGTCTGAAAGAAATAAGAAGCACTGAAAGAACGAGTGTTTGGAATACCAGCGACTGTCCAGCGTTTTCTAATCCAGGCCGGTGTTGATGCTGCTGTCGCGATAAAATAATGATAAACGACCAATTATTCATAAAAGATACTGAAATCGCGCAGTCGTTAAATAACTATTTTATTGAGAGTGTCATGGAAATCAGCACAAATATTAAAGCTCCTTAAAGGGGCATTGCGGTAATTGGAAATAGTACATTTTCTTTTAAATTTCAAAAAATCTCTACTGAGGACATACATAGTTAGAGTATTTAAAAATAAAATTGGTGGTAAAAAACTCCTATCCGAAGGTGTCATCAAAGATTCCATAACCTATACCGGATACTTTTATGCTCAAATTGTAAATGAAAGCTTAGAGAAAGGCGTTGTTCCCAATCTATAGAAAACTTCCGTTGTAGTTCCATTAGAGAAAATAAAAAATACCATCAGGGCTGATGAGATAAGACCTATTAATAAGTTACCGTGTGATGAAAAGATACTCGAAACAGTGGTAAAAAACCAGCTTGTACAATACCTAGAAGATAACAAAATTATTATACCACAGCAATCTGGGTTTCGTAAAAGACATTCTTGTGAAAGTGCTTTAAACTTAGACATTGCAAACTGGAAATAAGACTTAAGTAGAAATAAACATATAGTAGCTGTTTTCTTAGATTTGAAATGCGCTTTTGAGACAATTGACCAAAAGCTGCTCCTAAAAAGGTTATTCAATACAGGCATCACTGGTATTGAACTAAAATGGTTTGAAAACTTTATTACGAATCGGAATCAAAAAAACAGCAATTGGATCAGCACTATCCGATAAAAGAGATGTTTCAGTTGGGCTTCCACAAGGATCAGTATTAGCTCCGATTTTGTTCAATATTTATATCAATGATATAAGCAATTGCATTAAATATTCCGATATAAAATTATTCGCTCATGATAAGTGGAGCTAACATCAGTGATATATCAACTAAACTGCAAGATGACCTAAATAAAGTCTACGATTGACTATGCTTGAACAGACTTAAACTGAACGTCAATAAAACTAAATACATGGTCATATCAAGGGGAAATTTTGAGGAAAGCGAACTGCAAAATCTAAATATAAACAACGAAATTATTGAAAAAGTTAGTACCTTGAAATATCTAGGAATAAAAATTGATGATAAACTGATCTTTAATGATCACATTGATTATACGGTGGGGAAGATAGCTAAAAAATTATACTTCACACAACGAACGTGTAAATACTTAAGTAGAAGATACAAGATTATGGTGTACAGATCCATAATTAAACCTCATTTTATTTACTGTTCCACAATATTCTTCATAATGATAATCTATAAATCTATAAGTTACAAAAGCAACAGAACCGAACAATGAGATTCATTCTTAGTAAACGCTTTGACACACCTATCAGAGATATGCTGGCCACCCTAAATTGGTTGAACTATACAATGAAGTTTATTAAGAATATCATAGAGGGAAACTTGCCCGATTACTTGAAGAGTAACATAAAACATGTCAATAATGTACACTCAAAAAATACTCGGAACAAAAATGATTTTAATCTCCCGTCCGATAAAACAGAAGCAGATAAATGCAACTTATATTACAAAGATTAAAATGTTTTAATGAATTGCCAAATGATATTAAATGTAACAATATGAATGAGTTCAAAAGAAAATTGTTCAATTATTGTAGGACCCTTCCAATTTAGTGTAACATGTTCGGTCTTTCGAACTATCAACCACAATGCATTCGTACATAGCATACTTCAGGGTCTTGCCAGCATGCTGTATCGGTCCCACATGCAACCATTAAGTAGCCGAAGCTCATCCCGAAACGCATCACTAGATCAAATCAGTGCATCGCCTAATGGATGCTTGCTTCGCACATTATTTGCACAAATGGCCAATATACGGCAACTGAGTGATGCCTACAATCATTGTGTTAATATGCTTTGGAAGTCTGCTAGTTTATTATTCACCTTGGTGGTCCTTATAAGTAGCTTTTACTTGTTTTTTTAGTATAGGCTACAAATTGTAGATTTTAAGAACTATGTATAAGTTAGGCTTAATAAAGATGTAAGAAATAAATAAAAAAAAAAGTGAAAACCCACTTTTTGCATTGATTTGAATATAAGTTATATTTCAGCTGTTTTTTTTTTCATCTTCTGTTTTTTGGACAGAGTGCTGTAGCACGAATCTTTATTACCAGCTAATAACAACATCGTATATGTAAATAGAATACTAACTGGCAATAATTCATATCCCATTTGTAACGAATTATTCTATTTTAAAACCTCTTGAGCATAATCTCATTGACCTAAGGGATGTGCTTGCCAAAAGATAAATCAGTTATTATTTGTATGCCAAGCACCTTATATTCCTGTATATTAGTGTATATAAATATTAAAAGATATTGCACATATAAATAAATACAACACCGCTGGTTATATGAGCTTCAGAAAAGTAATTTTTTTTCGTGAGAATTCGAAACTGAAAATTTTGCAAAAAATTTTTTATCACACAATTTGGGTTGTATATTCGATGAATAGGCTTACATCAACGATTCGTTATCGAAGGAAACAATAAAAAGCGCAATTAATGGGAAATAAAATAATCTGAGTTGTTGGTATTTACAACATAAAACAGAAGAACTATTCGAAGCATGTGGATGGACGGTGGCTGATAAAATCAAAAATGCAAATGCAACGTGAAATGCAAATAGAATGACACGTTGATACGAATGTGCAGCACAGCGAGGCGAATGGAAGGAAGACAATTAAATGTAGCCCGCATTGCTTTGCCATCACAAACCCAATGCACCTGCATATTTCAATATTGAGCCAAACAAAAAAAAGCATAGTTTTAAAGCAATAAATCGCAGAGGAAACTATTAAAAAAACGAGTCTTATTTAAAAAAAATAGGCTGTAATAACGAGAAGGAGTAATATTATATTTGTGATTCATACGAGGGTTACGTTTTTGCTTTACGTTTTGCGCCTTTGCAACACAGCGTATGATGAGTGGTAATTGTCATTTAAAAAACAAAAGTTGGTAAAACAATTTTTTGTATATGCTTACGTAAAACTTTTTCACTTAGAAGCTTTATTTCTTGTTTATTTCATTTCACCCAAAAGACGCAATTAACTCGTGAAAATTGTATGACTATTTTCGACGCATTGATCAATTTACTTCGACTTTTGACGTTCAAACACCACACATAGCCAATGTAGAATGATGGTATAATGAGTTCCAACGTGGCCCGGATGAATTTCGCCGTGCACAAACGGTCCTTGTGACAGAAATAATATCTGCTGTGCGTCAATTGATAACGTATAATAATGAATATGATAATATAAAGGGATTTTCTTGCAACCACACACGCCTATAATAGCATAAATCCGCATCGAATTCAGCCAGTTGTCCCTTCGAATTGCGCTTTCCAGCAGCTTAAAATTTTTACAAGATGCTGTCTAGAATATACCAAAATTAGCCACGAACACCTCTTAACTGGGAAAGGTGCCCCCGAAATGTAGTCTATGCAATTGTCCACTGTCCATTACTCATATTTTAGATCATTGCACGAAGTATTCTGATGTCAAGAAAAATATTTTCAATAATCACACCTCTTCCTCTTCCTGAAGAATGCAATCGAGGAGAAGAAAATTGCAAGAAACCAGCTTAAAAGAGGAAATATTCGAACTCGCATGCTCAGGTAAAATATGGTTAATGTCCAAATCGAATTTTAAATTTTTAACCTTAATATGTATTGAATAAATGGAAAGGGTTTAAATTTCATTTATTAATTATTTCATTTGGTGGTTTTTATTTGGCAATTTTAATTCGTAATTAAGTTAGATATCTCTAAAACTGAGCGACTAGGTTGCGTTCAAACAGGCGGTCGGCCAGACGGGCATGGCTGAATCGAATCTGCTCGACGTACTGATCATTTTATTTTACTTGCATTCCTATCCGATGATTTATGGATCTCTACATCTTTACGACGATGAATACCACAGACGTTGGAACGATGAACTGTATGAGCTTTACCGCGGCATAGACACAGCCCAGCGAATTAAAATACAGAGGCTGCGTTGGCAGGGACATGTCGTGCGAATGGACGAAAATTCTCCAGCCCTGAAAGTATTCAACGCAGTACCAGCTGGTGGTGGGAGAGGAAGAGGACGGCCTCCTATGCGTTGGAAAGACCAGGCAGAGAAGCATTTACCTTCACTTCGTGTGTCTAGCTGGCGCCAGTTAGCAGAAAAAAGGAGTGACTGGCGCAATGTGTTGAACTCGGCCAAAATCTCTTAAGAGGTTATATCATCAATTAATTAAGTTATTATTACTTTCTGTTTAAGCACTTTACACCAGACGCCCCCCTTAAAGGAACCACTCAATCGATGACTTAGGCATGTAAACGAGATAAGTGACCAATTGGCCCGACATTACCAAATTTTGTATACTGCTCATAATTATACTTACCTCCTGTTATGTTTACGCTTATTAAATTATTAAATCTAGTAATATCATATATGTAAAAACTTATTAATAAAATGAAATAAATAAATTAATTAGGAAGTATCCATTGAAGGCTTAATGTATGCTTGTATTAGAGATGTTTTACTCAATTTAACACAAAAGCAAATTAACACAACTGCCTGAAATAAGGTAACCGCTTAACTGCATTGAATTCAATTTTATTGCATGAATCGAACTTTTCAAAAGATATTTGAATTAAACCAAAAAAAAAAGTTACACAAGAAGGTTTGAGAGAATGTGTTTAACGCAAATGTTAATGGAGAAACCCGATGCACGACTGCGTTAGCTACCACTAAATACTCGAAAGTATAATATAATAGCGGTTAAATACATACATATATATTTATTGCGAATTTACACTTTTCGCAGGCGCTAAATGCTCACTTTGTCTGTCATCTTTTTTAATGCAATTTGTTTTCGATAACAATGACGTCAATCAAGTCGGATTATATCTGTTGATTTCTCTTTTTGGCCGCAGATAATAGGAGAGCAAAAAAAAAGATTGGTAGCCCCAAAGGAAAGTGAACAAATTTTAAAAGCAACAAATGAATTGGTCTCAAGTGAATGGGTAAATCAACAATAAAATCACGTAGCGACAATAGAGAGTAATTAAGCTGGTATTACAGTATGAAAAGTTGATTAAAAGTTTCAAAATTACGTTCCTTTGATTAAGACTTTTCGCTACATCAAATGCTTCAATTCAACTTAATTTCATTGTCACCTGTGAATGCGAAACGATTGATTGAGACAAGGTGCAGCTGTAAGAGATTTACAATTTGAAAAGGATTTTCTTAATTACCGCCAAACGCTTATAAGTACAGGCACAGAGTGTAAAACTCTATTTTTTAGCAGTTTTCATTTGAGTTTCATTCATAACTTGAGTAAAAATTTGTATATGTGCATCTCAACGAGACTGGGTACATTGGCCCAGGTGGGTTGGTAGCAAAAATGGTGATATCATTTACTTTGGTAATTACATTGGCGTATAATTTCAATGAATTCGAGAAACCTTACACTTTTTGCAACTGGCTTCGGTGGGGACTCTTATTCTATTCATCCTACGTAGCGTTGCTCCGATACGAGTAGTTTCGAATTAATACTCGATACTTTGTTCAAGTACTAAGTATTTTGTGTGCTCGGATCAGTAACGTACGTACTCAGGTGCGTGCGGAGAAAGTATTTACCAGCGTTTTCACCATTTTAAGTATCTATGTTTTGATAGTAGATCAATGATGCTGCTTAGTATAATACCAGATCGCAAGGGAGATGGTAACTAGAGCATTGCAAAGAAATAATTTTGCGATATCATTGCACCTGCTATTCAGCTGAGTATCATGTAGTAATCATTCTCGCTCAGGCCAGGGCCAAAATTTGAGTACTTTGTTCTTGTTTGTGTGCTATTTTATCTCTTTTCTACTAACTACGAAAGTCATTATTGATCTCACAAGTGCAAACATTTTTCTTTCGAAAGATGTATCACAACTTAAAATAGCTAATCAATTAAAAAGAAAGAAAGTTTGTTTTCTATACGAGGTCATATGCCAAATTGGGTTTTTATGAATAAGTTGGAAATTTAAGATCTACGACCTCTACTAGGTAACTTGTACAGTGTGTGCATTTTTTTTCATTTCGTAGCACTGTGTAATTTGTTCAGAACGATTGTGAGCAGTTCATTTTATATTATCAATAATTTTGTTACTTAAATTAGCTAAGCATTCAAATATCCATATAAAACATGAAAAGAGGGATGAGTGATGAATAATATCGACTTCAGATAAGTATTAAGAAATTTGCTATTGCAAAATAAACTTAATTTATGAAACTAAATAAAAAATAATAATGAACTAGAAATTATGAACTTTTTAACTAAATTTAATGCATTGGGTTATATAAGAAGAATGATCTGCATACATGGGTCTTTTGCACAATATGAAGGTTTTTCTTGTCCCCTTATATTTATTCCGCCCGTACCGTCACCTTCCTCATTGCCTCGTACTGCCACACCCATTATCCTGAAAGAATTAACGTTTATCGCTTCAATGGCGTTGCGTTAAGAGAATATTCCGAATATTCAACTATTAGTAGCTCGTATTTCTATTTCAAGTTTCGCGAGTCGCGAGTCGCTCACTAAGTTGATGATCCATCTCTTATAAAGATTTGCCACCTGATTAGAAGGTTAGGTTCAGATAAAGCAATGATTGAAATCAAATATTGCATTACGGATATCAAATAAAAGAGGCTTAATAAAGCCTCTTTACGTTTTGAAAGAAAATGCAAATTAAGTAAACATAAAAAAATAAATGGCATTTTACAACATGAGCGCCAAACTAAAAGTTTTAAGAAAACTTAACTTCAATAATACTTTTGGAGAGGGTTGCCACCTGTTTAAAATATTAATAAAACTTATAATAAGTTAAATCAAATATTGAAATATGGGCCCGAAAGGGAAGAGTTTGAAGGAAGATTTATTTGGAAAATACTTTCGGAGCGGATATATGAGGGTTGCCATCTACCTAAAAAGTAAATAAAATTAACTTATGAAAGCGAAAACTTATTCATGAGATAGTTTTTGTTTTAGATAGTATAAAGATAAAAATAAGCCAAAAAATATTTTAAGAGTATTATATTATTGATTTAATTGTTCGAAGTCATATGAAAAGCTCATTATTCTCTTGTTAGCCGCGGGCAGTGAATGTGAGTGCTCACTTTCTTATAACCTAAACAAAAAATACACATTTGAACGAAAAATATTGCTGGCTGGTTTGAATGCATTATAAAATCTGCTTAGACGTCACGTGGTAAGAGTTTTTACTATTTTTTACTATTTTATAATTTTACTGGATGACAGTTAACAATGGAACCGTTTATACTGTGCTATAATAATAGGCTGTCTTGGTAACGCCGCTATAAGAATATTCTGGTCAAATGAATGTAAGAAGTTTGGCATACTTAACTCCATTTCCCGGTACAACTTCCTTTAGCTTTGATCAGATATTTTCTATGAAGACATTTCTGCTCAATATCCGACAAATAAACTGTGGAGAGTTAAGTCAATATACAATCAATTCATTGTACCATATAGGTTACCCTGCAATAGGCACAATTCTTCTTCAGATATCGGCGATCCAATAATTTTCCTTTGGAAACGATACCTGATCAAATTTCTAACCATTTAACCAATAATAATAATAATAATATTGTATAATAATAATAATAATATGAATTACAATTTGATGCAAACATAATACAGCCTGATATTTGACCGAACTTCTCCTTAAACTTGTGGTATGCGTCTTGATGATGATGAAGGACCTACAATTTTACGCTGACTCCGAAGAGCAGGTAATTATTGTGAGAAGCTTTTTCATGACAGAAATACATTTGGGAGTTTTCCATTTCCTGCCGAGGTGTTTTTTTAATAATATTTGATGTACTAGCCCCGTGCGAGATTCGAATCCGGGACACTCCGAATTAAGTGCCCTCACGCTACCGGCGAATCAACGAAGAGTATACATTCAAACAAATGTATTTATTTTTTTGGAAGTAGCCGTTTGCTGTGGCTCATTATTTTTTTTCTTTTGTATGGGGGAACACACCTAACAATACCAATGAACGCAACCCTGCACTAACAGAATACCAGAAACGGAAAATGACGGGACTGCCGGACAGCAATGACTGGGAAGGAGCAAAGAAAAACTAAGATTTCACAGACATGTATTATTTTAGATTTTGGCCTTTTTGTTTATATCAACAGTATTTATTGATTATTATTATTTTTGGGCTTATATTTATGAATCGTCTGTATATTATATAGAGCTTGAGGCCAAGTTTTTTATTAGGAATATTATGAGAAAACAACAATTTTTCAAAGTGGCTGCTATTACGGAGATCACCACATCTACTCATCAAACTTCTTTTCTTTCTAGACTTTACTTGGCTTTGTACCATGGTACACGGAGTCGCTAGGCGAGCACGCAACGACTTAACCACGCTAACCGTGTGAATATTGCTTGTTTTCTCACTATTTCTATCTCCTACAATACCCGTATTAAGTGTGACTTTCGCGACTCTGTGATTAACAGGGTGGTCGGTATTTTTTTTATGTATGGTATGAAAAACCCTTTATTTATGAATCGTCTGTATATTTTATAGACCTTGAGGCCAAGTTTGTATTGGGCTTTCACGTAGAGAATATTTAATCAAAGTATTAAATGAAAAAGAAATCGAATTTTTTTTTGTTATTGATTTCTGTTTTTTTTTAATTTTTAACCGAATTGAAAATTAATATCGGTTATCAGGAGAAGAGCGGTAAATCCGTTTATGCCATTTATATAACTTGAAGCATAACGCTAAAAAATGATCTTGATAAAAAAACTAAAAATTAAGTGTAGCGGAGCACACTGCGTATAGCTATGCTGAAACTTGCACGTGGTATTTAAAGTTATGTCGCAACCGAACTTAGACTCTTTTTTCTTTTTGCTGTTGACTTTGCCTGAGTATGCCCCTAGTTAAATTTTCTCAAATAAACTTTATATAGGCTTTCAAAAAATTAAACAAAATTACCTTTTCGTGAGAAAGCTTATAGATTGAAAGATTTTGCAAAATCATTCCCCGTGAAGCTTTACTGTGTGACTGAGCTTTAAGCCTTTTTAATGATTTATGAGAAAAGCACTTAAGCGAACCATTTTAACTTAACCGTTGTGTCGATCATAGAGCCCACGGGTACATTTGCATCTTTAATTTTGCTGTATCTTCCAAACGGTTAGTCCGATTGACCTGAAATTTCATGATATCCTCAACCATACACTTTTGCATCATGTGGAAAAGTTTCATCAAGATTGGAGCAGGAGTTCAGTCGATACAGCCCAAATTCAAGTTAGTGGAATGGCGTCGACAGCTGATGTACCCGGGTACTTGTATGAAAATTCATACAAATATATAGAAATAAATGGAAATATTTAGTTTATTTTATGGAAATTTGTTTATTTATTTATAGAAAATCATTATATGAAAGTAAAAAATATATTTTATGAATTTTAGCAGCATCTGAGGCATTGTGGATGATCCTTCGAGTGCTCTGCGCACACAGGCTTATTACAAATTGCACATACTTTTCTCGTTTGGCGTTTTGTAATGCAAATATAGCAGTTTCCTTTTCTTTTTATGCGGCCAGAACTGTCACGGTCCACTTCCTCTTGTGCACCAACATTCATCTTCAAGGGCATACCATATATGGCTTCCATAGCGTGTCTAGTAGAAAATATGCGCGTAATATGGCTATTGTCCGCTCTTATATCGATTTGTGGTCTGCATAACTGATCGCTGAGCTGCTGCAGAAATATCCTACGGCGGTTGGTAGATGGTTTTAGATGGGTGTTGTTTTCCATATATATAACATACGCAGCATACGCAGCTACGTCAAGCATATTATAAAAAAATGCTAAAGGCCATCTATTTGTGCGCCGTTTGGTTGAATATTCAGTCAAGCACTTATCCATATTATCCACGCCGCCTTTATGTTTGTTATAATCAAGTATGAGCAATGGTTTCCGTTTTGGACCTGCAGTTTCTGTAGTGTCGTGGCAAGTAGACAGCATCACAACAGCCTTATTTTTTTTTGGGACGTATGAGCACATCGTCATGTTGTTACAGAATCCAAATAGCGTAGACTCTGCTTCACGTCCTTTAGGATTGGCAAATGATGCTGGCACGAACATACGCCTTTTGTTGCAAGTGCCCAACAAAGCCAAACTGTTGTCCCCATCAAAGTTTTTGCTAAGTTATATGTTGTAAAGAAATTGTCGCATACCACTGTTCGCCCACTTCCACCAAAATTGTTGACAACTAAGTCCTTCACAACACGCTCACCAACGTTTCTTTCACGTTCGCCGGACGCTGCCATTCCAGTATAAATTTGACTCTGTATTGAAAAAATAAAAATTGAAAAATGAAATTTGAATTAGTCATTTAGTTTATTTGCAACAAGTTGATATAATAAAATGAATGTATGAACACTGATTTACCTGCACGGGATATGATGAAATGGCGTCGCAGACCCACCACACTTTTATTCCATATTTGGATGGTTTCGATGGAATGTACTGTGTGAAGCCAGTTCCACCACGATACGGGAATAATTGCTCATCTACGGTAACGTGTGTGCCACATATATAATACTGGCGCAGAGTGGCATTTAGCATCAGGAATACGTCTGTAATTGCAGCTGCCTTATCATATTGTTTGCGTGCATTCCGAGTGTTTCCATTATCAAAGCGTATGAAGCGGCTGATTGCCCAAAATCTGCGTAAGCTCATTGATGCGCGAAATAATGGATGCGAAGTTGTTTTCCACAGGTCAGTGGTATGAACATAACCGGAATGACATACGCCAGCCATCAAAAGCACACCCAAATATGCACGAAGTTCTACTTCAGTTATAGGCACCCATATTCGTGGTTCCGCATCTGGATGCTGCTCATTGTACACATCAAAAGTTTGCCTTGCCTTTCTATTTGATTCTCGAATAATTACATCACATATTTCATTTGACATCATAAGATTGAAGGTTTCTGCCATTGTCAAGCCTTTTGTCGATGGCACTGGTCCAGGATTGCGACTTCTTAGAATGTTGTGCGCACGTATTCGTCCAGGTATTGGTGGTATTGACGACCATACATTGCCATCTCTTGCCGTATAATAATCACCAGTTTCAAGTGGCGGTTCTTCATACTCCTCGTCTGAATCCTCCTCGTCCTCTGGGTGATACTCAGTTTCCTGGACTGGTTCAATGTCAGATGATTCACCACCAATGTCATCATTATTTCCTTCTAAGTCTTCTTGATCTACCGCTTGTTCGTGGTCACTCTGTTCGTAGTCAGAATCCTCAAGAACTCTGCGTATATAGTCACACTGTTCCTCATACGGTAGTGCATTCAATTGACGCGGAGCTAGCCACTCACCATCTGCCATTTTATTTTCACTTTTTATATATTTGCCGCACAAAATAAATTTTTAGGTCTTTACACTTCAAAAATCGCACATAAACTGACTTATGCGGGCATGTGCTGCAAATCGTTTTCGCATGAAATTGCCAGCGAAACAATACGACACATACGTGTTTGTGTGTCACTTTCATGCGAAAACGATTTGCAGCACATGCCCGATGCATACAAAACTACTCAAAACGAAACCTGCGCAAAAAATCATGTTTCTGCCTGCAAAACTGGTTGTACAAGGGTAGGTAGGCAAGATATTCCCAAATACCCTTTTGTTCCTGTTAGTAGACGTGTTTTCCTACACATTCAAAAAAAAATGTTTACATTGAACAAATATTTTATGAGTTATAATTATTCTGCGCAGGTACTAAAAATAGCACTATGAGCAAGAGGGGTTGATTTTAAATTCAAATATAACGGAATTCTGCGAATGAAAATTCAATGTTAATTATTTTTCTTGGTAAAAAGGGATCAAATTACAAGGATTAAAAAAGAATTTGGAAATTGTTAAATTTTTATAGATTTTGGCAATTCCCATTTTTGGTAAAAATGGATTATTTAGGTACCAAAAATTTTTTTTTCCAAATTATGATAAAAGTTTTGTTAACTAGACAATATTTCCAAGAAATTAAAAAAAAAAAAATAACCAGAAAATCACAAGAAACCAGGTAGTAGTTAATATTTGTATATCAAAAGCAACTATCTGCCATACAAAACGTATGAAGTACCCGGGTACATCTACTGTCGATGTGGATAAAACCCAACAGCTGTTGACACAACGGTTAATACGGCCGCTCACAAATTTTACCTAAGATGCAAAAATATTTGAAAGTTTTACTCCATATATTGAACTGGGTCTTTAATCCCGCGTAGGTGTCATTCCGCTACCAATAATGCTTCCTCATTGAGTTGATACATATCTACATAGATATACCTAAATTCACATCAATAATTTCATTACACGAAATAATATACTCTGCTAATTACTAATTGTGTTCAGCGTCTGGACTTCTGCAAGCCTGCCCGTGGTGCCCATACAAAAGAAATCGAGTTCTATACATAATAGCATCGAATGTACATTCACAGGAGTAAAGAATTTAATATCCCAAAGCGTTTTTGTTTTATTAAAAAAAACTTTTGTAACATTCCTATTGAAAACCCCTATATATGAAGTTATGTCTTATAAAGATAATAATTGTAAGAAAATATTTCACTTTTTTAATCAGCCTGATAAATTATAATTTCACGTCAAGTGTAGATGTTGAAAAAGACACAACCGATTTTTTCTTCTTATTTTGATGAAACACCAATGTGCACATTTTGTCATGAAAAAATTGATACAATGAATGTCGGGCGTAGCAAGCCTGCCTGTCTGCATGTCTCATCTCATTGCCGACTGATTATTCGCACATATGTAGATAGCTGGCTGCAAACATTCAAGTCTGATCTGACATCATTAATACTTGGAAAACAAAGAATCTGATTTCCACTTCAGTCGTTTAATTGATGCGGCTTAGATATTTAGGTCATAATGAAATTGAATCAAACCAAACCAAAATAAGAAATACTGGGGATCAAAGAATCTCGTTTCAAGAGCATTAATTTCAAAATGAAATTGCCAAAAGCGATTTCATTTTTATTTTAAACCTCGAGATTGTCTTTGTCTGTCTGTTATCACTGTTGGCGGGTTATATTTCTACTTACTTCTTTGCAATTTACAATCATTAAATAAATGATGCGAAATAATCATTGCAAACGATTTTACGGGTTTGAAATGTGCCAGTGAGTACAATATTCGTACAAACGCGTATCTGATTTTCAATTTCATTAAATATTTACGCTTATCACACACATAAATAAAATACCCACCCAATTCAAGAACAAACAACGAGACTTAGAAACTGCTTATCTATATATGGGCATAATAGATGTCAAGCAGTTTCAGGCTCGTGCGCAGGGGACTGTCTTCGGGGGGTTTTGAACTTTTGGATGCTTAGAGAATATTATGATTTTTGATAATAAATTCTTTTGACATGGTGTATGCAAAATTTTAACTGAAGATGAACATTGATTGCATAAAGCATTCGTTATCGAAAAGTCTTGCTTTGTGAATAAAATTTATGATATTTGCCAACTAAAATCATAATAGTAACGAAAAACAAATAATGAAAGATTTTCAATAGTGAAAAATTGCATATTTATTATCCGGAGACTCAAGAGAAAGAGCAAATAATACCATAGTTAATGGGTTTCAGTCAACAAACGGACTCTTCGAGGTCCAAACCCCTTTGAACATCAATCTTGACATCCCGATGTATATTCAGGGAAGCTAAACCGTTTAGTCGATCTTCAGTCATATTTGATCGAAGATACGTCTGCAGACGACGTAACGTTGAAAAGGAGCGTTCATTCGTCGCCGTAGTTACGGGCAAACTGCCATTATTCGAAGAATTTGATAGACATTTGGAAAAGCCTTTGCGATGCAAATGTCAAATGCTTCAAGGGAATGGTTGATTTCCTCCCTAGCAATGCGTCGTCGCCAAAGTTGAACTTCAGCAATCCATATTTCACTGGAATTGTCGTGTAGAATCGCAGAATGGGTTTTCATCAAAAATGTTCATCTTGTTTGGGAATAGGCAGCCGAAGTTCGATAAACTATTCCGATGATTCAAAAATCGATCTTGTAAATGTGTGATAAAAGTATCGAGGTAAGGTATGTAAACGGTGATTCGATAGTAATCTTCGACTGAATCAGCTGGTGCGTTGGAGCGCTGAGATTGTTTCGAAGCAAGTCTTGGCTTCCGCAGCTCAAAGTCATGTTCTTCGCTAATTTTTCTTTTGATTTGGACTTTTGAAGCAAATTTCTTTTACTAAACTTTTACAACAGGAATTTTACAAAACGCTTTTGTAAACAAATAATAAATAATTGTAATTAAAATTGCTTTCAAATAATCTCAAAATCACGTATGGATATCATAGTTTTTTAAATACATACATTTTTGGTAGTATCCATGAAATATTCTACTTTTGTAAACTCCGGTTTTCTACCCGGTACCCGGTTCTTAAATTGATATATAATTTTTGAAATGAAAATTCAATTTATCATTGAATTCAGTGGTGATCATTATGAATATATTAACGGCATATGGGCAGATAAATTGATTGTTATGAATTTTTTTATCTAACCAAATTCTTCGTATTACATAAAATAGCTGTAAGCCATTGAGTTGTTTAATAATAATAATAATAATTTGGCGCTTCCACCATAGCTTGAGTGACCCACAGTTTTACGCCGACTCCAAACGCCAATGATTTTTAAGTGAAGTCTTTTTCACAGTAGATTTAATTTGGAGGTTTTCCATTGCTTGTCAAGGGGCGACCGCTATTAGAAACAAATTTCCTATATTTTCTCACATTACTTGCCCCGGCCAGGTATGAATCCGGGACTCTCCGAATGAAGCTCACACATTCTATACACTCGGCTACGGTTGTCGCATCAAATGGTTTAGTTTTGTATAAATTTCTGTTATTGGAAGTGCACGTGGTTTCTATCTGACTTCAATAACTTTAAAAATTATTCTTATGGACTTGATATGCAAAGTGTATGCCGAATTTGGTAGAGTCTGCCAAAGTCGGTGGGCGATGCCACTTCCAGAAATTTCTATTCAAGTATTTCTTTCTCGAACCCATTCCTGGATATCAACTTTGAGCAAATTATATTTTAAAGTTGTTTGATTTCAGAAAACTTTCCGTTAATTGCGCGTGGGTTTGTAGTTTTGAGACATCACTAAAACCCTGATATCCTGAATAATAATTATTTGATAGTAGAGATTTGAAAAAACCATCCTAATTTTGATAAAAATTATAAAGGTGTTTTGATAATAGTTAAGAATCAGATAGATAGAGCTTTAAAACTTATGTTATATTCCACATTAATTATGAACAAGAAAACTTTTTTTTAGTATGTAAAGTCGACACTACTTTGGGACTAGTTAAAGACCGTTTTTTGCACAGCCATAGTAACTAATCCGAAATAGTACCGAATAAGTCCAGAAGTAATTAGAACTAGTCCCGAAATTGTCATGAAAAAAGTCCCTCCTTCCGAAGTTAATAAATTTTTGTCACTCATAATTATTATGAGAAGACTTTTATAATATAAGTCTTTGAATAATAATAACATTGTGTGCCTCAAAATTCCACACTGAATTCTATTAATATGAAATATTGAAGGTTGCATATGCAAATAATGAAAATTAAAACGGCAATATAGGAATTATTTGCATTCAATGTAAAAATACATACATCGACAATTTTTGATAGTAATACTCTCTTCGCCACTAGAATTTTCAGCTGATTCGTAGACATGAATTAAAATACATTATATTTATATATTTTTTTAATTCATCTAATATCTGAAAATCAAAGCAACATTTGCCAAGCTTTTCAAGAGATATGTATAGCTTCCAGTATTGGTCGATTATGTACATCTCATTGTTATGTTTTAATTCATTGTACTTTCGGCTGTGCGGAAAATTTATTTCATCCTGTATTCTTTTACCTCTATATGTCGTACGCTGCAGGCAATAAAAGGAAAATAAATGCCAAAAAATTGTTAAAAATGGTGCAAGGTTACTTTAAAGAACAACATTGTTCATTTCCTAGAGCGAACTCATTACAGCGTAAGTGAAAATAACTCAAAAGAAGATAACCAGAATAGGATTTTACCTATTTTTATTTTCAATCTAATTTCTATATCTTTCCAAGTATAAATAATTTCTTTCCACTGGAATTATTTTGCTGTTAGATCATCAGCACTATAATACTTTTTACTTTTTCGAAAGTATCAAATACGTTCGACTTCACAACGGTCAGTTAACTTTTATTAAAAAAAAAAAATAACGAAGTTTCTTAAAGTTTCAATTTTTGCTGGAATCAGGGGGTCAATTCTCGTTCTGTGAAACTGTGAAATGTGAACTTTTTTATCGTTTTCACAACCCCTCCGATTCTCGTTTGATGAAAAAATGAAAAGTTATGGTGACATGTGAAAAAGCGGAACGAAATGGAATATAGTACAAGGTGGTGCTATAAATACAACTACAAAATTCCTATGTATTTTATTTTTGTTTCTGCATAAGTGTTGTCAAAATTTAAATACATTTTGTTTTTGCTTTTACGGCTTTTGAAAGCTCATACGCAAAAGCAAAACCAAAATACATGTAGGTGAATAAAAAAAATCAAATCAGCTGCTCTTATGCCATCACCTTCTATAAATTCGCCTTGAGTGTAATAATGTAAACAACTGTCAAAATGTTTTCATATGGAAACTTTGTTTTCACTTACTATTTACCGCCGCAAACCACGCAATCTTCTATTATTTACCAAATGGTACCCGTATTTGTAATATACTTAGTAGCATAGCAACATCACAGCCACCATGTGTGACCACCAAGGCAAGTACTTTATGGCATTTGCCTCTTTTATTTGCTTCACTTTATTGTCACGCTGAATAAATATGAACACGATTCATGCATTTCTCAACCCGAATATCTATTTTTTATTTTGCCTTTTTTTGCCTATTTAACTCATTTTGCCTTTTTTTTGCCTATTTTACTCATTTTGCCTTTTTTCGCCTATTTTACTCTTTTTTCCTTTTTTTGCCTATTTTACTCATTTTGCCTTTTTTGCCTATCTTACTTTTAACGCCCCTTTCTTATTAACAATTGTTTAAACTGCACCACTGAAAGCTGCGGCGAAAATAAGCAGCGTCCAGCTGTTATTGTTTGAATAA
>CATOUQ010000028.1:0-20867 GCA_951828415.1 Anomoia purmunda
TTTTTATACTCTAGTTTTTTATAGTTACTTACATAACTTTGAAAAACATGGTTTCGAGAAAATCCTGTTTGCAGTCAAGAGCTTGGCGGGCTCGACTTCCAAGAAGTATCTCTTTCACAATTTCGAGAATTAGCTGTTGGAACTTTGACACGATATTCTAAGATCGTATACATATCGATTAAAGCAATCAAAAACATTGATTTCTTGAAATGTCTAAAGGTACTTTTCCCTTAAATTCGGCGACACAAAGCACAATTCGCAATTCGATAGGTATTGATTAAACTCAAAAAAAATAATAAACCGTATAGATTTTTTTCTATTTTAAGATAAAATCCACTTTAAACGCCAAAAGTGAAGTGTAGCCAATATATTGTTGTAGACAATGTACCTAACCTGGCTCTTCTATTGCCGAAAAATTTGGTTGAAACAAAACAATGAACTGCTAGTTATACTGCTAATAAAGAACACGAGAAGAAGGTGCAAATGAACCAGCCCTGAAAGGCCGTATATAACGCTAAGATAGGGAAGAACGTAAACAAAGTTTTCTTCGAGACTTTTTACGAATTTCGCGTTCTTGAAAAAAATTTTAATTTAGTTGTTGATGGAAATCACCATCTTTTCGGTTGGTCAATTTTGGATAGTATACCACACTAACTGTGTATATGTGAAGACTGATCTTAGTTAATATAACCATCACACTTTTTTTGGTATTTCATTAATTTTTGATATTTAACCCTTTCACCCCTGAGTTTTTTTTCGAAATCAGGCGGGGTTTTCATCATTACGACAGCAAATACTGTAGTATGACTAAAATATAAGATGTTTGGCATACCTGAAAAATCGGATATCCTTACGGTTATCCTGGGATATATAATCCGAATAACATTTATAGGTGGGACGCATAAGTCCCAATAATACCAAAAGGAACAAAAAATGAAATATCAACTTTTAATAAAATATAATGGATTTCACTGTTTATTCATTTTTCCTTTTACAAATTTAAGTCACTTGTGAAAAGAAGCAAAGCATTTAAAACATAAAGCGTTGTTGCATCCAGAACAGACGTATTTGGTTCTGGTTTCCTTATTTTGTGAAGTGCAATGAACGCATCGGCGACGAGAAGGCTGTTCAATAGGAAGATGATCGCCAATATTTAGACGTTCAGTTCGTGATCGCTTTGCTGGTCTTCCCCCACATTGACGTGTTGTGAGCTTTTTGTGCTTTATTCCTTCAGCTATCATTGACTCGGTTAATGGCACAATAAATTGAATGAGCGAAATTTTACGGCGTTGACGTTGTGTAAATATAATTCAAGCGTTAACCACAGCGAGCATAAAAATCTTGTAAAATACCTTTTTCCACCATTTTTGCGACTTACGATTCATGTCGTATATTGCAGCCTTCTGATCTGCTAAGTCTACGCCCCCCATTATACGATTGTAGTCTGCAATAGCTAGTGGACAATCAACTTCTAATTTAGAACCATCTTTTTGTTTTCGGCTAACTTTAGTTATAGTAGGCATATGACAGTTAGAAGCAAGCAGGACTTCTTTCGAATCCATCCATCGAGCAGCCATTATACCATAGCAATTTATTTGGAATTGACTTTCTGATCGTTGTAGACGTCCACTAAATACAGGAGTCTCTTTAAGCGTTCGTATATATGTACCAATCGCAGGGAATGGTATGGTCTTTAGCAAATTCATTGAGGTGAAAAACCTATCAAACGCTAAAACAACATTTTGCTCACGAATGCCTGCTGTCAAGTTTTCTACAATCCGTTCTCCCAGAGTTCCATTCAGATTAGAGGATGTGTCTTTTCCAGTATATGCATTCAAGTCATAAGTGTAGCCTGTTTTGGCATCACAGCGCAGCCATAATTTTATCCCTCTCTTTATTGGCTTCAAAGGCATATACTGTTTCAAACTTGAGCGACCCTTGAATTTTGCCATACACTCGTCTATGGATTGCGCACTACTTTCACTTCGCGCTGCTGGGAATGTTTTTTTTTATGCATAATACAACTTCCGATATATAATAATCCTTAGCTGCATTATCGGGCTTATTACAATCATTAAAATACATCTTGGCCATCAGTAAAGTGAAACGATCGCGAGAAATACTCTTTTTTATCATATAGTTTCCCATAGATTCATTTTTACTCCAATAATCAGCAATTGATGGTAAGTGGTTGTAGTGCATTACCAAAGTGACTCCTAAAAAAAGCATAATTTCGTACTCGTCGGTAAGAGCACGCTTTGCAGATTTTTCTCTGTTTAGTATTTGAATCCTTTGGTTTGTGCACTCTGCAATACGTATGTTTAAACTTTTTGGAAAGAGATTCCGAAAAACGTCGAGCTCGGAAGCACCATGAGGAAAGTCAATAAGAACTTCAGCCGGTTTTTCTACGGGCGTTATATACTTCGGTTCGAAAATGACGCCGGCGTCAAACTTTGTCCAGCTACATTTATTGCCTAATGGCTGATCCTCACTGTTCTCTAAAGAATTAAGATGATCGCCTAAAACTTGACCGTCATCGTCATCCAACTCCGATTCAGAAGAAGACTCATCACCTGATTTGCTTACATATTTAGCGTTTGCTACAGGAACTTCCGCATCTTCGTCATCGTCATCCGATGGTTCATAGCTAGACTCAGAGGCACTAAAATCATCGGCCATATCGTCGCTATCCTCTTGTAAAAAATAATCAGCAATTTCGTTCTCACCCAATTTTTTCCTTGTAGACATCTAATGGTATAAACAAATATTGGGACATTATTATCCCAAACAAATGCATTATTGGGATTATATGTCCCAATGTAGATACAAATATAAAAAAATTACGTTTTTCAATCCAATTTGTTTCCAATTTCGAAGGAATTATCTTTATTCACACCTAAACCGTAAAGCAAGCGGAATATTACGAATAAAAACTGAACCAGATAGACGTTTAACATTGAAATACAACGCGTGGCTGATGAAATTTCGCGAAATGTCTGTGCAAAATATTCGGTAACGGGAAATTGATGTCAATAATAACGGAATGCGGTTACTGATCATCAAAGAAGACTTCAAAGCTTTATTGGGTACATTTCAATGCGTAATTGGATCAAAATTAAAAGTTATACACATGTTTGAAGTTTGCTGGGACATATTGTCCCAGTAGGGGCGAAAGGGTTAAATATAAGGTTCAAATAATAAACCTTTTCATCTTCGTGTTCTCATTTTTCTTGATGTATGTACATGCAAACCCATATTGTGCTAATCTATTGTAGAAATTTCCTTTATCATTTTAGTATTGCTGCTTAGAGCGCAAATGATATAAAAAGAATACAAATAATAGCTGAAAAGATATTTATGAAATGAAAGTATGAACTGAAATTGTAAGGTTACACTTGCTGCTCGTGTTGGACGCTAAGCTAGAAATGAACGAATCTTTCAACAAACGCTGCTTTGCGTATGTTTTTGAGACACCAGAAAAGGCAAACACGCCCATTTCAATGTCATATAGGCGACCACACATACACACCCACACACACATGCGCGCATGTTATTCAAATTCTATTTCCAGTCTAGTTAGATGTTTCTTTGACAGCATTTCAGTCACAGCATGCAGCTAACTGCAACGACTTCTGAATGTTGAAAGGAAATAATAAAAGAAACACTGCAGCTTAGGATAAATTTACGCACATACAAACACGGGGTAGACGACTAAGTGCGAATGAGTTGACGTTTGGATTAAAAAAATAGTAGTAAAACCGATTTCCTTCAACTCACAGTCAATGCTGCACACCAGATGCAGTCAAAGCTCAGAAAAAATAGCAGTAAAGTCAAAAGTCCCGGTGTAGCAGTACTTAAAATAGCAGCCAAGTATTGCAAGCTAGATACTTGCAGACATACTGCTATAAGCATGCGCCATTCTTCACCATTTCAGGACCTTCCAGTAGTTCGGGACTGGTTCAAAATTAAATACAACGACTACTACTCCTACTTCTAATACTATTACTAAAACTAGTTAATACTTCTAATATTACTAATACTACTAATACTACTGATACTACTAGCTACTACTGCTACTCCTAAAACTTTTCCTCCTACTACTAATTACTACTTCTACTAATAACACCTACGTTTTTACTAACGGCATTTCTAATTGTTACCACAATTTTGACTAATTTCCTCAATCATTTCTTATTAATTTCTGCTATGGTTTTTACTAATAATAATTGCCGGAGCTAATTTTATTAATTTCTAGGATTATTTTTACTAGTACCACAACTTATTTCTACGCCAATTTTAACTAATGGTACTACTAATTTCTACCACTATTTTTAGTAATTTCAACTGCTATTTTGACAAATGCTACTACTTATTACTACTACTATTTTTGCTAATTTCCACTAATATTTCTACTAATGCTACTACTAATTTCTATCTTTATCTTTTACTAATTTCTACTACTATTTTCAGTAATTTCTACTGCTATTTTTACTAATGCTACTACTTATTACTACTACTATTTTTGCTAATTTCTACTACTATTTCTACTAATGCTACTACTAATTTCTATCTTTATTTTTACTAATTTCTACTACTGTTTTTACTTATGCTTCCACTAATTTTACTATTATTTTTAGTAATTTCTGCTACTAGTTTTAATAATGCTACTACTAATTACTACCACTACTTTTACTATTTTCTACTACTATTTTTTACTAATGCCACTACTAATTATTAACAGTAATTTTACTTATTTCTACTACTATTTTCACTCATTTCGTATACTAGTTTTACTAATTTCTGGACAACTAATTTCATAAATGTCTACCACTACAACGAATTACTACCACTACTTTTAATATTTAATACTAATACCACTACTAATTATTAGCAGTAATTTTACTTATTTCTACTACTATTTTCACTCACTTCTACTACTAGTTTTACTAATGCTAATTACCGGAACTTATTTTACTAATTCCGGACACTATTTAAACTAATACTACTCCTAATTTCCACTATCTACTATTTGTACAAATTTATACTACTACTTTCTGGACAACTAATTTCATAAATGTCGACCACTACTACGAATTTCTACCGCGATTTTTTTTAACTTCTACTACTATTTTTACAAATGCTACAAATTATTACTACCACTGTTTTTGCTAACTTCTAGTACTATTTCTACTAATACTACTACTAATTACTTCCACTACTTTTACTACTTTCTACTACTATTTTTTTAATAATGCCATTTGTAATTATTGGCACTTACTTATTTCTACTAATATTATTTCTACTAATATTTTTACTCATTTCTACCACTAGTTTCTACTACTATATTTATTAATTTCTACTACTACTTTAACTATTGCTACTACGTCATGCACACATGTCATGAATGTCAGCCACTATTTTTACTAATGCTACTACGAATTTCTACCGCGATTTGTTCTAATTTCTACTATTATTTTTACTTTTGCCACTACCAATTACTGCTACTATGGTAATTACTTTCTACTATTTGTTATACTAAGGCTACTTCTTACAACTATTACTATTTTGAAAAAGTAATAATGCTAATATTATCAACTACTATTTTTTTTACTAATGCTACTAATAATTACTTAAACTTTGGTTTATTGTATAAAAAATAAATAAATCGATGTATATAACTCGTGCAAAGAATAAACATTTTTAAAAATTTTTCATTGAAATTGCAAAATTTTGAATCACTTTAGTAAATTTTTGCGTGTGGAGTTAAGTAGCTATTCAATTTCAGCACACTTTAATGCAAATTTCATGTGAAAGTGACGGTTAATTTTTAATAATATATTTTTGTTAATGGTGTTGCACAGTTACTTCCATATAACGTATGAATAAAATTAATTTTTATATTGAGGAAAATGCGCAACACCGTCAGCAAAGAAAAAAATTATCAAAAATCAACTAGAAGTTTCAGTCAATTGAAACTAAGTTTTTATCAAAGTAAAATTTAATGCTTCATAAAACTGCGTACACGAAAAGTTTGTTAAAATTCTGAGCAAGAAGTTTGAACATTTGATGGCAATTCTTTTAAAACATTTTTAACATTTTTTGAAATAGATTAGTAAGAGTAAAAGGTATCACATTGAGTTTGAGTGCTAAACATTATGTATATATACATACATACATAGACGCCCAACTCTACAAACAAAAACCGCAATCACATTTCTTTCACAATTCGCAGTTTCTAGCTTCATAACTCCAAAATGCTTGATATATGTAATTATAAGGATTTTAATAAAGTTTTTTGGCTAATTTATTATTATTAGTATTGGGCACAAAAATTTAAGGAAAATGTGTTGTAACAATTTCTTTATTTAGTTTGAAATGGACAATATACATTTTTTGCAGCCTTTGATCACTTGAAAAAAATATTGAAAAGTGCTACAAATTGGAAAAGCAAATCAAACAACCAATCAGTTATACAAAATGTGACTAAATTTTGAACGATTAGTTTTTTCTTTATTTTTTATTACCATGTTGTGTCACTCTGTGATTCTTTTACACTCCGCACTGTCTTGGGCAAAGAATAATACAAATCTTTCAAATAATCAGGCGTAATTTCCACATACAATACTTTTTCTATGGGGTTTCGTATTTGATTAAGACTTGTTTGAGTGAATTTTAGTGCTCATAAAAGTCCAAACTTTTCCCATGGGATTGATATCTGGACTATTCCCTGACACTATGCCCAAATATTTCTTAAGTTTGGTAATCTAACGTTAAACAATAGACCGCAAAAATAATAATAAGAAGATGAATAGGAAAAATGTTCATAATAAAACTTATCCGACGACGTGGCGCTGAAACGTCCTGAAAAATTGGGAATGTTTACTTTTCTGTTAAGGACCCGAAACTACAATGAGTACAATAGATTAATTTATTCATTTGCTATACCCTCTATTATAGTTAAAGACTCCGGGTGGTATTTGGAAATGCAACCGCACATATATAAGTCGAATTCTTTACGGTAGGAAGTATGCAATTTTGCGGAAATCGTTCACCTTGTCTACGCCATTACGGCTATCAAGCTGAATTTGGACTCATCAGAAAATAAGACACGATTCATTTCATTTAACTTTACTTTAGACCCAGCTGAGTTGCTTTTTTGCAGACATTCTAGCAGAGAACTTACAACGTGTATGCATATGAATTTATGTATTTAGATATATGTACATATGTATATAGATATGCATATATATGGATGTGTGCATATATGATTGTATACTTGATGGCATTTTAGGTATTTATGACTGTACAGTCAAATGTCTGGAAGTATACATATTTATATCATGTACATGCGTATGTGTGCACGCTAGTGTAAGAATTTGCAAAAAAGTAAAAATCTAAATAAATTTTAAGCCAAAAGCACGTGGCCAGGTTCCGAACTCGCGCAAAACGAAAGCATAAAGAACGCTGCGGCGTCTCTTGAAGCAACTGCACCATAGAACACAATTAAGTTCACGGATCTAAATCGCTTCTTGATTAAGTTTCCCGTGAATATTTTTTGCCAAGACAAGTTTTTGATACAAATGAACAAATTTGTAATATATGTAGATCGCATATTATTTCGCATCTACAGAAAAAGGAAATTAACATAGGAAATCAAATCAAACTCATAGTAATATTTATTATATTTTAAAAAATCAGTTTTAACAATTTTTTTAATTAAACCAACATTAAAATTTTATTAATCCATGTTTGTAAGTAAAAATATAAATATGCTTGGATATTTTATATTTCACATTTTTTTCATTTTTTAAAATATTCATGAAGGCATGATAAAAATACCATATTATGATTTTTTCGTAAAAATTCAACATATAATTTTAATTTAACCCTGCTGTTAGGTTAAAAAAAACTTACGAATCTTAGGTTAGAGGACCATTTGGTCCATACTGCAGTTTTCATACAAAATAACAATTTAATCTTAGTCTTTGTATTTAGTTTGGTTCAATACTTGCTAAATATTATTATTTTATTATTTACTCAACTCTGGTAAAACCCAGCAGCAGTGGCCTGCTCTAAAAATGCTTCTAGTTCAGGAGCTCGAAAGCGAGGAATTTGTAGTTGCTGCAAGTCTAAGTCTGATGTAAAATGCTCCATTTGCAGTGCGTTTATTTGCAAAACCAACCGAAAAACATTTTTTTGCTCATCATGTAGTGCCAAAAAATATCGAACAAACTAATAAATACTTATTTTGGGAAAATTAATGCAAAGAAAATCAAAGAAAATATACTATGGACCAAATGGTCCCTTAACCTAAGATTCGTAATTTTCAATTTATCTTAGTCCAGTTTTAAGTCAGAGAATTAAATTTTCGCACATAATATTGTTTTATAAAAAGACCACCTGAGCTGAAAAATTTAGACAGTATATATCACCGTTCCAAAGTTACAAAGAAAACAAAAAAAAAATTGGACCAAATGGTCTTAACCTAACAGCAGGGTTAAGCCAACTTTTCTTCTTTTATTTTAGGTAATTTCTCCTGAAAATTTTTTTAAAAGTTTAAAAAAGAGTTAATTATGTATTAATTTCATATTTTGTAAAAAAAAATGTCGTATACACTTGCAACATTATCAATACTTTGAATTTCAGTTTTTTTTTTAATTTTCAAAAATATTCATAATTTCTTGCAAGTAAAAATACTACATATTGTGCATATGTACAGTACATAAATACATTCATATGCAATTTAATTTTAATTATTTGTTTAAATTTTTTTTAAATTTGTAACTTTAATGAAGTTTATGGGAAAATTTAGAAATAATTTTTTAATAATTTTTCCTGAAAACTTTTTTTTGAAACAAGATTTCAAATGGATTTAATAAACACATTTGTAACAATATTCCCATAAACATCTGCCGCTTATCAACATTTCAGCAACAATTTGAACAGTGGAAATGTTAATTCACATTTTTCATGCCTGTTAAGTCGGCAGCGAAATAAAAATTTAACATGTCGATTCCCTAGACAAAACCTTTCAAAATTCATTTGGATCGAACCAAATTTTGCACCTTCTCATTGTTGTAAGTTCTCTGCTTATTGGTGGTGGTTGATTTTTTGTGGTGGGTTTTTCTGTATCTGAGTTATGATCACAACATACGTCGAAATGACGTAGCATTATCTTTTGTGTGATTTTGGTTTTGCATATATATTTTATTAGCACTTTTGTGCTTCAGCTTAGTAGATCAGTGATATATTTTTGGTTTCTAGTTTTAATCTACAAAAAAAAAAACAATGACATCTTCACGTGAATTAGGTGATGCACAAATAACTGCGCTGTTGGAAAAGTTTTCTTATATGATGTCATCTAATAATGGAAATGGTGGTATTGATGACAAAACTGGAAAACCAGATAAGATAATATACTTTTATCAAACTAAAGGCGGTGGCGGCGATAGGTTGGATCAAATGTGTTTATGTGAGGGCTGTCTTATTTTTTGTTACTTTTTGTCAAACAAAATGAATTGTATTTATCAATCTAATATTAACCTTAGAATTATGCTCATGTGTATCTTGTAAGACTAAAAATTAATTAAGTAGAAGATCTCAGTTATGAAACAAACAACTTTCATATTTTTGGCATCCTCAAAAGGCATTAAAAGAAGATGCCTCATTATGAGGTAGCGTTGTCTTTCCAAGGATATTAAATAGCATAATCTTACTAGGGTTAAGCCCTTTTGAACGATTCGGATCGAAATATCTTATGGAAGCGATAGCTACTGTTTTTATCTTGGCTGCAGTTTTGGAGGCTTGTACTCAAAATAATGAGGCCTACTTTTCCTACCTGGTCCTTCTTTCCCCTCCAGTTGACCGGTTTTATGGTAATTTTTTTGTTTTATACAATGCACTGCACTTTCATTGAACTATCAGTCTGCTGCTATTTTACGAGTAGACACTTTTCGTTCAACCAATATAAAAATTCCGCCCTTTTGAGTCACATTCAACTGTGTTTTCATAGATATGGTGTTTCTCGACTATCGGTAAGACAGCAAAATACTTTAAGAAACCCATCAGCACCATTCGGCTAATTTCGTAAGTATTAGGGTAACCCCAGTTCACAAAAATCAAATAGCGGGGATAGACTTGATGCGGATTTTTTTTTTTGTTGCGCGGGGTATATATTAATATATATATACACTATACATACATATATGCTGAGATTCAGCAGTTCACATTTAAAGCCGCATTGTGACTCTCTGTCGTCCCCAGGAAGCAAACACTAGCAACGAAGTTAAAAAGCCAAAAAAAAAACATAGATTTTCGTTGTCAGCGCCACGACAGTGACAGAAAATCGTTTTCCTTACCATTTCAAAGCATTCAAAAATAGATAAGAACACACGCGCAAACATAAAAAACAAGTTACATATACACCCAAATACATCCCATAGATAGATAGATAGTATCGTATCGCGAATGTTACGCTTTAGTGAATTTAAATATTTAAAGTTCGCAACAGCCGTTAAGTAGAGAATAAAAATACTAAAATAAAATAAACCGTAAAGTCAAGGTTGGCATACAACGTGATCGATGTGAAGAAATGTGCCAGTCATAACAACAACCCAAACTTTTCAATCCCAATTTTCGAATACCCATATGCTTTTACTTTAATAGCTCCTTTGCGATATGTTGGCTTAGCAGCAGCAGCAGCACACACCTAGGCGTATGAGTAATATCGGCGCATTGCACGTAATAGTAAAATATTTATTGTACTACTTTTGTATGTACATACGTACATATTTACTTGTTTGTTGTACATAGCGTGTATATATTTAGCTACGAATGTGTTGGCATGTGTGGCACTTTCTAGCTGCATTTCCTTTGCTAGGATTTATTATGCATGCCGGTAAATCACATTATCGTAAGATTTTTGGTGTGCTGTTTGGTAGTAAAATACCAACAAAAATCCTTTAGGAAAATATGTAATTTCACATTAAAGTGTATTGATTGCAAAAATAGCAAATCTCAAGGTTTTACATTGGCTATTAAAGTAAGAGCCAAATGAACTAATCTTTGAAATGTGAGTATTATCTTGGAATGCCACATGAATTTTGTCATGTGATAAGTTTACAAGTTTTCGTATATTGTTCCGGCTTGGGTTCAAATGCAGTTTATTCATTAAAGATCGGAGGTGCTTCAGAGTACACTTCAGTTTCGTCCATGTTATTTTTTTGGTAATTTTTAACCACATATGCAAGTTTTTGTTTTTCGTCTCATGCGTTTTTAATTAATTGCCAATTTATTTTTCATTTTGATCGCTTTCGGGAAACTGCGATTTCCATGTTGCAGCAAAAACTGAAGTAGGTATAATGATAAGAACTCATGGTACCGTCCATTTTAAAGCAAATGTATCAAATATTTATTTACTTATTTGTGTATTCAGTACAAAAAGTACAAGCTTTGTTATTGTTGTTGTTGTAGCCGCTATTCACGCCCTGTGAAGCCCGGATTTATCCATGGTCGCTGTCGTCAAACTCATCTAGGGGAAGGCCCAGGAAACATGCTGTTTCGATGGGGTTTGACTAGAGGAGCGGGGTTAGATGAGTGGGCTTGAGGGGGCATGTGAAAAGGTGGTTGGTATCGTGCGGAGAATCTCCATATGCCGGCCATGTGTTGGGTATGTCAGGGTTGATTCTGGATAGGTAGAAGTTAAGTCTATTACAATATCCAGATCTTAATTGGGCCAGAGGTGCGCGGGACTCACGAGGCAGCAGGGACTCCTCATCTGCAATTGGTGATGGTTACGGCATTGGCCTGGCGAGAGTCGATAGTAGTGTTGAGAGTCCCTTTTTGGATGTTGCTTAGGACCCGCCAGTATGCCTCCGGATCCAGCGGTTGCGTTATATTCGGCTGGATCTCGTCCTTTGGTTCAAGGAGATGCCTTCTGATGTGCCTGGGAGGTGGCTCAACTTCAAGCAGATGTCTATTTGGGTGCCCAAGTGGTGACACCCAGCAAGGCACTCCTTGCTGTGCATGAGGTTGTAATATTGACCTCTGGATGGAGAAGGTCTTTAGGCGACATCAGCAGACATCCCTTCACCATGCACAGTGTAGCATTCTGGCAGGTCTGCAGCTTCATCCATTGTGCCATACTAGCCCAGCATAGTTTATTACCTGCCGGACAATCGCTTTGTATGTTGCCAACAACGTTTTTCTTTGTTTTTGTCCCAAGTGCTGGCGGCGAGCGATTTGAGGACATTGTTGCGGCTCTGTGCTTTCTTGGCGATTGCGGTAGTGTGCACAGAGAAGTAGAGAAGGCTGTCAAATGTAGCCTCCAGAATACTCGGGTGATTAAACGTCGGAATGGGCGTGACATCAATGTGGATATTAAGATCCAGCCTGAACTCCTTCGTTCAGGTGGTAAAAAGGCTCGCCGAGGACTTAGTAGGGGTCAACGCCAGGTTTCTGCCTGTGAAGAAACGGACGAGGTCGGAGAGATATCCGTTCACTTACAAACACAGGCCATAAAATACATTGCCGGTTGCCATTATCGAGAAATCATCAGCATATGAGACTATTGTGACTCCCTCTGGCGGTTGAGGGAGCTCGGAGATATAGTATTTAAACAAGAATCGAAACAGGACCCTGCGGTACCCCTTTTACAAATGCCAGCTTCTTTTACAGACTAGTTAATTAATTGCTTTGCTAGACGTATATTCTTAACAATTGGTTCGTTCAATGCATAATTTGTTTTATGAGTTACTTCGGTAAATAATCTAAAAAAAAGTAAATAATCTAAAAAAAAGTTCTTCTCTAATACAGAGCCTGGAAATCAAGTAATTTATGCCTGGCCATCGGGCCCTCGAAGTTCACGCATTTTGTGTAATGTCTTTTGAATTGCCTCAATTCCATAAGAGTGCTCTTCGTAGAGTGGACTCCATAATAAAAAAGCAGTACTCAAGAAGGCTTCTTCTTACCAAAGATATATAAAGTGACTACAACGTTATTGAATCCTTAAAGTCTCCAGTGTCCCGGCAATTAAAGCCAATCATTGTAAAAGATTTCAGAACATTAAAGTTCATATGACTATTGAAAGAGAATTTGGAGTTAAAGATGATACCCAAATTTGTAATCTCATAAGAACGGGTTAGAAGGCAAGCATTTAGAATAGTAATTTTCTTTTTCGAATAATAAACAACGTTACATTTATTCGTGCTTAAAAATAAATTATTGACAGTACACCATTCAGCAAAAGTAGTTACTCTTAATAATAATTTAACATCGTCTGCAAACATTAAGCTTTTAGCGAATTTAAAGTCTTTAATAAACATGACGAACAATAAATCACCACAGTGAGTCCCTTGTCGAATTACCAAGCGTCGATAACCAACGATTACTTAGCGGTAATAATAGACACACATATTCACATGTTCAAAAAAAATAGTGGCAGGGTATATAAAAAAATTGAAGCCTTGCTTCGGGGCCTAACGAATGCCGGCACGGCGGATTGTGGGAATGGGGGCTTAAAGACCACAAGTGATCAAGGGTATTGAACTGACTTTTTACTATATTTAAAAACATTTGATTTATGCACCATAAAAAAAAATTCTTAACATTCTGATAAAAATTTTAAAATTTTCTTGAACATTTGTTCAGTTTTTCAAAATTCTTTAAATAGTTCGAAACATGAATTTCCATGTTTTTTGGACCAAAAATACAGATTTTCAATTCTGGCGGAAGCACCGGATCCCTTTTAGTAGAAGTTTTTCTCGTCGCACTCCCATTTTCCGTCCTTATTTTCACCAAAATCAGGTCATAAGTACAGACTTTTATTATTCGCTTCTAGGCGCATTTATCTCTCATAGAAGTATTTTTATTGCACCAGCACCATACATTTTTAATATCAACAATATTTGTTTATAAATACCCACCTTTTGAAAAATTTCATTCAAACGCCGCCTAGCGATTCAATTTTTCATCAAAATATTTCTTGTCGCACCCCCATTGTAAGTTTTTAGTTTCATCAGAAGCGAGCCATTTATACAGGCTTTCTGAATAACTCGACTCTAGCGCCACCTAGCGCATTTTTTCTTTCCAAAGGTAGTTTCTATTGTCCCAGCTCCATTCCTTTCCGATTTTAGTAATATTGGAAGCTAAATTCGGATTTTCTGAATAACCGTGCCACGGTTTTAAGAAATATACTTTTCACATTTGATTAAAATCCGTTCATAAGTTTTTCAGCTAAAGTTGTAACACAGAAACGACAACATTTTTATTTAGTTAGATTAACAAAAAAAATTGACTGGATGGCAAAAAAAGGCTTGGATAACCGCATCACTTGTCAGGGAGAGGCTTGAAAAGTGTTTTATGCCTGAAGTAAGAAGACAATGCTTTTGGGCAGCCATTAATCGAGCATCGAATCGTCAAAATGCTCTTTCTTCCCCCAAAATACAACATATTTTTTGCAACCACTCGACCAAGGCATCATTGTAGCTTTTGAAACATATTATATAAAGCATTCGTTTAGTTTTATTATGAATAAAATGGAAAAAAAAATTCCGAAATGAGTGTGATTTCTGCATGGAAGACATTTAGTTTAAAGAATTTTATCGATTGTATTAGGATTGCCACTAAGAATATTGCAAACACTACCCTTAACGATTGCTGGAAAAATCTTTTACAAGATGTGAGCGACAATGAAGGACTTGAGGTATATGCGAAAATATTTGAATTAGCCGAATGCATCGGACATTGACGATATCAATGAACTGTTTGATCTGTGTGGTCTAGCCGATGAGGAAATTTGTCATGCCATTGATAGAAATATTAATAATAATACTACTGAAAATGAAAAAGATGGTGGCAGTTCTTCCACCGTAACACTTTCGTCAAGAAGGATTAGATAAAGTTGTTGACCTTAAAAACCATTTTATAGATCATGATTTCAATGATAAACGCTTTGCGAAATTTCGTCGATATTTTAAAAAAGTTATGAAGTGTTACCGGGATTTATATAAGGACATGCAGAAAGGTGAGCTCCAGCGCTTATTAACAGATTATTTTAAGAACTAAAGTAGGGATTTATTCGTTGTTTAATATAATTTAAGATACACATAAAGTTATCTCAATATGATTTTTTGTCGAAAAGCTTTTTAATATGCATCCAAGTATAGCAAATATGCACATAACTAATTAATTTCCTCACTTGCCCGAATTCGGGATTTTGGTGGGAATTTGGGTATTTAAAAGCGGATTTTTATTGCTCTGATTTTTCGCTAAATGGGAACGAATAAACAAATTTAGTTATTTCTACGCGGTTTTTTTTTGCACGAACAAATTTCTGTCCTATGCAAAATTTATTTAAGCAAGTTTTATATGCATAGTGCAAATGTTTTCACCATTAACAAAATAAAAGCGCAATACACTAATGAATTACGCAGTAAAAGTGGAAAAAAGAAAAAAAATACTAGCAATAAAGTTAAGAAAATATGCGAAAACTCATTGCCAAATAAACCGTAGTGAAAACACAAAACTCATTCAAACTCCCATTTACGCACACAAAAAATGAACTGAAACCGCGTACCGTAAACAATAAACGCGCATGCGCTGCCAACTAAATGAGAATCATTAATTATTTATAAAAACAAATTATGAGCAATAATAAAACAATCATGACGCAACAGTTTGAAAACTTGCTTGCTTACTGACGCCACAGGTCACTCGACTGTATTGAGGCAAGTTGGCGCTTTTTTATTTTCTTACTCCTTTCGTATTTGGATATTTTGCCTCTGAATTGCCATCGCTTGGCTAGCCTGGAAAGCACAGTCCTCAACACCAATAGTATATGAGTACTTTCAAAACTTCTTTACTGGCTATTTTCTTATACATTTTACTGATTTCTGGGCAGTGAGCAGGGCGACTGCCGCGAATGAGTTACTTTGCTGACACATTGCTGTGGATTTTAATGCATTAAAGAGCCGTCTATAGCAATTACTTTTAATTTGGGTTCGTAAGTTGGTATGTATGTACGAGCATAAAAAGGAAATGCATGAAAAGGGTTGATTATTATTGTGGTGTGAGTTTGTTTACAGCGTTAAATTTGTAGCAGTTAAATGAATTAAGTCGTTTGCGTGAATTAAAATAGCAGAAGGCAATGTTATTAAAGTGTATTTTTTATGTTCCAATTGCTATCAACACTAAACGAAAAAAAAATTTTTAAATTAGATCAGATGCTTTCCCTAAAGTTACACGGTGCACGTATTTGATCTCTTCACATTTCAAATTGAAGCTAGCTGGATGTAATAAAATATAAAAGTGTAGGCAATTACGCTTACAAGGATGAGAAAAGATACAGGCATAGAAAACGGTATAGTTTTTGATGCTATTCTGTTTCAATATGTGACTTAATCGCCTAGTATTTTTTAGTTCCAGGTAATGGAATCTAACGGCTGTTCCATGTCCTTACTTTCTTCTTCAAGTTATAGAATACTTTTCTAGTAGAAATTAGCTATAATAAGTAAGAAAGAGTTTTAGTTCGAATTTCAAATACCCCTCGCGTTGTTTTTATTTAATATAAACAGTACCTGTTGTATGCAATGAAGCATCTTAAGTGCTCTACCTATTTTTATGAATTCGCCCCCATGCCCATGGATGAGAAAAAGTTCTACTAAAAAAATGGTCGGTGCCATACCCCATACAAGAAAAAAGGCAAATTTTTTATCACGTATAATACTTGGTATATATGTAGATCTTTTATGTCAGGCTATACAAATATATCTTCTATAGCGCAGGTATAATCATATTTTGAAAACTTAAATAGCTTTTATTGATTCAAAAAAAAAAAATAATTGTCAGCCTAGAAAGCTAGGCGATAGAAGTGAAACTTCATGGATCTCGATGGGCACTTGAAATGAAAATACTCACCCTAGCCAGCAAGTTTTATGAGATAGAAATAATTCCCCGATAACAGAAGCCACTATTCATTATTCTGGAATTTTTAAAAGTGTTAGGTTAATGAAAAAAAATAGTTGATGTGTTCGCCTCCATTTATGAAAAATCTATTCATTCACTTCCATCCTTTCATGTTCAAGAAAAGATACAATTGGTTTGTGGTATGAAAAATATGAAATGAAAACTCTTGATTGTAAACTATTTAAATATCTTGAGAAAATTGCTTCTATTGTCGTGCCTGATCTGGCTGTTGAGTCTTTGGGGTTATTATTCATTTTTAAATTAAATTTACTTTCTAAAAGTTGTACAAGTGGTTAAGCTTCTTCCAAGGCAAAGCTGACATTAAAATCACCGCTAAATCTTCTCCTAATTCTGCTGCACCAGAGAGAGTATATGCCAATAATGCTCTATGTATGAATTTTATTATATTGTTAATTCTCTGGTTCGGAGTGATGTAGAGAACAATCATTGCCACAGTCTGTCCGCTTTGCTACCCCTTTCTTGTCTTTTCCTACTCCGAATCTGTCGCGTTTTCGTTTCTCTCCCATGTCTCCTTCCGCCCGACTGCCCCACCACGCGCCCCATCCCCACCCTTTTCCTGCCGCTTTTTTGTTTCATTTGATATTGGAATTACAGCCCAACGAGCGCAAAGAAGATTCACTTCAATAAAACAATAGTATGTTTTTTAGAAAAAATATTTGATAAAAATACAGGCAAAGTTTTGGGAACTCTCTCAAAATGATGAGCGCTCGCTTGCGTTTCAATTGGCAAATCGAAAGGCATAATCCGAAATAAATGGTTGAATGCCATCAAAAAAACGAGGATCTGTCATAACAGCTGCAAGCTGTAAAGTACATTCTCCGCTGTGTTTCACCATTCTTCACTTCCCCAATAGTCTAGTAGCAACAGATGTGGTAGTAATAGTAGTAGTAGTGGTTAGTAGTACCTAGTAGTTGCGTAGTAAAAAAAAAATAGTTGTAATTAATAACATTGTAAAATTAGTAGTAAAAATTAGTTAAAATAGTAGATAGTACAAATAAAAAGTAGTATTGATAAAACTGGTAATAGAATTTAGTGAAAAGAGTAGTAGCAATTCAAAGTAGCATAAGTAAATGTGCAGTGGAATTTTGGGAAAATATTACTAGGTATTAATTATTGCATCAATAAAGATGGTAATAGTAATTATTGGTAGCATTCGCTAAAAATGGTTGCAAAAATCAGTAAAAATAGTAGTGGTAATTAGTAAAAGCAATAGTAGTAAAATATAATAGCATTATTAAAAATGGTAGTAGGACTTAGTGAAAACAGTAGCTGTTATTAGTAGTAGTAGTATTAGTAAAAATACTAGTAGTAATTGGAAGTAGCATTAGTAAAAATATAAATATAAATAGTGGTAGTAGTAGCAGTTAGTAGTAGGAATTAGTAGTCGTAGTGATACTAGTTGTAAAGGGTGTTTTTTTTTAGACTGACAGAACTTTAAATTGAAATAAAATACATAAAAAATGAAGTATGATGCCACATTTTTTTTATTTGAAAGATATTTTCATGACATTTAATATTTAAAAACGATTTCTGGCATATGTCCGCCACGACAAGCTTTGGCGAATCGGATGCAATCAGTCCAAGAACCACTTTTCGGAGCAACTGTGGGCGTATTTCGTTAATAACACGAATTGTGTTGGCTTCCAAAGCTTCAATTGTTGCTGGTTGATCAGCGTAAACTAGAGACTTTACATAGCCCCAAAGAAAATAATCCAATGGGGTTAAGTCGCATAATCTTGGAGACCAATTCACTGTACCATTTTTTGACATAATGTTATCGCCAAATTGCTCTATCAACAAATCGATAGTTCGAGTGGCAGTATGTGGCGTGGCACCGTCTTGTTGTAAACAAAATTCTTGCAGGTCGATGTTATACAAATTTGAAAATAAGTAATCGTTAATCAGTGATCTGTAACGATCACCATTGACAGTAACATTCGCTCCGACCTCATTTTTTAAAGAAATAAGAATCGATGAAGCCTTCAGCATGTAAAACACACCATACGGTGCATTTTTCAGGATGCAATGGTGTCTCGAGAGTTTCATGAGGATTACTCTCACTCCATATACGGCAATTTTGTTTGTTCACATTTCCGTTTAGCCAAAAATTAGCTTCATCACTTAACACAATTTTTCGATAAAACAATGGATCAATTTCCAGCTGATTCAGGCACCATTCAGCAAACAAACGACGCTTGTTATGGTCTTGCGGCTTCAGTTCTTGAACCAGTTGGGTCTTGCATGGGTGTAGACCAAGATGTTTGCGCAAAATTTTCCACGTTATGTATGGACAAAGTCCAACTTGTTGAGCACTGCGGCGAATAGACAAATTCGGATCTTCTCCAACACTATCACTTACAGCACCAATATTTTCTTCTGTACGTACAGTTCTTTGTCTTGGTGTTGGTTTTTCATCGAGTAGAGTAAATGTTGTTCGAAATGTATCAACAGTTCGACGAATAAGCTGCTGTGATGCTCGATTATGTGGACCATAAAAATCACGAAGTGCTCTAGAAGTTTGGCGAACAGAACACTGATTTAAAGTAAATTTCCTTAATTTGTAAACGTTGTTGCGGCGTCGTGCTTTTCGTTATGATTTGTCAATGCTTACTGAACAGAAATATAAAAACAAATTGTTATTTACCTGCTGTCAAATGACAGCTATTCCTATCGAAAGTTCTATCAGTTTAAAAAGAAAACAGGCGTTAGTTCTAGGAGTATTTGTGGTGATGGTTGTGGTGAATCAGTTCCCAACTTCTGAAAGGTCCTGGGGTAAGGGTCCCAAAATATCTAGTCCGACATTAGTGGCGAGACGGTTCAGAACTTGTACTTAAATTTTTCTGAACTATTTTCGAAATGGTACATATGTATGTACTGAGTAATTTAGTAAATATGTTTGTTTTTTTTTTCATGTAAGCGTCTTGTGTAGACGTCGTGATGCGACCTTCGTAACGCGATATCGAAACGACTTGTGCTACGTGATGGGGAAAAAATCACTCTCATACCGCTAAAGAAGTTCTACTTCAAAAAAAAAAAGTGAACAACATATTTACGTACAATCGCAGAGCAGCCACAAAAGTAGCAGCCAAACAAGGGGCATCAGTTGAAACAGGTGGCATTACCACAAAATAGCTACCACTAGCAACAATCCTCAAGCACAATCACTGAAAAGTAAATAAACTGTGCCACAAAGTGGAGTCACATACAGCATAAAAAGTTTCGTTTGCCAAGTGGCAAAGTGTAAGTAACTGGCCATTGCTATGCTTCTTGCTGGGCTGTTGGCTGCTGGCTGTTGGCCACCTAGGCGTATAAGTAACGCGAATGTTGCACTTTGCTACTTACGTTGATACTACACTGCGTCCTGCACATAAAATAGAAATGGCACTGCGCGTCCGTACACACAAACAGCAAAAAGTACACACCCACACACACACACACACGCAAATACGAATATCAAAAGTGCAAATACAAAAGTGGTGCTGAACTTTAGTTGGGGTTACAGAGTTCGCCTAGTTCGCCTTTTTTTTGCCGCTGCTGTTGTTATTATCGATCATTTTTGTGTTGTTGTTGTTGTTATTATATTTTATTTTTATTGTTACTAGTGCAACGAAAATGCGCGCCATGCGGAAACTCAAATGAAATGTGCGGTTGGTGAACCGAATGCAAAGAGGAAGCGAAAGTAAAGCAAAGGTAAAGCACAAAACCAGTTTGCACAAGCAAAGAACTCGCTGTGGCAGCGAGAAAGCTTTTTGTTTGTGTGGCAACTCAATTCAAATGAAATGGGATAGCGAGCGGAAGGCGTGGCATAAAATATAAGATGCAACAGCGCCATGGCCGTGCACGCAAGCCACCCCAGTTAAAATGTTGTTATTTTCCAATTTGTG
>CATOUQ010000029.1:0-27947 GCA_951828415.1 Anomoia purmunda
CGCTCTGATTTATGTTGCCTTTTTTCAATACTTTTCGTAATAAAAACTGGCATCGAGTTACGAAATTATTGTTGATATAAATAAATTAGACCGAAAAAAATTAATACAAGCAAGAAAAAAGATTATTGTATATTGAAGCGATTTTCCCTTGAACCCTTGTCAAATTTTGTTGGAGACGCCATCTGCGCCATCTTCAGTGTAATTCTTCCGTGTCAATTCTTCGTTCTCGAGAACAACGGAAAATCGTTTCAATATACGTCCGCGTGTTACCCTGTCGGAAAAAAAAGGATATAAAAAAGAAACAAAAAGATTAATATGTATTATTAATATTTATTTATTTCATTGCATAATTTTCTTAAGAACAAAGAGAAGTGAATATTTTAAAGTTAAATATACCCAGTTGGTTGCGCTGGCAGCCTTTAAAATCCCCTTTTGGCCATAGAAGCTTTCTAAGTTATGCAAAATAAAACAAGGTGAACAAGTCAAGCTTCGAACAACAACTTGATAATTTTGAGTGAAAATTTTTTTAACTACTTATTAGATTTCAAATTGCTGTTAATAATTGTCAAAAAAAAAAGGAATTGTATTTTCCAAAAAACCTTAAGTCAAGACTTTATGAGGCTACCCAAAACCTCACGCAAAAAAAAAATTGGAATATCTACCTACCCCTCTCAAAGTGTGCAAGAAGTGAAGTCAACTCTTCAATCTCCATTTCCAACTGTATGCAATTTACTCTAAGACACAACGAAAAAAACAATCACATGAATTAAAAAAGCACTCGTAGGTTTCTAAAAAGCGAGCGACTCATTGTGCAGCAAGACAAACTTTTTTTTTAAACTTTTTGTTAAGCTGAAACTCCAACGCAGCGAAAACGCGAGTGCTTCTCCACTCATACTACGGAGAATTCTCTGAATTATCCAAATTAAAACTTACAAATTGGCATGACACAACTGTAATCAAATATTGAAGTAAACAATTTGAAGAAACAAGCAATGGCTGAGTATGTATGTGCGTTAGGGTGTATGTATTGTGCGTGTATTTGTGCGAGCAAGTAAATAGTGATTGGAAATTGGATATTGACTGCCCCAATAAAAAACTACGCACAGCGCACAGGCGACTGACTCCTTATGCAGCAAGTTTGCTTATATTTTCGTTAATTCCTCGCTCTTCATTGAAATTCGAAAACTTTACACAACTATGTATTTGTTTGCTGTAAAGATTGCTCAGCTAAAACTGAGCCATGCAACAAAATTGATTTAATACTTCAGGAATTTTAGTTGTAACGGAAAACTTTCGTTTCCCACTCTTCAGCTAGTTTTTTTTTTTTATACACATTGCATTTTTCAACATCATCGCTCCCCACGGTTGTTGGTTGACTATTTTTTCTTAAGTTTTACTACCGAATTTCTTAAGAAATAAACTTTTATCATCTTGCGCAGTTTCAACACACCTTCCTCCATTTAATTTTCATACCCTTTTTGTAGCGAACAACATTCGAAAATTTTATTTATGTCGTTACAAGAAAAACAAAAAAAAATATATTTACAAGTATGTATATAGCCAAAAAAATAATATTCGATATTTACTAAAACTGGCTAAATTTTATGAACTCTCAATATAACAAAAAAGGAAAACTAATAATTCGATCAAAAACTAATAAGTTTTAGCTCATTTTTATGTTTTGTTCCTATTTTCTTATTATCTAAACAAAAACACAATAATCTACACACACTTCATAATTGCCGATTACTGTTGGTTGCCGAAACTTTATTGTCGGGGGGTGTCTGCCTATCGGATAGTTGTATAAATCAAGCCAGTCTCGCAGTGTTAAGGTAGTTTCAAAAATTATAATCCACAATATTGAGAATTTCTGTGCAATAGGAAGAAGAACTTGCATTACATTTATAAATACTTTTATAATTTGTATGGGTGGCAATGATATTATAATAATATTAGTAAGATTTAAAAGAAAGAAAAATTTCTTTCATATTGAAAAAGCGGCAACTCTTTTATGAATTGCTTTCAAAGAACTTTTATATAGAAGGATATCCGTTATTTCACTTACATTACCAATAAATTTTTGTTTAATTTGGGTATAGTTGGCAACCCCACAAAACTCTTTCTATACTAAGTTCTCCAAAACCACTAATTTTCAAACCAGTATTTTAATCCTTAATTTAGTTTCCAGATTTAGTTATTACGTTTGTTTAACAGGCGGTAACTCTTCAAATATATTTCTGGAATAAGTCTTCCTTAAGGCTGCCCGTTTCACATCTGTATTACCTCATTACCAATTAAATTGTATCAATATTTATTGAATGGTGGTCGAAAAAGATTTCATACAAAAGCATTTGTTTCACGTCGATACAGATATATTTCAGTTTGCTTAGAAATTTAACTTGATTTATATTTTGAAACAGGTGGAAACCCTTCAAAATTCTTTCGATACTACGTTTTCCAAAACCACTATCAGTTCAGCCCACTGTTGGTAATTCTTAATTATGCTGCTAAATTTATTTGAATTTCATTTTTGTAAGCAGGTGGCAACTCTCTTCAAATATATTTCTTGAATAAATCTTCCTTAAGTCTTTCTCGTATAACTCATATATGTATAATAGAATTTAAGTTACCTTACCAATCAAATTGTATCGACGTTTTTTAAATGGTGGCAACCCTCTTCAAAAATGATTTCGTATGAACGCTTTTGTTTCATATCAATACGGTTATATATTAGTTAGCTATGAAATTCAACTTAATTCATATTTTCAAATAAGTGGCAACACTATTTATATTTAATTTTTTAACAGTTGGCAACGCCTCAAAACTCTTTCGATAACATTTTAAAACCAGTATTTTGATGTTTAATTTAGTTTCTAAATTTAGATAACTTTTGTTTTTTAACAAGTGGCAGCTCTCTTCAAATATTTTTCTTGAAAAAATTTTCCGCAAAATTTCTTCGTTCCCCGTCAGTAGAATAGAATTTAAGTTATCTTACCAATTAAATTTTATAAACGTTTTTAAATGGTGGCAACCCTCTTCAAAAATGATTTCGTATGAACGCTTTTGTTTCATATCAATACGGTTATATTTTAGTTAGCTATGAAATTCAACTTAATTCATATTTTTATACAGGTGGTAGTACTCGTTTTATTTAATTTTCGCACAGTTTGCAACCCTTCAAAATTCTTACGATACTATATTTTCCAAAACCACTATCAGTTCTAACCAATACTTTAATGCTTAATCTAATTGCTAACTTTAGTTCAATTAATTTTTTCACAGGTGGCAACTCTTTGCAAATATTTTTCTTGAATAAATCTTGTTTGAAACTTTCTTGTTGCACATCTGAACAATAGAATTCAAGTTACCTCGTTACCAATTATATTGCATCAAAAGTTTTAAATGGTGGCAACCCTCTTCAAAAATGCTTTCGTATAAAAGCTTTTGTTTTACGTCAATACGTTTATATTTCAGTTAGCTTAAAAATTGAACATAATTCATATTTTTAAAAAGTTGGCAACACTCTTTATATATATTTTCATTATTGTCTTATTTTAAGCATACTTCCTTTGCATATCATGGCGTAATATTTTCTTTAACGCAATAATTTAACTTAATTTATATTTTTAAGCAAGTGGCAACCTTCTCCAAACTCCAAAAATATTATCAAATTTATTATTTGTTATACCTCCTTCGTTTGAAACCCATATTTTAATATTTGAGTTATCTTATAATAATTTGTATTAATTATTTTAAAAAGGCGGCAACCCGCTCCAAAAAAATTTACGGAACTTAAGCTTTCTTAAAGCTTTTAGTATTGCACTCATATTCTAAAAATTATCTTTAAAGCTTTATTGAAGCTCTTTCGTTTGGTACTTATGTACATATATTGCAATGTTTGATTTCACTCATTGTTGTAATTGAATGTAAATGTTTAACAGGTGGCAACGCCCTTTAAATAATTGCTTCCTTGGTAGCTCATAAAACGGGCTATAATAAAAATTTGGCGCTAATGTCAGTCATACAGATCGATGTTTGATGGAACTCCTCCTATAACTTTTTTAAGCAGGTGGCAACTCTCTCTATTTATGTGACAAATTTTATAGACATATCCTTCAGTTTTGGGTAAAAAATGTAACAAAAATGCTCACACATACACACTTTCACATTTATGGTAGTAACTGAATGTACGCTTTAAGGTTTCAGTCGAGATTTACCAATTCAAATGATTCCGAGCAAATTAAGGTCCTCTAAACTAACTGAAGCTTGTTCAACGGAATTAGAAAATCTTGTACTTTTTATTTGAGTTAAAGAATGAAAAATCTTTATTATCATTAGAAGAATTAAATTAGGAAAAAGTTATTGCTATTTCCTTCTTTTATTAAAATACCTTAGCATTGCCTTGATTTGATATGTATCTCACAAACCAGTGATTGTTATTTTTTTTCTCTTTACAGAATTTAAAAAATCAAATCATGACGACAAACGTGTGGGTGGAGCAGGTAAGTGACGCCGCTAAAATTGTACCAAAAAACGTAGAAAACAAAGAAGTTGCACGCCGTTTACTGCCAACTTCAATTGGATTAAATCAGATGGTAATGTCAATCCAATCAGAAAACATGAAATTTTGCTCTGCCAGGGTAAGGTAAGCTAAATTGCTCTGCTAGAGGCATGGGGAAAGTACATAAAGCAACTTCTTGATTTCAACGTTCCCTAGATGCATTTTAGGTATTTTAGTTGTTCAAGTTTTAGTTAAAAGCTGCTATATTGTATAGCAAAAGTTGGCGACATAAATATATAGTCTATATATAAGTACATTTATATTGTTGCCCTACACTCAAAAAAAATTATCTGGGTTTATTTATTTATTTATTTATTTATTTATATCTTATTGTCTAGGAACATTGTGGTTCTTACAGACTACTTAGGATTAATTATAAACTTAAATAAGTAATATAAAGTGAATGATATTAAATAGCTGAATTTAACAAAACAGAAAATTCATTTTTGGAAATTGCAAAGTCAAGCGAAACAGAACTCGGGATCTCATTTAATTCCCGAAGTGAACGATCAATAAGAGCATTTCGCGCATAATTCGTATTGGACACATTAAGGTAAGAAGGGTAGAAGTTACGTAGAGATCTTGCTGGGATAAGAAAATTAATGCGTTGTAGCAGAAAGGAGCAATCAATGTCACCCTTAATTATTGTATGCATAAAAGACATAGAGAGTATCGGTCTCCTACTCTCTAGAGATTTTAAATTAATTAGAAGCAAACGGGACTCATACGAAGGGACCGGATTAGAAAATTTCAACGATCTATGAGCAAATTTTAGAAACACTTTTGCACACGTTCAATTCTTTCCACTGCAAAGAGGTAGTATGGTCTCCATACAAAGGCAGCATATTCCAATTTGGAACGAACAAAAGTAGTGAACAATAGTTTTAGAGTGTAAGGGTCTGAGAAATTAGAGCTATTACGCCGCACAAAGCCTAAGATAGAGTAGGAATGAGAAATAATAAAGTTAATGTGCTAATAAATGAAAAACGCGTATCAAAAATTACACCAAGATCTTTGATCTCTGTGACAGATTGAAGTAAATTATTTTCAATACTGTAAGTAGACGGAAAAACATTGCGAGTTTTAGCATAGGTGACTTGAAAGCATTTGTTGATATTTAAAGAAATACCGGAATTACTGCACCAACGAAGGAGTGCATTTATATCCGATTGCAAATTATGAATATCTTCTAACCCTCTTATCGCAGAAAATAATTTCAGGTCATCTGCATACAAAAGGTAATTCGAAAAAGAAAAACAATTACTAATGTCATTAATAAATAAGACAAATAGCAGAGTTCCTAAAATACTGCCTTGGGGCACACCTGAGAATGCCATGAAGGATTCCGACAATTCACCCTCAATTGAAACTACACATCTTCTATTGCTTAAGTAAGACTTCAACCATTGCAGGAAAGTCGAATGGAAACCGAGAGAGGCAAGTTTGTTTAGTAAAATATTATGCGACACTCGGTCAAACGCTTTAGAAAAATCTGTATAAATACAGTCAACGTGAAGCCCAGCTGCGAATGCTGAATAGCAATATTCACTAAAAACAGCTACTGTGGATCTACCAGAAACAAACCCGTGCTGGTTAGGTGTAATTAAATTTTTTGTAGCAAAGCACATCTTTTCTTTGACAATACATTCAAAGAGTTTAGATGTAGTCGTAAGCTTCGAAATCGGCCTGTAATTACGCACATCATTCTTTTTACCACTTTTATAAACTGGGGTAATATTTGCCAGTTTCCAATCGTCTATAAAAACTCCAGCAGTTAGAGATTTATTAAAAATTATCTGAAGAGGGGTGACAATGGCTGGACAATTTTTGAGAAAAATCGCCGAAAGTCCATCCAAATCTGTCTGCGAGGAAGCACTCAGGTTTAAAATACCCTTCCTGATGTCCTTAGATGATACCTTCAACTCGCCGAAATTTAATGTTGCAGGTTTATTAGCTTGGCATGAAGTAACTGAGACATCCTCACCACGAATGAAATTCGATCTGAAGAATTCAGCAAACAAATTGGCAATACCACCAGGTGTACTCGCAAGTTTACCATCTAAACCAACCACCGATGGCACTCCAGCGCTAGACTTTCTGGATTTTATGAAGTGCCAAAAGGTCTTAGGGCTTGATTTAATATTCTCCTCAATCCTAAGAATGTAGTTTCTATAGAGAAATTTGTTTGTGCAGTTAAATTTTTTTAAATGTTGCTTATATTTGATAAACAAACTTTGATTCCCCGTTTTTATAAATTTATTGTGAAACTTATTTCGCTGGTTTTCAAGTTTTTTAAGCTCATAAGTGCACCATGGAAGTTTATATGTTCGTCTTCTTATTTGTGGGATATTCTTTAAACAGATTTCAAGCACTTGAGATCTAAAAGCGGAAAAGCACTCGGCAACGTCAAGACTGTGCAACAAAGTCTCCCAGTTGATGTCCTGTAAAATACTATTAAGCATAGGGAAATCACAGTAGGAGTAATTGAAAGCTAGTTTCTCATCCAGTTTACCAGTCATAAATTCATAAAACTCAACTTTAAGTAGCAGTGAAATATGATGTTTATCAACCGGCGAGAAAGATGAAAGACATTCTGAGATAGAAGTATTGACATTTGCACTAACAAAAACGAGATCAAGAATAATATATATATATATTTCATTTTATATATAGATTTTCATTTATTTAGAAGAAACCTTTACACAATCGGCTAGAAATAATGCAATTTTAATCTTTATCTGGATTTATTGTCAAAGATTTCTTTGGTATGTGCCAGGGAAAAGACGTTTTGTTATTTGATGACATCAAAAAAAAAAAAAAACGTATAATCAAATAAAAGGGGGCAAGGTTATTTTGTACAAGGTCATTGGCCTCTAATGTTGCAAAAGCTGAGTGAATTGTTGACCGATTTCAATGTTTTTCAACTTGCTCGATATTGCCGCTCACAATGCTTTCATAATTTTTATCAACCTCAGCCCCGAATGGGTGAAATCAAAGACAAATTTTCGCTGTCGCTTGTTTTTGATCGAAGTTGGTCGAAAGTTATTTTTCACATACATTGATCAACGATAAAATAGTCCACGCCCTAACCGTTTTAAGATCTATTCGATCTGAAGAGCAATCATCAACAGCAAGCTCAAATCCAACATTGATAGTAGGTATACATAGTATACAAGATTGCGCTTTCCGCGAAGCACAAGTGTTTTCTTTGTCGATTTGACAATATCTTCCCATTCGCTAATGAAATAAAAGTATTTTTCAAAAATGGTACAAAAAATCTTAATAAAACTTGCAATTATTCTGACGCTGCCCGCTTCTTCTTCTTCTTCTTCTAACATTTATTACGTCACATTCAGTTGTTCTGCTCTTCGCGGGGAAGGCTCAATTTTGTTTTCAATAATTATTGGTTCATCTCAATCAAGGCGGTGTCAAGCGCATATAAGTAAAAATCCTATGAATTTTGTTATTGCTTTTGGTACATGTGCATTTTGCAGCCAATATTGTACTAAGACAAGTTAATTAGAAGTTGGACTTCGGTATTTAAAAACAAGCTCTCTATGAAATATTTTCTATATTTAAACTCTTTAAATGTTTAGAACTTGGCTGCTGCACAACAAAATCGAAATTTCAAATTTACAAAAAAAGTAATTAATTATTTGGCAACTGATCAGTAAATGTGTGACAATAGTTAACCAAACAAAAGTAAACAATCAGGACTCAGATCAATTTGACGTGTTTGTACCGCGGCGAAAAAGAAAACAAATCAGCTGTTCTAATAATGTCACCTATATCATTCCGCCATGGGTGAATTCATAGAAGGTAACAACAAAGGACAAAGCGAATCCGTTGTGTAATTTGTTTGTGTAACTTTCCAAGTGAGATATCATAATCTTAATTCGCCCAGTTTGTTCATGTATTTTGTTTTTATATAAAAAAAAAACAACCCATCGAATTGGAATAGAAGAACAAGCATTCAGCTCACGAGTTGATTTCGCCTTGCTCATATAATAATAGCAAACTTTTTCCAATCGTTTAGTTTCGCTCATGCTAGGTAGGTAGCGGAACACAACTGAATCAAATTACTTGGCAACATTCTGTAAGCAATAACTGTAGGTACATAAAACGAAACTAGTCATTTAGTGATCAAAATCTAAAGAATATTGGCGGGCTTGTGTGTCTTGTTTGGGGTTTTCCAGAGAGCACCAAATAATGAGAAGGTGCAAACGATTCAGGTCTAACACTGTTATTTATTTTTTAACAGAAAACCGGTTGTATTTTTAAAATAGCGAAATTCAATGCGCGAAACCCTTTTTTTTTTTATTGATAGATATTTCCTGAATTAGGTGTATTACCAAATATATATAAATGTTAGGTCTAGTAAAAATAAATCCATAATTTTTGCATTAATCTGAAGGTTTTATTTTGCATAGTTAGAATGCCCCGATTTAGGTTAAATATGCACCGCTTTGTTCGATAACTCGACGTTATTTCGATGGTTATTTCATAATATCACTCTCATAGAAACCCTCGTCCCTATCGGCAAAAAACTGGGGCAGTCGATTTTCACAAGTTTCACCAGCAAAATTATTCGCCATATCCAGGAACAGGTGGTTTCCACTTGCTGCCAGGTCCGGACTATAAGGAGGATGGCTAAGAACATCCCAACCAAGATCTCGGAGTTGTCCTGAAGGAACAGCAACAATGCCTCTCCTATTAGACAAAGCTGACCGCTATCTAGCCTTATTCCCATTTTAGCTGTAAATTTATATTTACATCACTGTTAGGTCGCTGGCGAAATCAAAATTTAGCAGCTCTAGCTTTCTTTCCCCAAATCGTTCAGACTTTATTTATTTGGAACCAAATTTGCACCTCATCATTATTTGTTATTCTCTGGTTGTACTTATGATGAGTATTTTTATAATAAACGAAATTACAAAAGTACGCAAAAGAGCAAACAATTCGTTTGTTCTGTACTCACCTGCTATTGAAACGTTTCGTGCATTGTTTGTGTTCGGCAGCAGTATGACAAAAAGAGAACACAACATTTTCGAACTTGTTGTGTGAATAGCAAGTGATACGTTCGGTTTATTCTCTTTGAATAATTTATATTTTTCATAAAAAACAAAAAGTTTTTTTGTTTCAGAATTAGAATAGTTTCCACCAAATTAAAAACAAAATACCTTGAATTGCATTTAAATAAAAAAAAATTAACGTTTTGCATTGAAAATAAAATTTTTTATTTATTTATTTATTTATTTATTTATTAAAATGAAATATACTTATAAATAAATATATTACATACTAAGCACAGCACTAGCTATAACGCCTTCGGCTGGATAATAAAATTATGTTCTTAACTTACCCTCAAAACAGTGCATTTTATATGCAGCGCCAATTTGACACTATAACAGCGAATGCGTCTTAAAAACTGAGATACGGATGAAAATTAAATTCAAAGCTAAAATTACATTAAAATTATAAACATTTTTCTACGTTACTTTTGGTTTTTTCAGTGTACCCGTATCAACTGCCTTTCGAACGCCTGGTGCTAGCGAATCGAAATACTTCAAGTCATTAAATGCACACAACTTCTAAGCGCGCTCCAGTCCATTCACTCGAAATACAATATATTCTATGAATTTGCGCCACTCAACGGGCGAAGAAAGTCGGTGCTAAATCGGACAATTCGCTTGCATAGCACGTAGGTTTAGCGACGGCGCAGCCATTAAATGCCATGCCACGGCAATAACTGCATTGCCACTCCCCAACCGTTTGGCCAGATGACGCGAAAGGAGTAGAGATTGCGTTTGGCCAAGGACTATTGCCCTTGTTGCCGCAATTGCAATTGTTGCTGCTATTTTGCAGCTATGCCGAAATTTATTGACAAATTTATATTCGTTGCAGTTGTACTTTATTGCATTGAATGATTAAATGATCGACTTAAATACGAGATTGCTGTAAACTAAGTAAAATATTTAACAGTAATGTGGCAATGGCTATCTTTAAACTTACGGAACAGAAATTGCGCGCAAAATGGGCGTGACTTTATTATATTTTTCTTCCTAACTCAAGTATAACCATTTCGTTCAATCAATCCAGTTATATTATCGAACTAAATATTGGAAGTCGTCATCTTATCGAGATGATGGTATAAAACGCTTTCGGTAACTCCACTTGATCTTAAAGGTGTCCGGTTAAGCCTTGCTACAAATGCAAAATTTTTATTCGTTATTTTAGGTAAGAAGTTGAACTGGAAAGAGAATATGGTTTAACGTTAGTAAAAGGCTTCTGTAGCCCTATTTACCTGTAAAAGAGTCATAACAAGAATTGGGGCCTTCATCCCCAGATCTGTCGGTCGGTGGTTATCAATATCAGTCGTTAGACCAATTCTCTTATATGGAGTCCTGGTATCGTGGTCTGCATTGGCAAAAGATGCTAACCCACGGAAATTCATCAAGGTCAAAATATCTGGTGTGATTTGCATAAGCGGGACAATCAGAACTACACCGAATGATGGCTTGAATGGCATTTTAGTTCTATTGCCATTAGATTTGGTAGGACAACACAAGGCGGCGACTATGAGAGGCCCCAATGGCTTTCTGGAATGCAGCCTTATGCCGAGGAGTAGGAATAGATCGGTTTCTGAAACAATTTTTTTTTTTTTGAAGGTGGTGTTTTCTCACGAAACTGGTCCCTGCAAAATTCCTTTAGTTTACCAGACCTTTGCAGCGTATTCCACGCTGAGATCTCAGCAAAATATTACGGAAGCTGTACATAAACTTAAAACCGGAATTGTAGAACGAGACTTCTTCATTCTGAGTGATAATCAGGCTGCATACAAATCTCTGAGTTCTTTCACATTCAACTCAAACATCGCGCTGGACTGCCTCCTATCTTTACAGAAGATGGCCAAGCAGGGCAGACTGTATCTCATTTGGGACTCTCGCCACAGATACATAGAGGTAAACTACATGTCAGATGAACTTGCAAGTCAAGGATAAATAACGCATTCGTATGTTGTATGCAACTTGTAAAATGCTACTTAGAGAATGTATTTAAAAAACAAGCTGTTGATAGATGGAGTCAAAAAGCGACTTGTCGAACGTAACCAATATAACCACGTCAAGCTTGGTGCAGTGCAGCGACTAGCGTGCATTGGGGTATTCCCGCAGGGCACTGGCCGATCGGCAGCCACGCTATTGCCCACAATGATTACTCCAGAAGCTGCAGGGATGAAATTGAACAAGGGACAGTGGAGCACCTTCTGTGCAGCTAGAAGTTGGACTTTGAGTACCTTCGCCGGTATTCTAACTTAACAAAACAATTGATGGATTTGAAAAAGTTAGCTCGAGTTCTTCATGCCTCAAAGTGGCATTAAAAAAACTGCAAAATGTTTTCCAATATATCTCTAAGTAAAATTAGGGGTTATCACATATATAGTAAAATTTTACGGGAAATGTTTTCGTAGAATATTTCACTTAAAGGCTTCTTTTTAGCCCTTATTTCAATGTTCTAGAGAATTATTTGTCAGAAAATATTATGAAGACAATATTTGTGTCCAAATAATGCCGAAAAAGCAATGTTTAAAAGGGTTAATTCCCTTTTAATTATAAGTTCACTAAAACTCTACTATACTGGAGCTAAACGAAATAATTTTGAGAAAGTTCAATTTAGCGAATATTTTTGAATACATATTTAAAAACAAATTATTATCTGGTAACTAAACTAGGGGTGGTTTAGCCATACTGATGGATAATCTATAGCTGGAAAAGCAAATAGTGGAGAGATCAAAGGGTATTCTATGTTTTTCCGACGACAAAATCAAAATTTTAATGAAATTTGAAATGTCATTTTTTACATTTCAAAAAAATATTCATTTCATTTTAAGTTCTATTTGAAAGCAAAATGTTAAGTTTTATGCCATTCGGGCGAAGCCGCGGGGTAAAGTTAGTATACCTACAATATAAAAATACGTCTGGCTATAAAATTTCAGTCAGACATCCCTAAAACTGAACGACTAGTTTGCGATCGAACAGAGAGCAGCAGGGTAGACGGACAGGGTCGATTCGACTCAACGCATCGTCCAACACATTTGAAAATACTTGTATTCGGCTTATATGCAAAAGTATCGAACCAAAGTTATAATGCCGCCATTTCTTTTGGATGAAAGGTCTAAAACGGTTCCTTGTGACACGCGAAATTTGGCAACAGGGGGAAGATGTAATGCATGAAGTAAACCTTCTTCATGAGAGCGATGGATTAGATTACGTCACGTAAATCACATCGATATTACGCACCGAAGACACCACATGACGCTTACATATATGAGAAAAAGCAAACATTCATACTGAGAAAGCTTGGCACTATTTCGCCACTATTTCAGGGATATTTGAGGACAAGTTCTGTATCGATTCGGCACTATTTTCGTCCAGTATTTCAGGACCTTTCGGTAGTTCGGGACCGATTCACCACTACTACTACTACTACTACTACATATTTAACTCTCTATATCTTTGTGTAATTTGGCTGGTCAGAAGTTTTACCTCTGGCCCTTGCACTTAGGAGCATGCGTGTGTTTTTATTATAATTAATTTGCCGCCTACATCATATAGCTCGATTTTTGGCTGAGCTCATCCTATCCTCTGCTCTCTGATGTCTTTCATTGCTTGACAAGCTCCAACCGCTTATTGTATTTTTTTTTTTTATAATTTACTAGAAGACCCCGGTTGGCTTTTTCCTGCCTATATTCGTTTATAAATTAACCCTTTTTGAAAATATAGGTATACGCGTTGTCCTCGTCGAGGCAAACAGTTTGACACTCAAATTTTAATATTTTGTATCCTTAATTAAATTTAAGTTTTTAAAAGGTGGTAACCCTTTACAAAATTTACCTAATAGCGAAATGAACTATTGCTATTTCATATAGCTTGTGTATAATTTAATTAAATTCAACTTTTCAGCCAGTTGCCAACTTTTCTTAAAATATAGGTAAGCCTTCTTCTCAGCGTACCGAACAGTGTGGCACCCATATTTTCATATTTCACACTGGTTAGGTTAGAACGACTGCAATCATGTAAGATTACGGATGCACGCGTAGGCAAACAGCGCCCGTCGTGATAAGGCTGAAAGGAGCCTTAGAAGGTGAACTAAACGGCGGTTTACATAGTATAGAAAATCGGGAATGCTCGCCGAGTTTAGGGCGGCCAAATAGTCTAGAAAGTACCAATTTAAGAATTGGTTCGGGTATTGGGCAGGGCGCGGCAGTGGTAGAGATAGTGTTTGATGCTCTCCATTTCCTCTTCGTCCCTGCAGCTTCGACAGAAATCGCTGGTTAGGCATTCCAATATCTTTCCGTGTATGCCCATGAGAAGGGCAATCAAACCGATGAGAGCTTTGGAACGCTTTTCGTCAATCTTTGAACAAACTTGTCTGGTAATCTCTCGGATTATTAGCTACCATGGCCCATCTAGTATTCACCTCGTCGATGAGTTTTGTCTTCAAACTGTGTTCACAGGATGTTGGACACATATCGGCGTCGATGGCAGAATTTACAACAGATAATTCCTTCCCCAACAACAACACGTTTGCAGTGCAGTTGTCGGGAATGCCACTATGCCCAGAAAGTCATGCAACTATCACGGAACATTAGAAGCGACCAGATTGAGAGAACTTTTGGGATTCTATGGCAACACTAGGCGTTGTTTCGTGAGAATTTAGAGATTTAGTAGCACATTGGCTGTCAAAGTATACAGTGAGGAGAGGACATTGTCAGACAGAGAGCAGCATCCATTATGTGTAGCATTATCTCGTTAAATCTGGCAGCACTGCATCCGGACTGAAATTTTCATATACATATATATATATACTATACTATACTATACATATATGTATATGACACAGATACTTTTATTCATTCTTAAATTCAGGGAAACCCCCCTAGTTTTGAAATAATTTATGATTTTTATCGTGCAAACAATCGTATATTTTTATGCTATTATTTCATTAAAAACTACTACGCAAGGCACATTAACCAGGTAACAGCAACAGGGTTGATTTTTTGATATTTCTTTCATTCGAAGTGGTTCATCAGCTGTCAAAGTTTGTTTACATTTTATCATAACAAACTATTATTTGTTTTGATTATAGATGAAAATAAATTGTTTACATATTACATATCCAAATTATATTTACATATTCAGAAATGGGAAAATGTTCTCTTACAATAAGAGGAGGGGGAAAGGCTGTAACTTTGTTTAAAGATTCCGCAAGATCAGTGGAGAAGATCCAATTGGAACAGAGCATGTGGCGTGGAACTTCCTGTAAGCGGTTGGGTTTGTTCCGATCACTTTTTGGAATCCGACCTCATTGCAGTAGCGCAAAGAACAAACCTAATGCCCAACTCTGTTCCTTCGCTTTATATACCATCGCCTTTTGATGTAAGTATCCAACACGCATATGCTGAGATATTAATATGCAATTTGGTGTAGATGTAATAGTGCGATTGCTGGTGTGCCTTGCTGGTGTGGGTTTTGTTTACTTATTGAATTGTCAAACACGCCAAATTTGGCATTTCTATGCTGACGTTTGATGGGCCACTTGCAGCAACAAAATACATGGTAGGGTTGTATTTTTTCTAATGCTGTTACCTGGTTAATGTGCCATGCTACTACGATAGTAATTTTGGCATTGTAGGAAAGATAAATTTTGATTTGCTCGTTCCATAAAAGAAGGAATGCGTAAAAAACATGCATTTGCCAATTAGAACAAAATCAGACATTTGTGAAAAAATTATTAAAAAGAAATATAATATGACGCATGAGAGTGGCGACGGCGTGGAAGGTTATGAAGGCGAAAAAAAAGAAAAAAGAATTTCAACATAAAAACATACCTACGTCATGCTCCGGAACGTGTTGAATGAGCCTACAAAATTTCACGACTTTTCAGCCAGTAGTTTAGGCGTGATGATCGCCCGACACGGCAGATTTTCATTTATGTATGTAAATATATATAGATTGTAGTAACCTTTTAGGTGCACAGAAAATCACTTTGAAAAATATCTAGCGAATTATAACTTCAAGCGCTCTATAAACGAGTTGCTAAGTAATAAATTGACGGACGGTCAAGCTCATCAATATGCATGTCCATCAAAATGGGCGCAATTGGCATATTTTTCAAGTTGTCTAGCATTGCATTAAGCGCCCGAAACAAACGAATTGCATGAGTTCGTGGCGCCGCCGCAATGGTCACTAGCCTAAAAGCTCAGAGAGACTCTGGTTACCATAAAAAATAGTAGCTGCGTGAAAAAATTCTAGCTGAAGCATACTTTTAGGCGCAATAGCATAATTTAACCAGCTAATAGAGTAACTTACTGTCTTTCGCAAATCAAAAAAAAAATTGCAATATGGGCGAAAATGGCGAAAATTTTGAAAATGTGTAGCAATAGCATGGCAATAGCAGAAGGGTCACCATGAGCAAAATGTTGCAGTTTTCGAAAGCGCTAAGCAGTCAGAATTGCTAAGGGGTGACGGCGCTTTAAAATTCAATGAATTTGCAGCTAACCGCAACCAACATCGCCAAACAGCTGCCGCTAGTTGTAAATGCCATCACCAATGGGCGTATCCGATTTGAAGTGGGCAAGGGGGCTTTTAGCTCAAGTCAACAATACTCTACTCTACTCTACTCTAACTGTAGTATATAGCTATGTGCGTGTGTGTGTGTGTGTGTGTGTCTGCAGGGGCTGCGTGTAGTTGTGCAGCAAAACAGCTATGCAAATATTTTGCTGTTGCATGCAAATCAGCTTTTTCCATTCAACAACAACAATAAAACTTACTCCACGCTCTACTCTGTTGAAAATTACTAAAGAAAATAAGCTGCTATTATAAAATTGCTGAGAAAATGCTGTCTGCCATTGGCTGTTGATGCCTGAATTTGTTTGCATACAAAATTCTTTAAGATGTCACTTCAAATGCCAATAAACCAGCAGTTGTTCCATTGTTGTACTTAGCTATAGAGTGGTAGTTTGTTTCGTTGCATCTTATACATCGTATACGTGAATTTGCCTTTTTTTTAATAGTTTATGGTCTTGGCACTTGACGTCGACGTTTCAGTTGGTTGTTGTAGAAGTTTTTGCATAGTATGCGCAAAATTTATTTGTACTTAAAAACACTTGCTTTTCCTATTTTAATTTTAAGATAAATTTCAATATACTTAATCAAACAACTTTCTATGTAGCACTTATGTGCAAACTTGCTGCGCGTGTGTGGCGTTGTACGCAATTTTCTATAAATTTTAAATTTTATATATCAAAAATAATGGTTGAGCTCAGGAAAGTATTGTAAAAAAGCAAACAAAATTCAGATAATAAATGTGTACACCCAAAGAAACATAAAAAATCTGCATCCACATTTTTTTCTCAACTCGATGTGTTAAGCTAAGCTGACTCCAAATTGCTAAATATATTTGTGAAAAGTTTGGATAGGAATTTGTTGGCTAATTTAATTTTAATAAATGGGCACACAAATTTTAGTAAAATGTGTTATAACTATTTTTTTGTTTAGTTTGAAAAAGATAGCATCAGCTTTTTGTTCTTTAGCTTCTTCTGATAATTTAAAAAAAAAATCGAAAAATTTTACAAATTTAAAAAACAAAATTTTTTAAAAGACATTCATTTTTTATTCTTTTGCAACTTTTGATCATTTGAAAAAAAAATATTGAAAACGCTTACAAATTGGAAAACCAAAATTTTTAAAAAAGACCAAAAAAAATGATACGAATTGGAAAACCAAAATTTTTGAAAAAGGCCGCTTTGGCCACTTTGAAAAAAAAAATTATTGAAAAATGTGACAAATAACAAAAAAAAAATATTTGAAAAGACAGCATCCATTTTTCGTTCTTTTGCTTTTTTTGGTCATTAGAAAAAAATTATTTAAAAATTTTACAAATTGGAAACCAAGATTTTTGAAAAAGACAAAATTTTCATTGTTCTATCGCAGCTCTTGATTAGTTGAAAAGAATTTTGAAAAATTTCACAAATCGCAAAACCAAAATTTTAGAAAAAGACAATATCCATTTTGTGTTATTTTGCAGCTTTTGATCATTTGAAAAAATATTGATAAATTTTGCAATTTGGAAAAACAAAATTTTTGAAAAGGCGGCATCCATTTTTTTGGGCTTTTGCAGTTTTTGGCTACTTGACAAAACAAATTGAAAAATTTTACAACTTGTAAAACCAAAATTTTTGAAAAAGACCTACATACATTTTTAATGTTCTTTTACAGTTTTTTATCTTTAAAAAAAATATTGAAAAATTTTACAAATTGCAAAACCAAAATTTTTGAAAAGACAACATTTATGTTTTTTTTGTTCTTTTGCAGTTTTTCACCGCCTTAAAAAAAAAAAGATGGAAAAATTTCACAAAATTTATGAAAAGACAGCATTTGTGTTTTTTTTTGTTCTTTTGCGGCTTTTCACCGCCTTAAAAAAAAAAAGATTGAAAAATTTCACAAATTTTAAAAACAAAAATTTTTTTTCCGGTTCTTGTTACATTTTAATTATACAAAATGTGCATATTTTTTGAACGTTTTATTTTCTCTTAGGCATAGAATCATACAAACATTTTTAATATTTAGGCACAATTTCGTAGTCCCACCATGGATAGAGGTTTGTTTCTGCGAATTCTTGTGCTTATAATAACCCAAACAATTTCTATTGGATTTAGATCCGGACTATTCTCTGGCCAATTAAATCTTTATTCAGTTTTGTAATCTAACGTTGAACAATAGACAGAAAAATACTAAAAAGTGGTTGAAGCTGGGTACAACCCCATTGAGTACATTGAATTCGTGCTTTTTGGCATTTACTATATCCTCTATTATAATTAGGGACTCCGGTTTGTATTTTGAAATAAACCCCATACCATAATACAGGGAGAATGCTTTGCAGCGGGAAGTAGGCAATTTTCCGCAAATCGTTCATCTGGTCTACCGCGAACGACGGTCCGATAGCCATCAGGGCCTATCAAGTTCAATTTGGACTCAACAAAAAATACGACACGTCTCCACTCAGCCCGAGTACATTTTACTTTATTTCTCATCCGTTCATTTCAAGGGAAATGGTTTTCAAGGGATATTCTCCAAATAGTCCGGTCTACTTTCGGATTTGTACATCATTTCCTGCCTGATTTTCTTTCCTCTCCAGTTGACCAGTCTCATGGTATTTAAAAACAAAACATGCGTACACCTAAACGCGCGAGCCAGAAGTAAAACTTCTATGGTAGTAGAAATCAATAAAAGTAGTCTTAGTAATTAGTAGTAGCATTAGTAAAAATAGCGGTAGAAATTAATAAAATTTGGGAAGAAATTAGTAAAAAATAGTGTTAGTAATTAGTAGTAGTAGCATTAGTTAAATTAGTAATAGAAATTATTAGTAAAAATAGCGGAAGAAATTAGTAAATATAATTGTAGAAATTAGGTGTAGCATTAATAAAACTAGTAGAAATACGTAAAAATAGTTATAGAAATTAGTAAAAATAGAGGTAAAAAACCAGTGAAAATAGTGAAGGAATTAATAAACTAGTGGGGGAAATTCGTAAAAATTGTGGTAGAAGTTGGCAGCAGTGGAAGAAATTAGTAAAGATAGTGGCAGAAATCAGTAAAAAAAAATGTGGTAGAAATTAGCAGGAGCATTAATAAAAATCGTGGTAGAAATTAGTAGAAATAGTGATAGAAATTAATAAAGCCCTTCTGGCGCGACTTTCGTTACGCGATGTAAAAAATCACAGCGAAAAATCAACTCAACAGTTCACATATTCGCTTTGGTTCAATGGATGCGTACTTGCCCGGTAAGTCGGAGGTTGTGAATTCAAACCCAGGCAGAGTCTAGGAGGAAATCAGATGAAACCGAACGGCAGCTACAGTTTTTACCGTTCTGGCAATTTTTCAATAATTTTTATTTTGCCTATTTTCCGATTATTTTCCAAAAAAAACAAAAAACCAACTGAACTGCAGCTCAAAAATTGTTGTTGATATTAAATATAAATTTTGTAAGAAATGCAAAGTTTCTCTCTGTTTGATATTTCAATAGGATTTTAAATCATCTTATGATAAGCATGATATTTTGTTTTGCTACAGCCAATACCGCAGCTGACTGTCTCAGATCTCTCAATTAGATGGTTGAGCAGATCGCTTTGCTCCTGGTATGGTTTCCTGCATCTACATAGTAAGCTAACAGCAACGAATACGCAGTTGATCTAACACGGAAGTTCACTTTCGCCATCCGCCATTTAGCCAAACATAAGGGAGTGGTTTTTGTAAACAAAATCTGTTGTTACACAGCTGAGTCTGTAAAAAATTTCACGGGAAGGTTGGCGGTATCATCATCTGCGCCGCCTTCTGCATTCTTTCCACCATGTACAGCCACACAAAACTCATTAACTTACATGCTACAAGTAAGTAGATAATATGTTTCTGTGGTCACAGGTCACATATGTAGTTGACGAAAGCTATGCCAGGCTCGAGATCCCCCCACAGCGATTTTTGTAGCAGTTATAGAGACAAAAAGAGGAGACGTCTACTATGCGCACTAGGCACTATTGGTGAAGAAAATTCAGAACTCTTAGAGAATCTAAGTGACCTAGCTGGGTTCAATCGCTTAAATTCGCAGAATCTACGTGATGGTTCATACAGGTTCCCTCGAGGAGTCATATAATATCAGTTATTGCTCAGCCAGTCACTTCAACCTAACCTAACCTAACCGAACAATGACGCATTTTTTAGTATAACGCAATAATCAAATACATATATGAAACACAAAAAAAAATTAATATAAAATACATGTATACATATAAAATGAAATGAGGAAAAATTAAGTGCAATTCATTTAAGTAAATTGAGTTGTATTGAGTTGAATCAGAATTGAAGTGCGAGTGCAATGAGCTGTGCAGTTACACTTTTTCAATTATGTGGCAATTTGGATACAATTTAAACTGCAGTGGATATGGCAACAGCAGTAGTGGAAAATCAACAACAAAATAAAAAAAAGTAGTTGAATAAAATTACAATATTGTAAAAATGCAACAGCCGTTGAAAAGAGAATTAGTTGGAAAATTAAGAGCGTTGCACAAAAAAAAATGCAATACATTTCTTACTCGTAAATTTTTTTTAGACACACACATATAAATATGTAATGTAATTATGTGCATATGTTTGTATGGATTTGTGCATAAAAATGCATAAACATATGGGCATAAAGTGTTGAAAAGAATGCAATATAATACAATTTGCCACTTATGTTTTTTTTTAAGTTTTTCGATTAACATTTTATGAAATTACTAGCATAAATATAAATGTACACTTTTCCCTCGCCGAGACTAACTTTTTGACAGTCATATTTTAATATTTTATATCCTTGTTTATAATTTAATTAAATATGACTTTAAAATATATACAATAAATAAAAATTTTACGTTTTGCAAAATTCATAAAATTTTAACAAACTTCAAAGAATTGTCTTTCAATTTTCGTACCTCTGAAGTGAAACATCTTTGCGTTCGCTGGGCTGTAATTCTAATATCGAATGAAACGAAAAAGCGTTAGGTAAAGGAAAGGGGATGGCGCGCATGATGGGGTAGGCGGACGGAAGGAGACATGGGAGAGAAATGAAAATGCGACAGATTCGGACAAGGCGAATTTATAGAAGGTGATGGCATAAGAGCAGCTGATTTGTTTTTTTTTTGTTCACCTACATGTATTTTGTTTTTGCTTTTGCGTATGAGCTTTCAAAAGCCATAAAAGCAAAAACAAAATGTTTTTAAATTTTGACAACTCTTACGCAGAAACAAAAACAAAATACATAGGAATTTTGTAATTGTATTTATAACACCACCTTGTATGAATTCGCCTTGGATTCGGAGTAGGAAAGAACGAGAGAGGGGTAGCAAAGCGGACAGAGTGTGACATCACTCCGAATCAGAGAATTAACGATATAATAAAATTCATACATAGAGCATTATTGGCATATACTCCCTCTGGTGCAGCAGAATTAGGAGAAGATTTGAACGCTATGCCACTGATTTTAAGCGGTGATTTTAATGGCAATTTTTCCTTGAAAGAAGCTCAACCACTTGTACAATTTTGTAGAAAGTAAATTTAATTTAAAAATGAATAATAATCCCAAAGATGCAATTTTCTCAAGATATTTAAATAATTTACAATCAGGAGATTTCATTTCATATTTTTCATATCACAAACCAATTATCTTTACCAACTATCTTTTTTCATTAACCTAACACCCTTAAAAATTCCAGAATAATGAATAGTGGCTTCTGTTATCGGGGAAATATTTCTATCTCATAAAACATGCTGGTTAAGGTGAGTATTTTCATTTCAAGTGCCCATCGAGATCCATGAAGTTTCACTTCTATCGCTTAGCTTTCTGTGCTGACAACTTTTTTTAATCAGAATTTTTCGAAATCTCTTCCAAAAATAAAAACACTTAACGAAAAATCAAGGCGAAATTTTAGTCACTTGCACTTAATTACATATAATAAAATTGTATTGGCTACAAAACGGCATGCTCGAAAAGTTGAACTTTTTTTTTTTTGAAATTTGTTGAATTTTTGTGAATTTCATAAAAAGTTGGAAACCAGGGCGTATTTTGGTTAGGTGGCGGCAAATACCAAGAGCGAATTCGTTCACAAGACTTACAGGTATTTTGTTAGTTTTTTTTTTGTTTTTGGTGTGGGAATTGTCAAAGCAAGGCGAATTCATATCAGGCGGTGTTATAAGAACAAAGACGAATAAAAACATATCAGATTATACGCACTGTGACATTATGATTTACAACCAACACATCATTTTGACATTACGGCATCACCAAGCGAATTCAATCCATGAAGGGCTCGGGTCCTTTGGACGTCCTTCTGGCAGCGTCCCTAGCTAATCTATCAGCCTCCTCATTTCCTTCGTTGCCTTTGTGGCCCGGAATCCAGAGCAGCTAAATAAGATGCCGCGTTGCTAAAGAGCTGAGTCTGATGATTGAGCCTTGAGTGCGGCTTGGCTGTCACTTAAAATGACTAAACACTCTCTTTGATATATCCTTCTTAAGTTTGTTAATCTCTGCACACAGGAGGAGGGCATATACCTCCACCTTAAAGATACTTGGAATCTTCCCATTGGCATAGACATGCGTGTTCTTGAACCAAAGACCCTGGCCCCTATACCCTCCGGGGTTTTCAAGCAGATCGTGTACCTATTGCAGTTTGCTTACCTGGGGATGTCTTTCTTGGGAAAACCAACTCCATGTTGCTTTATTTTCTAATTCAATCATACATTTTTTATAGATTTTTGTAACCTTGATGATATCATCCTCGGAGCGATGAGCCAGTGGAAACCTTCTGCTCCCCGTTTCCATATTCTGAGATGATATAATCTTCCCTTTTCCTTGACCTTCCCTAGCTATATTGAGCCGAGTTCGATTGGCTGCTTATTCTATGGTTATGTGAAGCGGTGTCAAGTCTAGAATGATCTTCCAAGACCCCGTCGGAGAAGTTGGTATGGCTTCAGGCTACATGTTAGACGTACATAGGAGTTTCGAAAGAGATTTCTTCGCCGTTGAGAGCGTGGAGCCGGATCTCCAGGACTTACCCGCTAAACGTCTGCACACCATTTTTGCTTTAGCTGCTTTGGATGCCACTGAACGATGCGTTTCTTGAGAGAAGCCTGGTTCGATGGTGAGACCCAGATACTTTACCCTACTTACCTCGCCGACTTCAAACCTAGCCAATGAGAGCGCTCTCCTTCCTGACAGCTTCCTTTTGCTGGAAAATGGTATGATGGCCATCTTGAGTGTATGTATGCGTATAGTTATTTCACTTTGTTAAATACACTTACGCTACGATTAGGTTAGGTTGGAGTGGCTGCCACCTGCGGAGGCTCAATTAGGCCAGAAATATGAGGCCCATTGTTTTACCACAAAGAAAAATTTTGTACCACCCGAAAGGAGAAAAATTACCCTTCACCAAAACATTTTGCCTCGCTGATGAACCTCAACAGACAATTTATCTCGGTGCTTGCAACCTCACTAAGGTCATCCAAAAACGGTGGTCCCAGATATCGCACTCTGCTTTTACACAGTGCACAGTAAATGCAAGATCGTTTCCTCCTCCTCGTCATTACTGCAGCTTCTACAGCATCTTCGCAAGGGTATTCCCAACTTTTCAGTGTGTTTCCCTATCAGACAGTGACCTGTAAGAGCCCCGATCACGTTAGAAATGTTTTCCCTTCTTAGAGAGAGAACGCCACGTCTGCCTTGAGGTTCGACAGGTCGTATTTTGCCTCTATCTGTTGTCAACTTGTTTATATGTACAATCTCTGTTTAGCAGTTTGCAAGTGGCGTTTTTTATCCTGAAAAGTCCGCTTGGTCGTGCCTTGTCTTGCAAGTTCGTCTGCCATGCAGTTTCCCTCTATATCCCGGTGACCAGAGACCCAAATGAGATACAGTATGTTCTGCTTGGCCATCTCCTGTAGAGATAGGCGGCAGCCCAGCGCGATGTTCGAGTTAAACGTGAAAGAGCTCAGAGCTCTGATTGCAGCCTGGCTGTCACTAAATATGAAGATATCTCTTCCTAAAATCCCGGTCCCAATCTTTTCTACCGCCTCCATGATAGCTGAGACCTCAGCCTTGAAGAGGCTGCAGTGATCTGATAACTTAAAGGAAATTTGCAGGAGAGGGTTTCGTGAGAAAACACCTCCACCTACCTTATTATCGAGTTTCGAGCTATCTGTATAGATGACAATGCTATCAGGTGGTATATGAAACTCAAGTTTCCACCTCTCCCTGCTTGGAATTCGCGTAACAAAGTTACTTTTAGAAACCGATGTCAAAGCATACCGATCCGTGCTGCTCGGAATAGAGCAGAACTTGTTCAAAATACAAGAGTACCCTTGGCTTTCATGCTGCCACTGGGATGTCTCTCTTAGTCGCAAAGCAGTCATTGCTGCCATCTCCGCTTAAGTTATCTCGAAAATGTTAACTGGGTTGCATCTGCTAATTACGTACAATATCATTTTGGTTAATTGCTGCATTCAATTCTTATGTTTATCTATAATATTCACTTAATTGGATTTAATTGCGACTAATTCAAATTTGTAAACAATAAAGCGTAATTAGTTGAACAATAAGTAGCGACAATATCCGTTACAATTCAAATTATAATTTCACAAAAAACAAAAACATCAAATGTTAAGGATCTCATGTGTGGGTGTGTGTGTGTGCAAACAGCAACAACAAAATACAGCCAATTAGAGTCGTAAATAAATGCAGCTTTCATACCTGTTATGTATTCTTAATATGGAAATTTTTTCGAATTAAATTAATAAGCGCAAATATCATAAAATAATTTTGTTTTTTTTTTTTTTACATTTTACTAGCAGAGTGCGTATTAGCACAAAAACAAATGAAAATGCGCACAAAAGTATCACAAATCCCATTAGCTACATTTATTTATCTACATATATTATATAAATACTTATATATTAGGGGGTTTTCATGTGTGTGCGTGTGTGCGTGTGTGTGTTGACTGTCTGGCAATTTCCCCCCATTAATTTTCTGTCGTCGATAATCATATTTGCGGTTTTGCTTTCACTTTTTTCTGTGCTCTTCTGTTATTATCTGTCTGTATGTCTGTATGTCTGTCTGCCAATCTGTCTAATATTTATTACATTGTTTTCTGTATTGTATTTGATTTTTTCTTGTTTTTTTTCCTCATTTTTCTTGCTGCAGGAATGGAACGACTACAAATTGAAATGGAATCCAGATGACTACGGTGGCGTGGATACATTGCACGTGCCATCCGAACACATTTGGCTGCCGGATATTGTGCTCTATAATAAGTAAGTACAATGGATGACCACGGTGTACTGAATACTGAAGGTGACGCCTTTAGAAGTACCGCTACTTTGGTTTTGCCGAATTTGACAGTTCTCGTATTTTCGTTATGAAGGTTTGTTTACAAATAAGCGACATAGAAAATTCAAATTTCAATTTGAATATCGCGCTGAAATATCGTTTTTGCTAATATTTTCTGATAATTTGATTTTTTTGATTAAAAATAAAACAAAAACTATTAACATGAAGTGTCGGGTGTATAATTGTAGCAGTGGTGATGGTAAAAGTGCAAAGTGCAGCTTTTTTGGCTCATTTCATTCATTTGAACTGAGAACTGTCATTTTTTCTCATTCTTCTTTCTGCGTTTATTCTATCATTGTTTACATACTACGGAATATGCCAGTGTCACGGGAAGGCGCAATCTTGTATTCTATCATTCTTGATGGATGACTAAATGATGTTGGTATATAAGTAACAAAAAAAAAAATATGATTTTCCGTTTTCATACGTAAACAAAAAAGAAAATTTTAATTCATTGAGTATAACAAAAATGCTAAATATATTCGTGCGGATTAAAATATTAAGTAAAATGTGGACTTTTTATCGGCTTGGAAACCACATTAAATTTTTTATAAATATTCAAAATAAAATTTCTAGTCCTATTAACCCTGCTGTTAGGTTAAAAAAAACTTACGAGTCTTAGGTTAGAGGACCATTTGGTCCATACTGCAGTTTTCATACAAAATAACAATTTAATCTTAGTCTTTATATTTAGTTTGGTTCAATACTTGCTAAATATTATTATTTTATTATTTACTCAACTCTGGTAAAACCCAGCACCAGTGGCCTGCTCTAAAAATGCTTCTAGTTCAGGAGCTCGAAAGCGAGGAATTTGTAGTTGCTGCAAGTCTAAGTCTGATGTAAAATGCTCCATTTGCAGTGCGTTTATTTGCAAAACCAACCGAAAAACATTTTTTTGCTCATCATGTAGTGCCAAAAAATATCGAACAAACTAATAAATACTTATTTTTGGAAAATTAATGTAAAGAAAATCAAAGAAAATATACTATGGACCAAATGGTCCCTTAACCTAAGATTCGTAATTTTCAATTTATCTTAGTCCAGTTTTAAGTCAGAGAATTAAATTTTCGCACATAATATTGTTTTATAAAAAGACCACCTGAGCTGAAAAATTTAGACAGTATATATCACCGTTCCAAAGTTACAAAGAAAACAAAAAAAAAATTGGACCAAATGGTCTTAACCTAACAGCAGGGTTAAAATGTGAACTGTATTGTTGGCGACCTTTATGGTTTATAGGGAATTAAAATAAGTTTTCAATTAGCTAAATTATTGAATAAAATGCAGTTACATCAAAAATGGAGTTAAAATTTTTTTATAAGCAGATATAAATATAATCTTTTAATGAAAATACTTTCTACAAATTTAGGTTACCTCAAACCAGCCTGTTTCCCCATTAATATTTTCTGAAAGCTTTTATATTCAATTAGGCGTTTAATTTGAATGAACTACAGATTTATAATTATTTTTTATATATTGCAATGCTTCACTGTAGCGAAATTTCGGTATATCTTCGGGTTGATTTGATTGAAGAGTCATCAACCGCGACTCCAAGGAATATCCCGAATCACCAGCAAACAGTTTTTTGCATAATTTTAAATTAAATTATTTAATTTTTACTTATTTTCAATGAACTAATGAAACTTGCCAATCAAAAACATATCATGGTTTTCGTTTCGAAATTCGCTAATATTACCTTTCGAACAGCGGAGTAGGTCCACATTTATAAATTGTGTTGTGCTCCTGGTTATTTGGATTTTATATTTAAATTTTGTTTAACTGGGATCATTTATCTTTAAATTAAAAAGAAACTATATTTGTGTTTTTTGTTTACTTGAATTCTAGATTGATTTTAACATTTGCGTTTAGTTTAGGTAAGGTTAGAATGGCAGCAAAAGAGCTCAATTCGCAATTAACAACTGAGTGCCATTTTGATACCATAAAACGCCTCTTGTTCAATTTCAGCTCTTCAGCTTCTGTAACAATCAATTGTTGGCAATACCAAGTCTTCTGGCGTGAATTTCGATCGGCCAGTGTCCCATGAGAACTGCCACGAGTATCGCCAGAAAAATTAATGTTCTCTTGCGGGCACATTCGGACCATGTTAATTTTGCAATTCTGTATCCTGGCGCTGTGTGCCATCTCTGAGCAGATGCCTGAAGATGGTGGAGGTGAATTTGCCTATTAATTAAACCTATAGGGACTGAAATCGGCACCTCATTTGAGGTTGTCACTGACGCCTTTCTGGCTAGCATATCGGCTACCTCATTTCCAGCTATATTGCGCTGCCCAGGAATCCAAATTTAAACTACTGAGAGCTGGTTGAAGATTTCATTCAATAGAGTCCTACATTGCTAAACCAGCTTCGATTTGGTTGTGAAAAATGTCAGAGCCTATATGGTTCTAAAGCGCTACAGCCTTT
>CATOUQ010000030.1:0-28660 GCA_951828415.1 Anomoia purmunda
ATTTGGTTTCCCGCTCAATTGCAAAGTTTTTCGTGCTTTTCCAAGCTGATTCTCAGCCACACAAGAATAATTACCAAAGTCTTGAGGATGCACTTTTCGTATAATCAGTGTGTGACCGTGAGCCGCGATTCTCCATAATGTGACGTTCGGTGGTGTCCAGCTGCATGGTATCCTTGAACCAAATTACCTGTGGACGTGTGAAGCAACAACCATATTTCGATTGCCATGAGCCCGTGTGATGAGTGGTCATGATGAGACGAGTGAGTTTTTGTGAAAATGATGCGAGTTTGAATGGAAATTTTGATTATATTTCAATGGAATGGAATGGAGATGAATACGGGCGAATTGTAAAATGATGAGAAAGAACAAATAAGATGGAGTATCGGGTGTGAGTCGATGTGCGAATCGAAATGTGTGTGTGTGTGTGTGTGTGTTTGTATAAGGGCGGCGAATGACAATATAAAGGTGTTAAGTAAATAAACACATGCGAAGAAATAATAAACAGGCGTAAAGAATTAAACGACAGTCATGAGTGACAGCAAACAGCAAACGAAGAGCAGTACCAATTTTCGACACACGACATCCGGCGGTGAAGGAAGTGAGAGTTTTCAAATTATAGCGATTTCCCCAATGTACATAAATGTATGAATGAGCGTATACGAAAGTGAAGGGATAATAAAATATAAACAAAATATGATATGAACCGAGTAGACACAGCGAAGAGCCGGAAAGTATGGGGATCACCAAGCAACCGCAAACATGAAGGCAAGCGGATATCGCTATCGCATGGGTGTCCCGTCGACATATGAAGAGTGTCAAAATGTCGGCGGTCAACGGTAAACACAAAAAGTGAGCCGTGAACAGAGAACAGTTAGCGGCGAACATTGACGCGAAGACAGTGTAGAAAGCGCAGGTAAATAAGCATATCACGTACGCGACCATCATGCGTCCGTCCGTTCGTGCGTCCGTTCGTCAACATAAAATGACGGCGTATGAGTCACATAGCGGCCGACCGGAAGGAATAAGTGTGCGCACATGCGGGTGCGGATATGAATGCGCGCGGGATGGGGAGAATTGAATGCACAGGTAACCAGCAGACGGCAACCGAGTACAGCGGGTATCGTCGTGCACGTGCAGTGTCGGCGGGATTATGAAAACAGCAGGTATGTGAAAAAATGTAGGACAAATAATTGGGCAGCGCACGGAAGCAGATGGCGACAGCAACCGAGGCAGATAAGCGTTGAACAAAAAAGCGCACACGACAAAAGGATAAATAAATAAAAAATAAAAGAAACAAATTTCACAAATAACGGCCAGACACAAGCGGGCGGTGAGAAAGAAAGGTAATAGGCAGGTGAATGGAAAAATTTGGAAATTTCGTTGGGAAGTAACGAATATGAGATACAAGGGTGTGTGTGTGTGTGTGGGGTGTTGCGTAATGGTAGTGGTGTGTTAGTAGCAGTTGTGGAAACACGCACAGGTTGAAGACGTTAGCCGAGCAGCGGAGTTTGGGCCCGAGTGGTTAAATTCCATTAAAATATTTGTTGTTATGTGTGTGCACATACATATATGTAAATGAACAAGTAGACGCATGTATATGTGTGTGTTTATTAAAACATCGTGCGCATTTTTGGCATCGTCACCCATCACCATTGTTGACGTTGTTTTTTGTTTTTGTGTTTTTTCGTTTTGTATTGTTGTTGTTATATCAGTTATTGTTGACATTGTTATGACGTTTATTCCATTTGCCGACGAGCGCGCAAGGTGTGCCAGCAATATCAACATCAGCGCCACGTTTCCAAAAAGCCCAGCCAAATGTGACACAATCCCGGCGAGATTTGCATACACCAGATGTGCCGTATTGGCGAAGGGTAGACAGCAGTCAGCAGTTGGCAGTCCAGCAACCATATGGCCAAAAGAGACCAGCGCGCGTTGTCGAGATAAACATATTTGTTTGTCATATGTATATAGCCAGTTTGGCAGTCAGTATGGCATTCGTTGTTTAAGCCAACATTTGTGTTGGTGTTTTTATTAACCGTAAAAGTTGTAGTTTTCCGTTGATTTTGAGTAAATCATTTTATTGAAAAAAAAATTGTTTACATTTACCAGCATAGTTGGCATTTTGGCATTTGAAGTTGTTGCATTTGAAGTTGTTGTAATTGTTGTTTTAGCCACACGCGCACACACGCGCGCATATAAACAAGCGTTGACATTTTGATAAACGGCCGAGGCGTAATGAAAACGCGCGAATCGTGTAAATTTAAACAAAAATATTTGTATCGCATTTTTATTTGTTTATTTTATTTTTTGAAGTTTGTGATTTTTTATTGCAGTTGAAGTCAGCCGCAGTAGTTGTTGTCAGTTGGATTGATTTATGTTGTGTTGGTTGCATGAAAGTAGAGAAAAAATACAAGAAGAATAATGGATTTAGTTAATAAAATATTTACATTCGAAATATTTATAGTAGATAAAAGCACATATAGTTACAAATACGTTGTTTTAAATAGTATTATTATTCAGAATATAAATAAACATTTATGTTTAATTATATGCGGAATGTATTAACAGTGCAAAGTGATCCTTCGTGTTTTAGTAAATATTAAAACACGAACCCACTATTTAATTTAAGCGTTCATTCATCATTTATGTGCACATATCTGATATGTGATTACTTTGAAAATACTTTTTATGAAGATTAAAATATTATTATAGCTAAGGCCCGATGCTGGTAAGTATAAGAAGAAGAGATTTACTGATATAAAAAACTACACTAAAACCATCAGGATCAAGAGCTGATTCAGCTAAGCCATGTCTGTTCGTTTATATCTTAGTTTCAGAGATAGCGAAACCGAGCTATTGCAATAAACTTTCTAGTATTAGCAAGTTTTCTATTGAAAATTACATTAGTGCTTCATTCTGCAGCTGCCCGATAAGGAGTAATAAAATATGGATCCAAATAATCTATACAATGACATTCGTTTCTTTAAATAAAGTTTACAAATTAAGTATTTTATTTGATTTGAGTTACCTTTGGCTGAGGAGTAAGCCACGTGACTTCCACGTAAAACACCCATATCCCAAAAGAGGCAATAAGGACATGACCTGACATATTGAATAACAAATTGAAATTTCGGTTTATGATCTTTGGCATCTAGTCTTTCATTTAACTTCAACATTTTTTTCTTCAACCATTTCAAAAATACTAAGAAGGAACCATGTGCCCCTCTCCAAAACTCCAAGTGTTTTTTTTTACAAAATTGTACAGACGGTGGGCTGTGATAGCGAAGGATTGAAAATATTCCCAACGCTTAATTGTTTGCCATTTCATCATGGAAAGATGAACGATCCAACAACTAGTCGAAATTGGCCTCAACTTTAAGAGCGCGACGTCCAGTTTATGGTCGTCGCCATTTCTGGCTGAATGGCTTCGCCAATAATATGCGTTATTGGACAGGCAGCAATCCACACGTACTCCATGAGTCAACATTGCATCCCGAAAAAATTACGGTTTAGTGCGGTTTATGGGCCGGCGGCGTCATTGGGCCGTACTTCTTCCGTGATGATCAAGACCGGCACATAACTGTGAATGGGAATCGCTACCATTCAATGATAACCGAATATTTTTGCCCCGAATTGGATGATATGGACTTGGACAATATGTGGTTTCAACAGGACGGCGCCACGAGCCACACAGCGAATGTCACAATCGATTTATTGAAAACCAAGTTTGGTGAACGTGTTACGAGTATCTCACGAAATGGCCCAGTCAATTGGCCGCCTCGGTTGTGTGATTTGACGTCGTTAGACTATTTCCTGTGGGGCTATGTCAAGTCTATGGTCTATACCAACAAGCCAGCGACGATTGATGGACTTTGTACGAATATCGAACGTGAAATTGCAGCAGTATCGGCAGATTTATGCTTGAAAACCGTTGAAAATTGGGTTCAGCGTCTGGACTTCTGCAAGCGTGCCCGTGCTCCCCATGTAAAAGAAATCGAGTCCCATACATAATGGCATCGAATGTACTTTCGCAGGAATAAAGAATTTAATTCATATCAGACCGTTTTTGTTTTCTTTAAAAAACTTTTGTAGCGTTCCTATTGAAAACCCCTGTATATGACTAACGTATTGTCCGCCAATTAATAAAATAAATCGTCCAAATAATTAATATTCGGCACTTTAAAACTTCCCGATCTTTATATTATGCCCTTTCTTTGACCTATTTCGAGGATGCTGCTCTTAAATTCAAAACTAAAAGTTTATAGTACCTAAAAAAATACTAAATTTGACTAAAATTTGTATCTAATACAAATTTATTCGCTAGATTGCAGTGGTCTGAAATTTGCTTTCTCTTTTTTTCACCCGCGATAACATTTTTTTGTGTTATTCTAATCGTGAAATTTACTTTGGAATTAAAAACGGCACACAGATTTTTTATATAATGTTCATTTAATTAAGAAAAGTTAGATTACTAAAGTAGCATTATTTAACGTTTACAAAAAAGTTTTTTTAGCTATGTTTTACAGTAGAAACGTTATTTTTACAGTCAAAAGTCTTTAAAGTCTCACAAAAGATTTCGATTTATCATGACAAAGTCTTTGCTGTTTGTTTTTTCCTCTTCATTGCTTCATGCGGAGTTTTTTGGTAAATCGTCCAGCAGATTTTGGAAAGCATTGCTGTTGAACATTTCCCATTGTAGCATCTATCAGTGTGCAATAAAAGTTTTCGAATTACATTTTAATTTCCAGGTGTTAAAATTTTTGCCAATTCTTCTCTCTTTTATGGTTATCTCTTTCACGGCTTTCTCATTCACATAAAAAACAGCAGAGCTTAATACATTTTCCCTGTAATCCAGTAAATATAGCTACGGTCTTCAGATCAGCACATATACTTCATAGGTATTGAGAATATTTTACGGCTTTCAAATTAATTTTAGAAGCACCAATAAATAGTCTCCATGATTAAGTTTTTTCTGGGTAACTCGGCTCTTGATGCAGCCCTGTAGCATCATTGCAGCACACTAAGGAGAGCTCGTAAAATCATTTTATCTTGTGCAAAAATCTGAGATTTTAACATCCCTATTAACCCTAGAAAGATAACGTTATTTTTTACCCCTGGAAAGATAACGATACGTCATAATGACGTATCTCCTTTTAATGGATTTTAAGCTTCCTAAAAATATAAAAATTGTTTGTTTTTTAACTGAGATCATTTATTTCATTCATTTTCAGTACATTTTGAAACATGTAATCATAAAATTAAAGATAATATAAAATTTATAAAGCAATTCATTTTTTTTCATAAAAAGTAGCAAAAATAAGGCAGTCTTCAGAAAAAGGTACAATTTTCGTTCTTAAATCTAGGTTAACAAATTTTTTTTATTTTGTTTACAAAATAACTCTTTGTATATTGTTTTAGAACAAAAAAAAAAATAAAGTCAAGCAATATTATATGCACGCGTTGCAAACTTGATTCTGGTGCTCCCCACACACGGGCTTTTTGCACTTAACACATTCTTTTTTCGGCATGCGTCTTATTTTGAAAGGATCAGGATCGGGATCATTCCAAATATCATTTGGGTCTTCTTGTTGGGTAGCACTGACTCCGTCGCCGGAATTTTCTAAAGCGACTTCAATAGTGTTGCGCAAAGTTCTTGACAATGTGGGGTACTTCAAGTCTTTTTTTTCATCCATGGATTTATTAGCGAAGCAGAGAGTTTTTTCATATAATCCTTACGTGTTAAAGGTTTCTGGTTAATACTTATCATGTTATGTCACTAATCTAGTAAGCCGAACACAAAAAAGCAAATAAAACATACATGCGATTGAAAAACCAAAAAGTCACACTAAAGATAACGATACGTCTTTTCGACGTACGATTTGATCATAACTCAGAAACGAAAATACTCACCGCAAAAAATCAACCATCACCAATAAGCTGCTGCTACCGACTGAGATAAATGAGCGCAAGAAGTTACTCAGTAAACAAATAAAAGTGTGAGAGCGTTAAAAAAAATGTGTACGTCGTTTCGACGTACGTTAACTATCTAGGGTTAAACAAGTTTCCCTACTTTTATCTTGATCCAAGTATTTGAGCTTTAGATTTTGATAGCGTTAAGGCTCGAACAAGGTCATTCAAATCGGATTGGAAATAAAGTGCATAAAAAACATCCGAAAAGGAAACTCGAAGGAGTCTGTAGGCCAGAAATATTTTTTTATATCCATCTTCTCGTTAGTATTTTTTTTTATTTGAAGGTAAACGCCTTGTTCACGAGGAACTGGTCTTTTTACAGATGCGATTTTCGATGTTTGTGTTAGCAATCGTGTTCAAGAGTTTTGAGGGTAGCAATCGTTTTTAGGATGCTGAGGTTCACTGACATTACAACTGGCCTAAACATTACAAACAGCATCAAATAGGTTTCTATGATATTCAAAATTATGCTTACTGAGTTCAAATATTAAGTGCGTGATAAATTTTATGCAGCAACTTCGGAGGTATTCCTATTTGCATATTTCCAAATTGCGACAGTGTATTTCGCTTTCGAAAACCATCTTACGTTAGAAGTTACTAATATACAAAATTTTTTGAATTTCATAAATTAACATCATATAAGATGTGGGCATGGTCGTTGTTAGATTTTCATAGCTCTATTAAAACAATAAACTGTGTACGAAATTTAGTAGAGTTTGACCAGGTAATTTAGGAGAAATGAGCTAGTTCACGCCCATGCTTCTAAAAAAATATCCATTTATTGCATTCTCCAATGTAATTTTGCACATCAAATTAAATTATGATCTGAATGAAATTATTGGCCGAACTTCTCCTATAATTTGTGGTGTGCGTCTTGGTGTTTGTAACACAAATTGAGGGTCCTACAGTTTTACGCCAACAGCGATTGGCAAATAATTTGTGTGAGAAGTTTTTCCACTACAGTAATACACTCGAATGTTTGACTTTGCCTACCGTGGGGTGACCGCTATTATAAAGAACTTTTCTATAATTTTTTATGTTACTTGCCTCGGCCAGGATTTGAAACCGGGACTCGCCGAATGAAGCGCGCACACGCTACACACTCGGCTACGCCGGCCACATTGCGTACACATCGTTGAGAAATTTTAATATTTACTCGAGTTATCCGATGCACTGACGAACGGGCGGAAATGATAACATGTTTTAATCGATTTCTCTTTTCTATAACAATTGCCTTGTTTTGGCACAAACCACTCTTAGGAGAAAAAAGTTATAATTCCTGGGGTAATATTCCAATCGGGTATAAAAAATTAATAATAGTGGTTCTCACTTCGGGTATTTTGGTAAAACTTGTGTTTGGAAAAGAGGTTTTTGTTAAGCGTCGGTATACTGGTACAATGTTTGTGAACTAAAACAAAAACGAAAAATTAAAAAATTTTATTTAGGCAAGATGTACTTTAAAAAAAATTAACTCATTTCACTTTCAATGCAACAAATCAAAATATTTTTTCAAACAGCTCATTAGTGAATTGCCAAATAACAGAAAATAATCTTGCTTACCGAGCTGGTAATTTGTTGCTCTTTAGTACGGTAGTTCGTACATTTTTTAAGAGGGCGTAGTGAATAAACCAAAGATAAACAAATTTTTTTGATATACTTTACGCTTTTTTTCGTATTTACATACGATAATCTATGTACCAAACTTCAAATATAAATATCAAACGGACACATATCAAAAAGGAGGACACTTAGCAGAACAGCTTTCAGAGGGAGGACTGACCTCCACCTGATTTTAAGGACTTTTAATATTTATTAACTAGTATCGAAACTTGTATATGGGTAACTGCTTATTGTCAAGCAATATTCTTTATATAAGATAAAGCTTTTAGCGATTTATTTAATTTTTATTTCAAATATGTACTTCATATTTAACAATACTAACACATTTTTGGCAAATACATATGTATGTATAAAATGCTATTCAAATTGTACGAAAAACCTCAAGAAAGTTTTCGGATGAAGAAGTGAAAAAGTATTCTTAACTGGAAAAAATGTACTCAAAGTTTTTGCTTAATCGCACCAAAGTTAAGAAAATCTTTTCACACTCAACCCAATGTTTTTCATCGTAACCCAGCTACAGTCATTAGTTCATTGATTTAGAATTACTCAGATTTGGAAAAGTTCATGATAAATTCATCTAAGCGATACCTGTCATTTACAAATTCTTGGCAAGATGGATTTTCTACCCCACCAACTCGTCGTGCCCTCAATAGGCAGTATCGGCAAATGTTTTGTATACATGTAGTTGTTGTTGGTACATTTTTTACACATTCGAGTTCATCAATTTCTGAGACTTCTAATCAATCTTTCACACTTGCTTAATTTTTCGCATTTCGTGTAAATCTTCGCATTCTCAGGCAAATCAGTGTTTTCGGTTTATTTAAATTGATATCAGAGTTGCGTGTTTGCCTGAAAGTGCGAAGGTGTGTGAGTTGGCTAAGCGATGTTGCACATAACTGCTTTTCATCGCTTCCTGCCACAATAATGGAAGAGGAACCGCTATTTGACTGCTCAGCATGACACGCTCGTCAAAGCCAACACAAGGGCAATGTCTTTATCTAACTACTACATTGTGGAATGACAGGTAGAGAGAGAGTGGTGGTGGGTGGGGGTTGGGTAGTAGCTGGGGAATAAAGACTAGAAAATGATAGCTAGATAGCTGTATCATTAAAGCGTAAACTTCAATGTAAGTCTGTTAAACATTTCCACGGGGGATTTTTTTCGTTACCATGGGCGGGCTGGCGTGTGGGTGTAAAACTTTTTGTGTAAGTGAAGCGTGCGATTTACTCGTGAGACTTTTAACACAAATGATAACAATGTGGGAGTAAGAAAGTTGTCAGCGCACATAACTGCTGCAAAAGCAAAGCAAAACAAAACAAACCAAACAAAAATATCGTAAGCAATAGCAGCCACTCCATAAGAAACCAAAAGAACAAAACAAACAAAAAAAAAGATGTACGTGAAAGGAGAAAAAATCAGAACGAATATAGCAGGGAGATTAGTATTGATCAGCAGCAAAGCGAAAAATACCAATCAGCACTAATCAGCAAAAAATTGGAGTCCTGCAAAGAGGAGGAAAAGGAGGCGCATAGCCATGGAGGGTTTTAATATGAAAACTCGCATGTGCTTACCCTAAAGAGAAAGTGACTGGTCCTAAACAAGCTTGGCATTAGTTTGATTAGCATCATCATCATCCAATTTTTTTTTTTTTTGCCTGTAAGCAACTGGTATTTTCAACATTAAACTAATCGACAAAAAATGTTAGCATCTACGTCAACATTTTACGTTTCATGAACCTGTTTGAAGTTTTAACTTTTATCTAACCGCCGCTGCCATTATCGTTATAGTGGAAAAGGTGGAGTATTGGGATTTTTATGGCTTTATAATTAAAAAAATGCATTATAACTTTGGACCGATATTTATAGACATAACAGAAATCGGAAATATACCCATAATATGTGTACATAAAGGGTGAACACAACAAAACTGCGACACTACTACTATTAACAACTACAAAAAAAAACATTAGAAGGCTTTGAAATCAAATCAGTTTGAATTATAAAAGTTTGGGGCTTAAAAATAATTTAAATGCTAAAATATTAGTTGTTATTTGCTCTATATGTAAGTGATCGAACTCTTCGTCGCACACGCGCCATCTTCTTTTGCACGAGTGCATCGTCGATTTTACGCGATGCCCACAACCAATTTGTTTAAAATTTTCCAATATATTTTACCAGATCACCTGTCTTCCTCAAGATTCCTTTCACGATTCATCAATATGGATTAATCATGGAACGAGGCTCGCGAGGTACAAAATCGATCGATTTTCGATTTTCATCGTATCACTTCAATATGTCCTTGGGATAATGGCAGCTAAATCCGACTGTTAACAAATGGCTGAAGACGCTTTTTGAGGCATTCATCTCGATAAACTTGGGCGTTCATCGCCCCGACTGTGACAAAAGGGCTACTTTCATTTCATTTTCATACTACTGCTTTCAGGAGCATCTTGGCGACATGCAGCAGTCCAAAAATCTGGACCAGCAATATATTTGAAATTTAGTCGTCCAAAACAATGCATTTGCACTTTATAATTTGCGATTAATACAGCTTCTGGCTGTGGGACTTTGCTCGCTTCTCGGCTCGTCAAAGTATTTGTATTTCAAAATGCTTAAATATTTTTGGGTAAGTTATAAGTTTTTCAATGTGTTATATTCGTATGAATATACGCACGTATGTATGTATTTAATTTCGTAGTTTAGTAATATCTCTTTGGTCGACTTTTTTGCATAGACTGTGCACTCAAAAATGTTTGAGAACCTTTGCTAAAGATAACAGATATGATCGTGGTACAAACTAAGTTTACTCTTTAAAATAATATTTACACTTTGTTGTTATGTTAAACGTTTAAACACACGGCTTATACCATGTCCACATGACAATGAAACAAGAAAGGTCTCACAGCAATATTTTTTATTACCTAATTTTCAATGACATTTCTTCTATTTATTAAAATTGTTAACTCTAAGTGAACGTCGGCAACGAAAATTCAACTTTGCAAACTTTAGTTTTTTTAGTAAAACTCAAGGATGGGACTATATTCATAGACGCCTCTTTGGGCAAAGTAAATTAGAAAATTTTTGGTTTTTTTTTGCAGGTAGGAATGCTGTATTTATTGCAAAAGGTATCCTCTTTGAAAAGACGATGGTCAATGCTCATTGATGCTGCAGTTTCAATGCGGTTAAAATCAGATCGTGTTGGATTAAAGTGGGTAATAATCTTCAAAATTGAAATTAATGAATAGGTTTTTCTTGTATAATCGTACTCAGAATTCCTTGGAGTAAGATTGCTAGCGTAACGGAAACGTTTTCTTTAGAACAACTTTTCGCTGCATCGACTTTGCCTCCCAGATCTCTAAACGGCAACTTTCACTCTCTTCACACCAAGCACTTCCCTTTAATATGTTTCTCTTTTTCTCCATGCAGTTGTTTATATTGTTCTTTTTTTGCTGTGTTGTTAGGAACTAGTAACGGCTATTCCTCGATTTTGTTTTGGCAAAAATTTATCGAGCACAGCGTTACTTACGAAAACACAACGAAAATTGAATTGCTTACGAGACAATCATGATTGGTTCGTAATAAAGTTAGACAGTTTTTGCAGAGCAAAAATAAGTACTTTCAACTTGTTTTTTACAGAATATCATGAATGAGTTACAAGCAACTTATTTGCATCGTCGTGTGGACTTGGTATTACTACTTCTCCAAGCCAAAACATCTGGACGGATTTGCACACAGCTTTGCACTGAGATAGCATATAGACTATATATAAAAAGTTCCCAAATGTTAATAAAACTAAGTTAATTCAAATTAAGTCAATCAAACAATCGAATACTCAAGTATGTGAAAGATTAATTTATAAAAAATTTGCTTGAAATGGTTTGCCAGCTCTTAAAGTATTTAAATAAAAATTAATTAATTAAATAAATGGTATGTATATTATAATATTTGGGTGGAACGAAAGCGGTTTATAGGTAAGTATTTGAGAAAGAAATTGTCACCTTTCTAAAAGTGTTAATTCAACTTAACTAATAAGTTAACTGAAATGCTACAATACTACTGTAAAACTGAAGAGATTTAAAATACTCTAATTTGGAAAGTTTTTTGAAAAATTAAATTCAATTAACTTAGTAAATGAAATATTACAATAATTGTATCAAATGGAGAAGAATTAGGAAACTAATGGAGAGATATTTTTGGCCATAGATGCCACCTGTTTAAAAATTCAAATATAAATTCATCAATTAAATAAAAAACTTATATGAACCTAAAGAGGCAACCTTGGTTTCGAAAATATTTTTGAAGAGGTTTTGAAAATTTTAAAGAAAATAAATAATAACTACAGTTGATTTCATTCTAACGCGGCTCCTTTTACCGCATTTCTTCTTAACGCGGAGTTTTCCACAATCCCCCATTGCCTTTTCTTGACATGTAACAGAGAACCAAATGGCTGAACGAGGAATAACCTAAATAAGAAGGAAACTATTACCAAATAGCGCCTAAATGCAAAAAAAAAACAAACTTGAGAGAAAAGTATGTGATTTGAAATGCTCTAAAAAAAGAGGCAAGGGCCGCAGACATTGCCAGGAAGGCATAAAACAACGAATCGTCAGTTCGTTCGATTAAAGATAAGAAAAACGTCATTCGGAGAACTTTCACTGAGTGCATTTCCAGTAGACTGATATTTTCGCTCAACACCAGCGACGTCCTAATGGTTAAGGTAGAATGGCGCGTTTTAAAGGTGGATTGAGGACCTCAATTAATTCCTGTGAAAACTACATAGGTGCCTAAAAGAAAGGGTCACATTGTTTTATGAAAAATTTAATGACGATAATCGTCTACTTCGCATATTCAAAATATGAAAAAATTTTGTGCAAAAAATTGTTTTCTGAGCCAACTTTTTAAGAAGAAACTCGCTTCATAAAGTCAAGATAATATGAGAAAGTGCATCGTCGTCTTTTTTAGAAACGATTAGAGTACATGGCTATTTATTTTAGTTAGGGGAAAAACTAAAATACACAGAGCGAAAATACCACATAAAATGCTCTATAAATCAGAACAAAATTTTAATGGATTTCCCTATGGCTCTTTTCAATAAAATCAAGAAGATAATCTGTAAACCTAAGTTGAAAACCTATCAATGTAATTAAGAAAGTGACCCTTTGAATTGAGATGAAAACCTTTTCAATTACATCTAGTAGATAACCTGTCAAATTAAGATGAACAGCTTTTCAATAAACTTAAAAAGGGAATCTTGGTTTTCATTAGAATCTCCTCTTCATTTTAATAAGCCGAAGATCTTTTCAATTTTAAATCATTGGCACCTACATTTTTTAGGTAAGTTATTGATAATTATAACAACTTGAAATATTTATGTATTATTCGAAAAATTTTTACATCTTTGTTTATAAAATGTAAAAACAGTAAAAATAAGTTTTTATAATAATTAGTGTTGCCAAATTATGCGCATAAGTAGTATGGCACGTGCCATTTCTAGAACATTAATAAAAGTTTAGGCAGATAAAGATATTTATTTTTCAGAACATTTACACATAAATCATATTTTATTTTTGAAATCACATTTTTTTGATTTTTGAAAATTTTTTAAACTCTTTTCATTGAAAACATCTGGAACAATTAATAAGTAAATCAAAAATTTTCAATTGGGAAATTTAAAATCCACAGGACAATATTCATAATATTAAACTAAAAACAATAAAAGGTAGATTATTCACAAAGCACAAAGGTGTGCTAAGACGTTAAAAGCAAAATTTGAATTAAGACGGACTCTTTAAAAAAAAAATTATTAATAAATTCAATTAAATTCTAAAAAAATGAAAAGATTTCCTTATTAATATTCTTTATGTGATTTTTAACATAAAAACCAGGAAATTTCCCTTTACAATGCATATTTTTGAACAAAATGCCACAGAAATGAATAAACAGGAAGTTATGTCCTTACTTCCAACCGTTTTCTTTTCCAATAAATTTGAGAAGTAATTCAAACCAAAATTTGCACTCTTTGGCAATCAAGCTTTTCTAGACGTCAGTCTCTTTTATTATAGGTGAACTTTTTAGCTCTGTGTATGGTAGTTTATTATAATTTAAGTGCCCAAAATTCGGTTGTCGGATAGAAACAACGTGTATTTTAAAGCGAATTTTTTTAGATTTTTCGAAAAACAGAAACAAATTTGAAGTAAAATTTGGTTATGTTTACGCAAACAAATTTCTGCCCCAATAAACAGAAATAAAATGAGATGAGACTGCATATTAAAAAGTTAGGTATAACTCTTTTCCATTCTGCAAATTTTCATATAAGATTTCGAGGCAAGGGGTCGAATTACGTGTTCAATGAACGAAACGGCAATCGGATAACAATAATTTACGTGACTGATCGTATGTACGATAATATTCGAATTACAAGACACGGTTACTACCGTATCGTATTTTATCACAGGGTGTACTAGATTCTATAATAATTGTAATGAAAATTCTGGCAACAAAATGCCATTTCAAAGTGAGTAAACAATTTAAAAAAACTTTGGAAAGTCTTAAATCGGTTGCTTTGCCGGGCGCATAATTTGACAGCATATTTTTTGCCAAATGAGAACGCTCCGATGTTTTTTGCTGCTGATTTGGTTTATTGAACTGTCTTAGGATATAAAAACGATATTTTTAGAAAAATATTTTTTTTTTATTTCGGCACTTTTTATTACATGTTTTCTCTACGGTTTCAATTGTGTGTTTAGCTTCATTGGTCTGTAAATGGAGGCTTTAAATATCCAATTAAATTTTTGCCAATAATATCGCAGCAGCAAGTATAAATTTTTGGAATACGAATGGCGTCTTGCAATCGTATGAAAATTTTCGACGTATACGCTAAATGAGTTACGTTCACTGAACTCATAATACCAAATTACAATATAAGGATTACGTTCACTTTTCGTGTAATATCATATGTTCACTTTTACGTGACGAGCAGCTCGTTCACTAAACACGTAATTCGACGCCAGTTCATTTTAATTTTTCCCTTGGAATTGGACTATTCGAAAAAAAATAGCACTGTAATTCCTTCATTACGTACCAGCTCATAAACCAGAGCATTTATTGTCTACTTGGGTTTTTTTACTGCCGGGTAGTAGTGAACAAAGCTATATATGTACATATGTATTTATGAATATTTGTAAACGCGCATACCAATCCAACCAAGGGGCTGCACTTGGAGGTAGAAAGTTATTATTGGATGTCGATGTAAGAAAATTTGAGAAAATATGAAGGCACTTACTTACATACATACATATATATGCGCTTATCTATGTATGTGTGCTAGCTTTATTTGGTACACTATGTGAAACAACAACAAATTTGCCATAAAGTTATGACATCAAATTGGAAATGAGGTGTTGAGTAGCAGAAAATGGACTAGCGGCACGTCTGAAGTGTGCCAAAAGAAAAATGAGAAAAATGAGAAAAATTAACAAAGAAGCGAAAATACGGAATTCAAAGGAGTTTATAGCAAGCTGAGTGCTTGGGGATACATTTCAGTTCGATTCAATTTAGCTCCGTGTACTCGTACGAAAGGTGCACGCGAAGTTTGCTCGAGAGGCATGGGATCTTGCCATGTACATTCATTCAACTTTGCGTTGAGCACGTACTTCATTTAACTTCAATCATCTCCACTCGCACCAACGAACACATGCACTCACTTGTATTCGAATATCCATATACTATGTATATCCATATGTATATTACTTTTTTTCTATTTCCACAGTAAGCCAAAGTACCAACATACTCCTTTGAATTTTTCTATTTAAGTGAGAAAAATGAGTTAGTTGAGTGGCTGGACTTTAATCTTATGCTATGAGTTTGAGGTCCTTTGAAGGGCACAAGTTCAAGCATATACAACTATTTTTTGCTTTATCAAAATAAATAAAATAAAACAAACAAAATAAAAATTATGTATGTAGAAAATCATACAACTTGAATAAATGTAGATTTTGTTTTTAAGAACATTTGCAATAGCTAAAATCACATTTTACGAATTAAATAGAGTAACAATATTCAAGGCAATTGTGACTTCTCCTGGCCATTGCGCGGATTCGGAGACATTCGGAGACATCTTGTGAGTTTACTTTGGAGAGCTAACCCAGGGTGTTCATGCTCTTTTAAGTGCAGGCTGGGAGGATACGAAGTGGAATTCGACGACATATAATATTAGGAATTCAAGGCTTGTCTTAAAATTCGTTTTTTTCTTTCAAAACTTAGTTTCATTTAATTTTATTTATTGGTTTCAATATTATGAAACTTTCCCTGCTACCCCTCGTGCAGTTCATTGATGAATCTTTCGCGCATAAGGACATTGCGCTGGGCGCCTTGCTCGCTCGGGCATTTAATAAAGTGTTACTCGGTGGAATCACTGAGTTTCAGAAGTATCAATAGGATAGTGTGTCCTGCGTTTAATACTGGATTGAAAACGTGAATATTGGGGTAAGACCCTGCTATTGCAAGGAGCCATCAGCAAACAGTGGGCTCTCTGGCGTTAGATAGTCAGCCAGTTGGAAAAGGTGCAAAGAGCAGTGCTTTTAGAATCATTGAAGTCTTTGGGATATTGGACGTAAATTTAACTTGCAAAGTTTTGATTTCATCCCGGTTGTAAAGTTCATACGGGGTTTGGGCAGAGTGTGATAGGTAAAATCGTCCACGGAAGGATCGGTTTTTGAATATTCTTCATTAAATGGCAATAACCCTTCGTACATACTTTAACTATTTGAGAGCTGGGTCAAGAAAAAAGAGCAAAATTTAAATATCACTCAAAAGTTTCTGCCTTTGGTTACAGCATACTAACTTAGATTATATTATTTCCTTTAGGTGTCTTTTAAAATCGCGTTAATGACATTAAATTCAATTACCGATGGGTTTTAGCTGCATCTATGCTGCATATTCATTAACCCTAGAGAGATAGTCTGCGTAAAATTGACGCATGCCGTTTCGAAATATTGCTCTTTCTTTTTAAATAGCGCGAATCTGTCGCTGTGCGTTTCGGACATCTCAGTTGCTGCGCAGACCTTTCGTGAGGCACATGTGTCGCTGTGGTAAGTATTAGCAATTTCGAAATATAACGATTGTGCTAGTCAAAATGACGCATGATTATCTTTTAAAGGACTTTCAAAAATTTTACTTATTGGAGTTTTCGTGTGGTATTTCGTGGGTGTCTACCACTTATTTTAAATATAGTTTTAAACTTGTTGATGTCTTGATTGAAAACACATAATGGCGCGTCGGAATTTTGACGAAGAGCGTATCTTGGCCGCTCTGTTAGAGATTGATGACGAGAACACCTGTGATGACACGGATAGCGAAGCAGAAAACCACGAGAGTGAAGACGATGTGCAGTGTGACGTAGAAGAAGCTTTTGAAAGTGTTGAGAGAGAACTACTGCCGATATCTAATGAAGATGAACCCATACACGAAGAAGTTATTGAACAACCAGCTTCCTCAACTGCTTTTCAACGAATAATTACTTTGCCGCAGAGGACTATTAGAGGAAAGAATAAGGATTGCTGGTCGACTTCGAAACCATCTAAGCGTAGCCAAGCGTCAGCATTGAATATTATTAGATCGCAAAGGGGTCCCCAACGAATATGTCGTAATCTATATGATCCCGTTTTATGTTTCAATATGTTTTTTACTGATGAAATAATAGTCGAGATTGTACAATGGACTAATGCCGAGATATCTTTGAAACGAAGCATATCTATGACTGATGCTACATTTCGCGACACTCATGAAAACGAAGTTCGTGCTTTGATTGGGATTCTGGTAATGACAGCAGTGAGAAAGGATAACCATATGTCTACAGATGATCTATTTGATCGATCTTTGTCGATGGTATATGTGTCTGTGATGAGTCGTGAGAGATTTGATTTTTTGATACGATGTCTCCGAATGGATGATAAAAGTATACGTCCCACACTTCGGGAAAGCGATGTATTCACTCCTGCCAGAAAAATATGGAGTATTTTTATAAACCAATGTATCAGTAACTATACTCCAGGAGCTCACGTGACTATAGATGAACAATTAATTGGTTTTCGAGGGCGATGTCCGTTTAGGATGTATATTCCTAACAATCCAAGTAAGTATGGAATAAAAATTGTAATGATATGTGACAGTGGTACTAAGTACATGATAAACGGAATGCCTTATTTGGGAAAAGGTACCCAGACCAATGGTGTACCACTTGGTGAATATTACGTGAAGGAGTTATCAAAGCCCATTCATGGCAGTTGTCGTAAGTTTACATGCGACAATTGGTTTACTTCAATCCCTTTGGCTAAAAACTTACTTCAGGAACCTTATAAATTGACTGTTGTAGAAACGGTGCGATCAAACAAACGCGAAATACCTGAGGAGATGAAACCCAGTCGTTCTAGGCCAGTGGGAACATCAATGTTTTGCTTTGACGGACCCCTTACACTTGTCTCTTATAAGCCGAAGCCAGCTAAAATGGTTTACTTGTTATCATCTTGTGACAATGTGTGAAATGTCAATGAAACTACCGGAAAACCTGAAATGATTATGTATTATAACCAAACTAAAGGCGGAGTGGATACACTGGATCAAATGTGTTCTCTGATGTCCTGTAATAGGAAGACGAACAGATGGCCTATGGCTCTTTTCTATGGAATGATAAATATTGCATGCATCAATGCTTATATTATATACAGCCATACTGTCACTTGCAAAGGAAATAAGGTCTTAAGTCGCAAAAATTTCATGAAAAACCTTAGCATGGCACTAACATCGCCATTTATGAAGAAGAGATTAGAACCACCTACTTTGTAGAGATATTTGCGGGAAAATATATCTTACATTTTGGCAAAAGATACTGCGCATTCATCAGAAGAAAACAATAAAGAACCGGAACCAAAAAAACGTACTTACTGCGCATATTGCCCTTCTAAAATAAGGCGAAAGGCAAGTGCATTTTGCAATAAATGCAAAAAAGTTATTTGCCGTGAGCATAACATTGATATGTGCCAAACCTGTATTTGACTGATTTTTATAAAACTATGTATTTTTATTCTATGTGAAATTTCTTGTTTATTTAGCATATAAGATAAAATGGCTAATAACATAACAAAAAATAAGTGATAAGTTCTTAAAGAAACATGATTCCTAAGTTTTGTTGATTTCTGAAGAAGTTAATTTTTTTTTGTTTTTTTGTATAAATTAAATTATGGTATTTTTATTTCATTTGTATTTAAAAATACTATTCTTTTCAGTTTATTCTAAATTAAGGACTACAACACGACAATATAGCTGGTTAAATTTCCTGCGTCAATTTTACGCACGATTATCTTTTACGTATGCCAGAATATGATTATATCTCTAGGGTTAAAAATTGGCCCTCTCGGATTCGAGCCTAAGTGAGTTATTTTGGTGGTCATTTAGACGAGCATAATATCATATTTGAGTCTTTCACGTAAATTTTAAAATCGATACCTGTTTTCCAATCTTGTATGAGTATTTCTACTCACATTGAAATTTCAAATATTTGGTACGAAAAAATTTAAAATCAGTGAAACGCTTGTATTTTGTTTACTACGAGATCAAATTTTACATTTCGTAACAAATTTCGCATCCACGTCTTTTTTGATTATCTGGCACTTTCACTTCAAAACGTTTAGCTGGTTGTGAATCAATTGGAGAAGGACATTGGTATCTTAGTTTTGAAATGAGGAGGACTGGGATGACTTTGGATTTGAAGATGGCATAGTTCCACCCATAATGTGGGAAAATATATAATCTTCTTACAAACCGCCTTGTTTCATAGTACTGAAATCTATTTTATTCCAAAAAAGTTTCGTAACAAAGTCATTGAGTTTCAGCTTGATTGGAACTTTTCTTATTGGGTACATTTTGTGTTAAAGTTTAATTTTGGATAACATTCTATTCAAAGGTGAAGGAAAGGATAAAAAAAAGAATTTTCGTTAATACCTCATACTCTTTATTATTATTTTCTTTCTTTGCAATATCTAACACTCATTTTGATATGAAGTGCTAAGCATTTGGATGTGCCACTGAGGGGTGTTGACTACCTCTACCAATTGAAATTTCCATTATTAAAATTTTTAATTTTTTTAATTTTTAATAACCAAAATTACTTATTTTTGTGCTTTGTTGAGAAATCATCTTATCGGTATGCATAGATTTCTAAATGGTCTTAATATAAAAGAAACTTTCTCATAAAACATTATGTAATACACCTAATGTTGCGACCAACAAATAAAAAATCCTATTTCATTACTTCCTACTAAACGAATTACCAGATACTCATAGAATTATACTCGCATTCAAATAAAATTTAGATATAATGGTGTGTAATAAAAAAGCAAAATAGCATTGTAATTTGTTTACTAGTGTGTTTAATATTTCGCCCATTTCAATGAGTAAGACTTGTGATTTTATTTCTTTTTTTTTCATTCTCCTGAAAATAAATGAAAATAAAATGTAGTGATACATAAAATGAAAAATGGTTATTTATGGCATTTGTGTATTTGTGTATGCAATTTATATTTCTGAGTTAAAAGACTATCGAGATTTATATCTGCATGGATATTCATTTCACAGTGAGTTTAGACCACTGTGCTTCTAGAATTGGGTTTAGTTAAAGTAAATAAGGGTATCATGTACGTACGTACATTAAGGCTGCACAAGATATCGATTTTTTTTTTTCAAATACAAATACGTTAGCAGCTAACGGAAAAATTTCATTCAAAAAACTATCTAAACATAATAAAATATCCTCCTCACACAATGTATCTCGTTAAGGAATATTTTTTTTTCAAAAAACCATTTGACACTAACTACTTTTTATTGCAATTACAGATTTACAGCCAAACAAATCAAAGTTGATTAAAATAGATTAAAACAGGATTCAAATAGTATTTAATAGTTACTGTTGCAAATCCAATTTTTTATTTTCTTTTATGTATTTTTTATATAAATCGATGTATTAAACTAAAGGTTTTCAATAACACTGTTTTAGAGCAAATTTGTTGAGTAAATTTTATTTTTTAGATGAACAAGTTTTCGACATATTCGAATTTTACTGCTACTTAGTTAAACAAAGATATAGGTAATTTTCAATCAGAAGTAGCACAAAATTTTCGGGTATGCAGTTTGGTGCCAAAAATTTATTTTGTGTTTCGATAATTTTTTTGCTAAAAATAGGTTTTGATCAAGCGATATATGGAAGAGAGTGCGCAACACCGCCAGAAAAATAAAAGTCAAATTCAAAGAAAATGGCACATGCAACTCACACTTTAAAATCCTTCAATTGAATTGGCCACGAACTTTATAAAAATTCTATTTATTCTTCTAAATTAAAAAAAAATGATGCAAAAGCTTTTTAATTATTGATTTTTTTTTGTGCAACTGTTCCAAAACTTAATTTATATGGATTATGTTATATAATGATATGTTCTTTTATAAAAAATTAAGCAGAAGATAAAACTAGGTACACGAAATTGAATACAATATGATACCTATCGTGGGTTTTGCCATATTATACCGATATTTTTTAATCGCTACTATTAGAGCGATATTTTCTCTCAATCGTTTAAGATATTTAAGATATCTAATTTGTGAAGAAAAGTTATTTAAAGGCGGAATCAAAATTTAATGAAGCAGCAATTGTTCAACACTTGAAGCTTTATATTTTGCAAAAAAAAACTTTCTAGAGATAGTTAGTATTGTCTCATGACGTTTTATACCAGGTAGTATCGATATTTTGGAAATCGAGTATTTTTAATTCGATATTTGTAGCTATTGTAGATTATTTTAGAATGGTATCAGTATTTTCGGTCCAATGTCGAGCCCTTAGATTAAACAAGTGAAACACTGACATTATTGTGAAAACAACACAATACGCAGACTTGTGCGAATTTGGAAAAAATGCATAAAGTTTCCTTATGCTTTTCATTGTAAATTTGTTAAAAGACTTATTTATAGCTTTGATTTTATACACGTCAATACATTCATAGAAATACCAACTATCGAAACGTTCGTTACTTTTTAGTTTCTCCTTGCTAATATTTGCATTCACATGCTTAATTTTTAGTCATAAAAAAAAACAAATGTTTGAAATTATTAAACGATTTCTTAAAGAGTACTCTAACACCCAAAAAGCTATGCATACGCTGTTTGTCAAAAATTCTACTACATTTCATTTGTTATATCTGGTATGAAGATTGTTTGCTTTGCAAAAAAAGTGACACTAGATAATTTCAAATACAAGGTACGACTAGTGTTTTTCCGATACCGCGATATACCACTACTCGAGATCAGCACTATTTAAGCGTAGTTACTAAAAAATGTGGTAGGGAAGTACTTGATATCTCTTGGTATCAGACTTCTTCTAAAATTCAGTAAAACAAATTTACGACCTGAACTATGGTAATATTTGCAAAACTCGGAGCTCAATTCGATGAATACGATATATCAATATTTTAGGTTATTTTTGAAATCAACGCGCAATTTTCAACGCGAAGTAGTTTTAGTATATGAAAAAATAATTTAGAAACATTTTATTTTACTGTACAAATAATTGAGCAATTCTCAACTTATCTTACTGAAGCTTTTGTGGGAAGTGCTTTCCTTATAAAACTGTTTTATTAGGACTAATGTTGTTTCGCAAGTAACTACTGGACTGATATTGCAGCTTTAACACCAAAATGGAGACCCTGAGAATTTCCTTAAAAAGTTTGCAAGAATACATGCGTCAGAGGTTGAAAGACTTAACCCTGGAAAGTAGTAGTAGTAGTAGTAGTAGAAGAGACTTTAGTGTCTGAAAAGAATGGAGATGATGTAACTCCTGATGACTCTGATATAAAAGAAATTCAGTTACCAGAATATGACCGCGAAGATGAAAGCGAAGACGATCAATAAAGTGATGATATATCAGGCGAAACCGGAGGATATAATACCATCACAAACTGCCACATTTCGAGCATACTTCATTGTGGAAAGATTCAGATTTATAATGTCTAATGAAATGTGCGATATAATTAAGTATTCGCGAAATAAACAGAAAAGAAAACCAAACCAATTTTTTGAGCATTGGAATACACAAAACCGAACAAGAGAACAGCGCACATGGAAAGCCGTAACAAAATTTGAATTTTATGCGTATTTGGGTCTGCTTTTGGTGAGATTTGTGCAATAAGTGTACGACGATTTTAGATAATGAGTCGCTTTACTCGTTTTGATAACGTAAACACACGCCAGCAAAGGAAACAAACTGGCAAAGCAGCAGCAATAGCGGACACTTCTTTTTATGCTGAACAGCAATCTGTATACTAATTACGTGAAAGGAGCTAGCGTCACTGTTGATGGGCAACTGTGGCCTTTCCGCGATGGTTCTGGTTTCGCACAATATTTGCAATCAAACTCCGCTAAATGTGGAATAATCGACTTCGCTTCTTCTTATTCATTAAATGGTCAAATCTATACAAGAAGAACGGCATCTGGTGAATGAGAGTAGTAAACGATTGATAAAGAAGTGGAAGCAAAAAGTTTGATGATGGACACTAATTTACCTACGTATGAGGACAGTCAATAAAGAACGAAAATTTGTTTCACCACAATTTGCTACTCCAAAAGGACGTGTAGTGGAATCCACCACATTTGGTTACAGTAACAATATTATCATCTGTCCCTAAGTATCAAAATAAATCAGTTGTGGTCCTTTCAAGAATGCATTACACAACCAAAAACTATAATATTCTAGATGTGCCTGACTTTAGTCGAATAATCAGAATATTCTCTACACGAAACGCAAGCGAAGCCATAAACGGTGGTCCTTTTAGGATAATGGATGTTGCAGTAGGAGGCGATGAGTATGAATCACTTACTTACAAAATAAAAATTCTTAAAACGTTGTAGAAGCAAGAAAATAAGTTAACCGCGTACTCGATAACCATTTGAGTATTTGCAGTAAGGATTCGAGTACGAAAAGTACAACACTAGGTACGGCTAAAAAATTTCGAATGGCCTTATTGTACGTATTACACATATTGTATATATATTCATACCTATCTCAGTACCTTTGTATGTAAATATGTATGTAATTATGTATAACGGAAATGAAAAGTTCTGCTGCATCCCTAAATTTCAAACTTAGTTAATTAAGGTTTTCTTTAAAACTATCAGTTTTATCTCCATGAGGGAAGGACATCAACGGTTTGAATATGTTAGTATGTGTTGTCCAATATAAAGAGGGTCCAGCTGCGATAAGAATGAATGCACAGTCACATGTGTATGTATGTACATATGTACAAATATTTGAGTATCCTAAGAAATACTAATTGCTTCCGTGAACAAAAAAAAAAAAAATATTTCAACTTTTTGGGGAAATTTTCGAAGTATATACTTATAAATCTATATATGTTTTATTGACTAACAATTTGCGTGCATATCAAGCATTTAATAAATCAGTAAGGTGGAAGAGGGCACATACGCCTCCTACGGGTTTCTCTAAATTCATTCGTGCTATCGAAATTTAAAAATCGATAATTTTTGCTTTAGGCGACCATTTTTTCTAATTTACTTTTGAAGTTAAAGTTTGCAAGTGTTCGTAAACAGTCCTTTTCAACGTAAATATATTTGGTGAAAACTTTGTCAATTATGGTGTTTTAGTAAAGTTTTTCATAAGTCTGATATCGACTATATTGCTTTAAGTGAAAATGAAAATTTTGTTTTTATAAAATGGTGGGGAGGGTACAAATAAAGTGTGTTTTAAAGTGGGTCATCGCCTGGGGTACATTCGTACAGGCAGCAGGAGGATTGTTTCCCCGACATGTGTACCCGATGGGGTAAATTCACCATACATCATCAGGATAATTATCCCATAAGGTGGATGTAAGCGTAGGAACTATTCCTAATATTATAAATGTGAAAGTTAGTGAATACTAGTAAGTATATTTTTACTTTTTGAGGGCCAAACGACTGGATGAAATTGTACAAAATTTAGCAAACAAATTGAAATTGAGAGTTGACAGACGTTAAAAAAGTGGTAGTCAATTAATAATATGGTTTTTATGCGTTATCACAGAAATCGATTCGTGAAGGGAGTTGCCACCTATTTAATAGGCAAAATGAATAATAAACCAAATCAAATATTACAATATGGGTCTCTATTGAAAGCGGGTTGAAAGAAGGTTGCCACCCGCTTAAATTCAAATTAAGTCAAATTAAAAAAATTAATTATATTTTGGACTATGTGTGCCAAACTGAAAGTCTTGAGAGAGTTTCAATTCAAAATAAAAATTCGAGAGTGTTGCCACCTGCTTAAAAAATTAATTAAAATAATAAGTTAAATACTGAAATATGGGTATCAAACGAGGGAGATTAAAAAAAAACTTTATATTGAAAATAAACCTCGGGTAGGAGAGGGCGGGTCTTTGGTATCACCCTTCGAAGCCAAAAAAGGCTAAAATTCTTACATCTACACCTTCCAGGGAAGAAAAGGAGAAAACTGAATCAAGGAACAGGGGGCCACAAACGATTGCGAAAAAAAAACTTGACTTTTAAAACACCAATATTATCGGATGCATCTTCAAACGACGATTCCTTATTCATAAGTTTTGCAGAATCAGCTGGTTCGTTCGTTGACGCCAAAAGCTTGGATTTAAATAATTGCGTTCTTGTATTGATCTAGTTCTCGAGCCGCGGCAACATATACTCGTATGTACATATATTTGAATCAGATTTCAAAGAATATATTGGGTTTATAATGTAAAGCAGCAACATTAACTCGGAAAAATATGCGAATTGAGCCAACTCGGAAATATGATATCCGACCTGAGATGTAGTGTTGGGAAGTGAAAAAACTGCGCTATTTTGAATCAGCCTATTCTAAATTAGCACTAAGCAAATATCATGTTTCATGAAAGATGCTAACAGGGTTGCTTTGGCAACTTAAGGAAATTTTATCATAGCTGGAGCGTTCTTTTGCAAGTCGACTACAATAAAACGGGCCCCTTATAGCTGTAAAGATTTATATTGCCATGTGGCACCAAAAATCTATATTCTCATGTTCTTGGTTCTACTGACATACCACTCAGTGCGCGCTATAATTAACCGGGTCCACAATTTGTTCTACGATGTCGGAATGACCCGGATCCCGTAAAGGACTGTACTTCAGCTGCATTCCACAAAATTGTTTAGGGAATGTTTTTTGATGTTACAACAACAACAGTAGGACTATTTAATTTGGTAGTGTTGGAAAGCTATCGATAGTCTGCACATTCGATGGATTCGATGACGATAGTGTAAATTAGTTGACACTAAGCTAAGATAAGCTATAGATTATAATTTTTCCATAAGAATCTTTGTTTCTTTTTATAAAAATAAAAATAAAAATATTCAAAGAAAACAACATGTATGCAATTATTAAATCTTGTTTACACCGTGACGTTTGTATCCCATCTTTGCTACGAGCGGCGGTTTCACCAAAAAGGGTGGTTCCAAATAATACTGAAAAAATGCGAACTAATCAAAAACAATCGGTAACGAAAGAAAATGAAAACAACCTGAAAAAGAAATATAAATAAAATATCGGTTTGACTTCCACAGCAATTGAAAATAATAATAATTTAACACATACTTCGAGAAAGTAAACTTAAACTTAAAAATAATTATTTTAAAGTTTTCAATCGAAACATATTTGCTTCCATAATTGGTCTATAACTTAATTCGTGCGGTTTGCTAAGAGATGGCGTAACTTGTATGTATTCCATCGTTCCAATATATTCCGAACATACGTTGGAAAGCTTCTGTCATTGCCATAGCTTCAGATGGGCAATACTTTGAATAATACTATTGTACATGTTTTTCTTAAATATACGTTCAAATTTTGGAAAAGCCCCGCACGAATTTAGTTATAGACCAAATATAAATAACATTTTTTATCAACACAGCGATGCGTTTTCGGTAATTTCTGCCTAAGTATTTAACTCAAGAAATATTGAATCAAATATGCCTCTCTTCTAGTGAAATGGATGTGTCTACATTAGAATACCCATAATTGCAAAAGTGCTTTATTCCTTCGCTCTTCGCACTTTTTGAGTAAACTTTAGGATGAAAAATAAGATCTGTTGTAATTTTGGCTTAAAGTCGAAAAATTTAGCATAGAATATTTGATGGCTTTAAAGGCCACTGCCTCTTAACTATATATTTCAGGGAGAAATCACTATCAGTGTTGCAATCTTTCCGGCTATATCCGGAAAATTATAATTTAAGATCTAACCTTTGTTTTTTGTTTAACCTTCTTATTATGAAAAATGTAAATTCGACACTAGTGAAATAAATGCCGTAGAAATACAATGAAAAAAATTACTCCTATTCAGTGAAAAATCTACAATCTACTGTAGAATTTTGGGCAGACATAAAAAACCGATCACCAAAAATCCTTTTGACACCCTTTCTAGTTTTGTTTCAGCAATGCAGAACGCTGATCATTTTCGTGTAAAATGAAATCAGGAATATTTCTTTCCAATAAACTTTTGCCTTTTAAGTGCTCTATATTGGAATTATTTTAGGTGGTCAAAGCAAAGCAAAAAATTAAGAATAGTGAATTATAATAGATTATTTTTTGTTAGAAATATTTATTATGGCCGTTGAAAATCATCAGTTTTAAAAATTTCAATTCAAAGTCCCAAGAAAGGACGCTCGCTGAGCATAAGTTGACTTCAACATAAAAAATGTTATAATCTTATTTCGCCTTAAGCCATTTATTTAAGAGATATTAGTCTTTAAAGCCAAGTATAATTTTTTGATAAATTTGTGTACACTTAGTCACAATTGCATGGCTCACTACAGATGTCTAGATATTTTTTACAGATCCTATTTTTCATCAGCAAGCTACCTGAATATTCGTAGTGACTGAAAAAATTTAACACATTTGCCAATACCATACATTTTGTTTGGCTCTAATGTACATTTGCAACATTTTCTTTATTTTACATTCGAATCCTTGCAATTAATTGCTCCAATATTTTAATAGCACTTCCTCATATTGCCGACACTTTACATGAGTGGCGTTTCTTGTTAAGTACTTATATTATTTGTTGTTGGCAGTCAGCACTGCTCGATAGCTATGCTCTGCATATAGAGATGAGCAGGCGACACACAGTGGTTCGACAACGGCCAATAGTCATGAAATTGAAACTTTTTTTTTTTAAAGTGGCACACCTGACTTTTGATATTTCGCACAAAACATTTACGTTCTAGTAAACCGTCACTAATTATTTTTCTTATAAGCATTCGCGAAGAGAAAGTTAAAGTTAAATTTTTAGTACACAATAATACCAAATTTAGGGTAAAAAAGAATTTCCCAAGCACTTATAGTATCTTGGCAAAGTTACTAATCCGTTCCTAATTTGATCGATTAAGTTAGCCGGATTTAAGCGCCCACAAAATATTTAAATTTTTAGCTAACTTTTCTGAGCCTATGCATTTTTCAAACCAACAATTTGTTTGGCAATAAAAACTAGCATTATATTAGTTATGTTTATTGGTATTATGACTATACACTTCGAGAAGTGCAATTCTGGATGTCGAAGGTGGGTCATAGGGGAGACATCAGCATTGATGACATTAAAAATTGGAACAAGGATCAAATTATGGAAGATAACGAAGTATCTGGTAATGATAGAGACGGATCAGTTATCGAACAGGATATTTCACAACTGGAAAAGAGTTTCACGGAAGCAGTTGGAAGCATCGTTACCTTCATAAAGCAGCATGAAAATATTAGCGATACAAATCAGTAGTGCGACTCACTAACTTTAAACGATCCGACAAACGCAATTTTTGTCGCCAATATTTTGCTGTTTGCAGTAACGATTGTGCGATTTACTAACTCATTCCTAACGACACTTAACAGCTGACTCATTGTACTTATTCAAAGTACTAAAGAGTGGAATCTTGGTCAAAACAAAAATGATGGAAAAAAATAAATGAATGCGTGCTGTGAAAGAAGATACTCGTTTATTTCAAACTATAAGTAT
>CATOUQ010000031.1:5000-30123 GCA_951828415.1 Anomoia purmunda
TAATGATAATGATAATGATAATGATAATGATAATGATAATGATAATGATAATGATAATGATAACGATAATGATAATGATAATGATAATGATAATGATAATGATAATGATAATGATAATGATAATGATAATGATAATGATAATGATAATGATAATGATAATGCGAATGATAATGATATTGATAATGATAATGATATAGATAATGATAATGATAATGATAATGATAATGATAATGATAATGATAATGATAATGATAATGATAATGATAATGATAATGATAATGATAATGGTAATGATAATGATAATGATAATGATAATGATAATGATAATGATAATGATAATGATAATGATATTGATAATGATTATGATAATGATAATGATAATGATAATGATAATGATAATGATAATGATAATGATAATGATAATGATAATGATAATGATAATGATAATGATAATGATAATGATAATGATAATGATAATGACAATGATAATGATAATGATAAGGATAATGATAATGATAATGATAATGATAATGATAATGATAATGATAGTGATAATTATAATGATAATGATAATGCGAATGATAATGATATTGATAATGATAATGATAATGATAATGATAATGATAATGATAATGATAATGATAATGATAATGATAATGATAATGATAATGATAATGATAATGATAATGATAATGATAATGATAATGATAATGATAATGATAATGATAATGATAATGATAATGATAATGATAATGATAATGATAATGATAATGATAATGATAATGATAATGATTATGATAATGATAATGATAATGATAATGATAATGATAATGATAATGATAATGATAATGATAATGATAATGATAATGATAATGATAATGATAATGGTAATGATAATGATGATGCGAATGATAATGATAATGATAATGATAACGATAATGATAATGATAATGATAATGATAATGATAATGATAATGATAATGATAATGATAATGATAATGATAATGATAATGATAATGATAATGATAATGATAATGATAATGATAATGATAATGACGATGATAATGATAATGATAATGATAATGATAATGATAATGGTAATGAAAATGATAATGATAATGATAACGATAATGATAATGATAATGATAATGATAATGATAATGATAATGATAATGATAATGATAATGATAATGATAATGATAATGATAATGATAATGATAATGATAATGATAATGATAATGATAATGATAATGATAATGATAATGATAATGATAATGATAATGATAATGATAATGATAATGATAATGATAATGATAATGATAATGATAGTGATAATGATAATGATAATGCGAATGATAATGATAATGATAATGATAATGATAATGATAATGATAATGATAATGATAATGATAATGGTAATGATAATGATAATGATAATGATAAAGATAATGATAATGATAACGATAATGACAATGATAATGCGAATGATAATTATAATGATAATGATAATGATAATGCGAAAGATAATGATAATGATAATGACAATGATAATGATAATGATAATGATAATGATAATGATAATGATAATGATAATGATAATGATAATGATAATGATAATGATAATGATAATGATAATGATAATGATAATGATAATGATAATGATAATGATAATGATAATGCGAAAGATAATGATAATTATAATGACAATGATAATGACAATGATAATGACAATGATAATGATAATGATAATGATAATGATAATGATAATGATAATGATAATGATAATGATAATGATAATGATAATGATAATGATAATGATAATGATAATGATAATGATAATGATAATGATAATGATAATGATAATGATAATGATAATGATAATGATAATGATAATGATAATGATAATGATAATGATAATGATAATGATAATGATAATGATAATGATAATGATAATGCGAATGATAAGGATAATGATAATGATAATTATAATGATAATGATAATGATAATGATAGTGATAATGATAACGATAATGATAATGATAATGATAATGATAATGATAATGATAATGATAATGATAATTATAATGATAATGATAATGATAATGATAATGATAATGATAATGATAATGATAATGATAATGATAATGATAATGATAATGATAATGATAATGATAATGATAATGATAATGATAATGATAATGATAATGATAATGATAATGATAGTGATAATGATAATGATAATGATAATGATAATGATAATGATAATGATAATGATAATGATAATGATAATGATAATGATAATGATAATGATAATGATAATGATAATGATAATGATAATGATAATGATAATGATAATGATAATGATAATGATAATGATATTGATAATGATAATGATAATGATAATGATATTGATAATGATAATGATAATGAAAATGATAATAATAATGATAATGATAATGATAATGATAATGATAATGATAATGATAATGATAATGATAATGATAATGATAATTATAATGATAATGGTAATGATAATGATGATGCGAATGATAATGATAATGATATTGATAACGATAATGATAATGATAATGATAATGATAATGATAATGATAATGAAAATGATAATGATAATGATAATGATAATGATAATGATAATGATAATGATAATGATAATGATAATGATAATGATAATGATAATGATAATGATAATGATAATGATAATGATAATGATAATGATAATGATAATGATAATGATAATGATAATGATAATGATAATGATAATGATAATGATAATGATAATGATAATGATAATGATAATGATAATGATAATGATAAAGATAATGATAAAGATAATGATAATGATAATGATAGTGATAATGATAATGACAATGATAATGCGAATGATAATTATAATGATAATGATAATGATAATGCGAAAGATAATGATAATGATAATGACAATGATAATGATAATGATAATGATAATGATAATGATAATGATAATGATATTGATAATGCGAAAGATAATGATAATGATAATGACACTGATAATGACAATGATAATGACAATGATAATGAAAATGATAATGATAATGATAATGATAATGAGAATGATAATGATAACGATAATGATAATGCGAATGATAAGGATAATGATAATGATAATTATAATGATAATGATAATGCGAATGATAATGATATTGATAATGATAATGATAATGATAATGATAATGATAATGATAATGATAATGATAATGATAATGATAATGATAATGATAATGATAATGATAATGATAATGATAATGATAATGATAATGATAATGATAATGATAATGATAATGATAATGATAATGATAATGATAATGATAATGATAATGATAATGATAATGATAATGATAATGATAATGATAATGATAATGATAATGATAATGATAATGATAATGATAATGATAATGATAATGATAATGATAATGATAATGATAATGATAATGATAATGATAATGATAATGATAATGATAATGATAATGATAATGATAATGATAATGATAATGATAATGATTATGATAATGATAATGATAATGATAATGATAATTATAATGGTAATGGTAATGATAATGGTGATGCGAATGATAATGATAATGATAATGATACCGATAATGATAATGATAATGATAATGATAATGATAATGATAATGATAATGATAATGATAATGATAATGATAATGATAATGATAATGATTATGATAATGATAATGATAATTATAATGGTAATGGTAATGATAATGATGATGCGAATGATAATGATAATGATAATGATAATGATAATGATAATGATAAAGATAATGATAATGATATTGATAATGATAATGATAATGATAATGATAATGACAATGATAATGCGAATGATAATTATAATGATAATGATAATGATAATGCGAAAGATAATGATAATGATAATGACAATGATAATGATAATGATAATGATAATGATAATGATAATGATAATGATAATGCGAAAGATAATGATAATGATAATTACACTGATAATGACAATGATAGTGAAAATGATAATGATAATGATAATGATAATGATAATGATAACGATAATGATAATGCGAATGATAAGGATAATGATAATGATAATTATAATGATAATGATAATGATATTGATAATGATAATGATAATGATAATGATAATGATAATGATAATGATAATGATAATGATAATGATAATGATAATGATAATGATAATGATAATGATAATGATAATGATAATGATAATGATAATGATAATGATAATGATAATGATAATGATAATGATAATGATAATGATAATGATAATGATAATGATAATGATAATGATAATGATAATGATAATGATAATGATAATGATAATGATAATGATAATGATAATGATAATGATAATGATAATGATAATGATAATGATAATGATAATGATAATGATAACGATAATGATAATGATAATGATAATGATAATGATAATGATAATGATAATGATAATGATAATGATAATGATAATGATAATGATAATGATAATGATAATGATAATGATAATGATAATGATAATGATAATGATAATGATAATGATAATGATAATGATAATGATATTGATAATGAAAATGATAATGATAATGATAATGATAATGATAATGGTAATGGTAATGATAATGATAATGATAATGATAATGATAATGATAATGATAATGATAATGATAATGATAATGATAATGATAATGATAATGATAATGATAATGATAATGATAATGATAATGATAATGATAATGATAATGATAATGATAATGATAATGATAATGATAATGATAATGATAATGATAATGATACTGATAATGATAATGATAATGATAATGATAATGATAATGATAATGATAATTATAATGATAATGATAATGATAATAATGATAATGACGATGATAATGATAATGATAATGATAATGATAATGATAATGATAATAATAATGATAAGGGTAATGAAAATGATAATGATAATGATAACGATCATGATAATGATAATGATAATGATAATGATAATGATAATGATAATGATAATGATAATGATAATGATAATGATAATGATAATGATAATGATAATGATAATGATAATGATAATGATAATGATAATGATAATGATAATGATAATGATAATGATAATGATAATGATAATGATAATGATAATGATAATGATAATGATAATGATAATGATAATGATAATGATAATGATAATGATAATGATAATGATAATGATAATGATAATGATAATGATAATGATAATGATAATGATAATGATAATGATAATGATAATGATAATGATAATGATAATGATAATGATAATGATAATGATAATGATAATGATAATGATAATGATAATGATAATGATAATGATAATGATAATGATAATGATAATGATAATGATAATGATAATGATAATGATAATGATAATGATAATGATAATGATATTGATAATGATAATGATAATGATAATGATAATGATAATGATAATGATAATGATAATGATAATGATAATGATAATGATAATGATAATGATAATGATAACGATAATGATAATGATAATGATAATGATAATGATGATGATAATGATAATGATAATGATAATGATAGTGCGAATGATAATGATAATTATAATGATAATGAGAATGATAATGATAATGATAATGATAATGATAATGATAATGATAATGAATATGATAATGATAATGATAATGATAATGATAATGATAATGATAATGATACTGATAATGATAATGATAATGATAATGATAATGATAATGATAATGATAATGATAATGATAATGATAATGATAATGATAATGATAATGATAATGATAATGATAATGATAATGATAATGCGAATGATAATTATAATGATAATGATAATGATAATGCGAATGATAATGCGAATGATAATGATAATGATAATGATAATGATAATGATAATGATAATGATAATGATAATGATAATGATAATGATAATGATAATGATAATGATAATGATAATGATAATGATAATGATAATGATAATGATAATGATAATGATAAATGATAATGATAATGATAATGATAATGATAATGATAATGATAATGATAATTAATGATAATTATTATGATAATGATAATGATTATGATAATGATAATGATAATGATATATGATAATGATAATGATAATGATAATGATAATGATAAATGATAATGATAATGATAATGATATAATGATAATGATAATTATAATGATAATGATTATGATAATGATAATGAATGATAATGATAGACGATAGTAATAATGATAATAATAATGATAATGATAATGATAATGATAATGATAATGATAATGATAATGATAATGGTAATGACAATGATAATGGGGAATGATAATGATAATGATAATGCGAATGATAATGATAATGATAAAGATAATGATAATGATCATGATATAATGATAATGATAAATGATAATGACATAATGATAATGATAATGATATTGATAATGATCTAATGATAATGATAATGATAATGAGAATGATAATGATAATGATAAATGATAATTGATAATGATAATGATAATGATAATGCATAATGATAATGATAATGATAATGATAATGATAATGATAATGATAATGATAATGATAATGATAATGATAAATGATAATGATAATGATAATGATAATGATAATGATAATGATAATGATAATGATAATGATAATGATAATGATAATGATAATGATAATGATAATGATAATGATAATGATAATGATAATGATAATGATAATGATAATGATAATGATAATGATAATGAATAATGATAATGATAATGATAATGATAATGATAATGAATGATAATGATAATGATAAATGATAATGATAATGATAATGATAATGATAATGATAATGATAATGATAATGATATTGATAATGATAATGATAATGATAATGATAATGATAATGATATGAATGGATAATGATAATGATTAATTATAATGATAATTATAATGATATATAATGATAATGATAATGATAATGATACATGACTAATGATAATGATAAATGATAATGATAATGATAATGTAATGATAATGACTAATGATAATGATAATGATACCTGAAATGATAATGATAATCGATAATGATAATGATAATGATAATGATAATGATAAAATGATAATTTTAATGCTATAAATGATAATGATAATAAACATAAAGATAATGATAATGATAATGATAATGATAATGATAATGATAATAGATAATGATAATCGATAATGATAATGATAATTGATAATGATAATGATAATGATAACGATAACGATAAGAATGATAATGATAATGATAATGATAATGATAATGATAATGACTAGTGCGAATGATAAAATGATAATGTTAAATAATATATGATCATGATAAATCGATAATGATAATGAGAATGAGAATGATAATGAGAATGATAATGATAATGATAAATGATAGTGCGAATATGATAATGATAAATGATAATGATAATGATAATGATAATGATAACGATAATGATAATGATAATGACAATATGATAATGATAATGATAATGATAATGAGAATGATAATGATAATGATAATGATAATGAATAATGAATATGAATGATAATGATAAATGATAATGATAATGATAATGATAATGATAATTGAATAATGATAATGATAATGATAATGATAATGATAATGATAATGATAATGATAATGATAAATGATAATGATAATGATAATGATAATGATAATGATAATGATAATGATAATGATAATGATAATGATAATGATAAGATAATGAATAAATGATAATGATAATGATAATGATAATGATAAATGATAACATGATAATGATAATGATAATGATAATGATAATGATAATGATAATGATAATGATAATGATAATGATAATGATAATGATAATGATAATGATAATGATAATATGATAATGATAATGATAATGATAAATGATAATGATAATGATAATGATAATGATAATGATAATGATAAATGATAATGATAATGATATGATATGTAATGATAATGATAATGATAATGATAATGATAATGATAATGATAATTGATAATGATAATGATAATGATAATGATAATGATAATGATAATGATAATGATAATGATAAAGATAATGAATGATAATGATAATGATAATGGATAATGATAATGATAATGATAATGATAAAGATAATGATAAATGATAATGATAGAATGATAATGATAATGATAATGATAATGATAATGATAATGATAATGATAATGATAATGATAATTGATAATGATAATGATAATGATAATGATAATGATAATGATAATGATAATGATAATGATTAATGATAATGATAATGATAATGATAATGATAATGATAATGATAATGATAATGATAATGATAATTGATAATGATAGTGATAATGATAACGATAATGATAATGATAATGAGAAATATAATGATAATGATAATGATAATGATAATGATAATGATAATGCAAATGCAATAGTGTGTTCATGCTGTACGGACGTGTTTTGCGCTGCTCGTTCAATTCTTATCGTAAAAATCCTACTTCGATATTACTGTGTTATGTATTTGCTTGACCTGCAATGTTAAAAATATAGAACTAATAACAATATTAATGAGATAGTGACTCTTGCGTAACTTTTTAAAACTCTCATTAAAAATATCTTTACATATATTTCTAAGCATCATAATGCCCTTGCTCGTGTGGCCAAAAGGTTGATAGAGCCCAACCACAAGTGCAGGTGCGCGAAGTGCAACGAAATTTTTCATTACACTATGTGTTGGTATTCAACCAGCAGACTTGGAATTCTTGTTGAGCTCAAACCAGTGTTTTTTTTTGTGACGCCTGCGCCGCAGCTCGACGCAAACTCCATTCGTTCGCCTCCTCCAACTGTAGCGAACGTCATATCAACTGGTACTAAACCCAATGTTACAAAGTCCAACTCGTTAAACTCTGTGAATTCTAAGTCTGTTGGCTCTCTAAAACAGTGTGATAATTCTGGTGACACTGTCAATAAACAACAAGTTACTTTGGGATCTTTATACAATTTAATTGTCTCCCTTCGATCTGAGAATGCCAGCGTTCATAACTTAATCAACGCATTACGTGAAGACAACAGTAAATTAGTGGTTAAAACGGAGAACATGCACTCAGATCTTCTTTCTATGCAGCGAAATCTGCTCGAAAAGGATGACGCTATTTCCTTACTCACTGCTGAGGTCAATAACCTACGGTCTAACATTGGTTGCTTGCTATTGAGAAGTTTGGTAGTGAGAATGCTGCCTTAAAACAAATAAGTGGTGCTAATCGCCCTCTGTTGCCATTTTCGCAAATCTCACATGCTTCCCGCTCATCGACTATCGCTACTAATGCTATGCCCTCTGCTGATAACGCTCGGCCTTGGTCTGCTACACTCTCGTGCGCAGAGATTCTGTCGCCAACTGCTGTCATCTCCTCTGCCCGCCCCTCATCAACTACTTCTGCGGTTTCTATCATTGATACTGATGCTTCCGTTCCTAATGTGAGTGCTGCTTCAAGCTTTTCGCAGTCTTCACAATGCATACCGGCGCCAGTTGATGTTGTCTCTAATGTTGCTCTCTCGCCTACTAGCATCTCTCGCTCTCTTATTTCGCCATCTGTTGCGGTTAATAATGCACAGTGGACCACGGTCACTAATAAACGGAACAAAAAAACAAGTGCGAGTGGTAGGTACAAATACTTGTATGGACTTAGATGTTGCGGTCAAATATAAATGGCTACATTTGGCAATCTTTCTCGCCTTTCGTATCTGAAGTTGATATTAAAGATTACGTCTCTAAGCAAAACAGGTTTAAATAAAAACTATGCTATCCTGTTTTTTTAAATTGATTAGAAAGGATGTTTCATTAAAAGACATTAAGAGAGTCAACTTTAAGTTGGGAGTTCCGGAGCCTTCGTATAAAAAAATGCTCAGTTCAGAAATTATGGCCGACAAATGTAACCGTAAAGCCTTTCCGTTTTTTTTCAAAAGGATCCACAACAGCTGCCTCCGACATAATAAAGTCTTCAGGTCTTCCTACAGCTGCCTCCGACATAATAAAGCCTTCAGGTCTTCCTACAGGCTGCCTTAAGGTGTATTTCCAAAACTTATCTGGCATGCGAACAAAGGCTGACCTTGTGCATTCCCTTAGTGCGCAACTAGATTTCGACATCTTCGTTCTTGTTGAAACCTGGCTAAATGCAAGTTTCTTCGACAGTGAGTTCTTCGATCCGAAGCTGTTCAATGTCTTTCGCAAAGATAGGGATGCTGCAAAAACTGGTTGCTTCCGTGGTGGTGGTGTTTTAATTGCTGTCAAGCGTCAATTCCGTGCATTCCTGTTTCCACTCAACAATGGTGACTCCCTGTTGGATCAAATTTGTGTTTGTATAAGCTGCCACTCTTCACAAGGTTCTATATACCTACTCGCTTCGTATATACCGCCTGAAAGTTCTTTCGAATTATACAAAGCGCATGCTGACAACGTGGTATCTTTGGTTTTAAACAACTTAAATGATGATCATTTATGCGTGCTTGGTGATTTCAACTTATGCAAAATAAATTGGTTTGCTAGTATGTCTAACTATAGCCTCACACCTACTAATGTTTCTGCAAATCATGAATTATATTTTATTGATAATATTCTTAGTCTTAACCTTCATCTCCTCCTCAAAAAAACTTACGTTTCCTACCCTCGTGTGTGACTTTTCACACATATGGAATTTGTATGTATTTTGTGCCAATAAAATAATTATTGGTAGGAAAGAGATATTTATTTTTATTTTTTTTTATATAAGTTTATCTGCAATACATTTTAAACAAACATTGCGGTTATGAGTTCGCTGACAAACGCCATTTTGGCAGAAACAACATATAGTCTTATGAGTGTAGTTTTTATATTTTGATTTCTCATTGTAGCATATGTGTCATCTAGCCTTTCCTTGAGTAGTCGGTGGAACACTTTTATATCTTTTTCGAGTAGTTTCGAGCGATGGTGGTGACCTCTCGCGAGGCTCTGGAGATTCACAAGGCTGTGTCGGCGCTGCGGTCTGTGCTAACGAACTGCTAGAACAAGGCATTGAATCATTTTGTGGATCTCCCTTAATGCTGAAAAGTAAAGATACTGATGGTTTTGTTCGAGGTACGCCTTTTCTTATTATCATGTAAGGTCTCGCTAGAGATATTCCAAGCTCCCGCAAAAAAACTCGCCGCATTGTTTTTTTGTTTCTTTGCCGATTTGGATTTATATCTTTGAAGATAATGAACGCGTTCAGAGCAGAAATGTCGATCATGTTTGAGAATACAGCCATCGGCCATCGATTTGTTTTTCTTTTACAGCTGTAACAAGACAACATTTTGTCAACTGTATCCACGCCACCTAAATGAAAAAGTAAATGAATTGGCAACTAATGAAATATAAATGATTAGCTTGGACAGTAACCTTTTGTTTTGTTATAATACTGAATAATTTCAGGCAATTTTTTTCCATCCGATTGAACAGCATTCGAAGTATGCATTGTACTTTGTAGAACTACGCATTTGTCTCTTCTGCCCACGTATGATACAAGGGCTGTATTTTCGGTAAATGCAAATGTTGATTGGAACAAAGGGACTTTTTTGCATTGGAGAAGTTTTGGCGGAATGCTCCTTTTGTTTTTTCGCATTGTACCCACCATTGTCAGACCTTGAGATAACAATTTTTGACCCAGATTGTAAGAAGGGAAAAAATTGTCCATCGTAATGTTATGGCCCTTCAGCCCATGAACCAAATCAAGAACAACACGTTCACCTTGATTTTTTCCTGCTGTACCACCACTTGGTTTACCTAAGTACGGTTGAATTCTCCAAACATAGCAAGTTTCAGAGCAAACCAATAGCCAGAATTTTATACCATATCTATCAGGTTTAGAAGGCATGTATTGGCGAAACTTGCATCTTCCACGAAAACCAAGTAATTGCTCATCAATTGTAACGCAATCGGAGGGATTGAAATAATCAGCTAAAAGTCCGGACCATTTATCAAATAATTCCCGAATTGGAGCAAACTTGTCTGTAGAACTTTCCTGTCGTCGGCTCATAACATTATCAAATCGAATAACTCGGGTTAAGTATTCAAATGTCTTCCTCGACATTATCGCTCTGAAAATAGGCCGTTCATATTCACTATCAAATAAATCTAACATGGTTTCATTTTTGGATCTAAATAAAATTGGTTGTTAGAAAATCAGTACAATTATTTCAGGACATAATCATAAAAACAAATAACACACCTGTACACTTTAGCCAAAATAATAACAGCAATATATGCATTTAACAAACTTGAATCAATTTCTAAGAACTTCTCACCACATTTTGCAGTTGCGTATGCGTTCGACCATTTTAAAATTACATTTTCAATTGGTGGTGGAAAGAACAATAAAAATGCATCTTTGATGCCAGCAATACGTGTTCTTGCATACCTTGTTGTACCTGGTCGCAAATTTATGACATTTTCAGTTCGTAGCCTTCCGGTTCTATCTTGCACTGGTTGCGTTTGCCACACCATACCGTCCTTTGAAACGAATAATGGATCGCCTAACCCTTCCACTGATTCAGTCCTTATTGGTCTTTCCACTTCATCAAATTCTTCACATTCAGAATCACTCCCACTTCTAATAAGATCAACACTTTCTTCCGGTGAATAATTTTCATCATCATCCGAAAGATCATTATCGGAAAGGTCTTCATCTGAATCATTCAAAATGTTCTCCAGCTCTTCGTCGGTAAGATATTTGGGTTTATCCATGTTTTATTTTTAAATTGTTTCAAAACTTAGAAAAAATGCATTCGAACTTTAGCGCGAGCGAAATTACAAATAAAATTAAATGAATTCAGCCTGGCACACTCCAAGAAAATAGCACACTGACCAACTTTTTTATTTCTCTGGTAAACATGCTTATTGTATCAGCTTGTTTCTTTTTTCTTCTTGCCGTGACTCTTCCACTGAAACCCGCGAAAATGTTTTACAAACATGATCAGACATGTACGCTTGTCAGTTTATATATACGCATACATACATACATATAAATGTGATCAGAAAAATTCACATACATGTACATACATACATACATATACATCTATGTACATATGTTCATACATGCATTGAAAGCACAACAAGCGAATTTCTATAGAAAAATACATACAGTCGCCTTATGTGTGAAAAGTCACACATAAGGGTAAGAAACGTAAGTTTTGAAATATTTCGCAAACGAATAATAATTTTGCATCGAATTTCAGATTTTTTATAAAGTATTGATTAGATGGGAATTGTCAAGAAGTTTTATGAAATTCGTTTAAAAAATACGTTGAAATAATTATTGACAAATTTTTTTTTGTGTGACTTTTCACACAAGGAGGGGATGAAGGTTAATTTATGTCAAGTTAATAATTTCGTGAATTCTCTGAATAGAATCTTGGATCTCATATTTGTAAGTGATAACCTGAGCTACAAAGTGAGTGAATGTTTGAAACCAATAACTCCTAAGAATAAGGATCATTTACCATTAGTTGTAAAATTCGAGTTGTACTGTTTTGCTTCAGTTACTTCTGATGACAGGTTATCATTTAATTATGCATTATGCGATTTTGTTAGCTTTAATGAATTATTACTCGATATTAATTGGGATAATTTATTTACAGGTCTTGATACATTTAACAGTTTCTCTACTTTTAAATCCATTTTGTCTAAACTATGCCTGGATAATATTCCAGTTAGAAAGAAAAAATCTTATAAATTGCCCTGGTATTCTAAGGATTTGGAAATGCTAAAAAACATTAAAAACAATTATTTTAAAAAGTTCAAATCTACGAAGAACCATTTATTCTTCGTTAAATATAAGCGATCTTTAAAGGAATTCAACTACTTAAATAAAATTCTCTATAATAACTACATTGGAAACATGGAGATGAACATTAAATCATATCCTAAAAACTTCTGGAACTACATAAAATCCAAAAGGAGCTGCGCTAGTGTTCCCACTGGTATCTTCTTTGATAATAAATATGCGCGAACCTCGAGTGAAGCGGCAAATTTATTTGCCGATTTTTTTAAATCAAATTTTGTTAATGAAGAACAAAACCATCCGAGTGACTTTTCGTCTAGCTTAGACTACTATTTGGACTACGGTGCTCTATGCCTCTCATCTGAGGATATTAGTAAAGCTTTTTTTAAATTGAAATCTTCCTCCCAAACTGATGTTGATGGACTTTCAGCAGTCTTAATAAAAAATTGTCCTGCTTTGGTCTATCCTCTGAAAGTAATTTTCAATAAATCTTTATCCTCGGGGAGTTTCATTGACGCATGGAAGCTCACCTCCATAACGCCAATCTTTAAGAGTGGCAATAAAAATGACGTTAGAAATTATAGGCCTATTTCAAAGCTCTCGACTATCTCAAAAATTTTTGAACACGCAGTCAATGCAAAGTTGAGTTTTGCGGTTAAATCTTTAATATGCCGAAATCAGCATGGGTTTGTCTCCAATAAATCTACAGTATCGAATCTAGCTGTTTTTAGTGAATACTGCATTGAGTCTTTCTCGGCTGGTTTACAGGTTGACTGTATTTACACTGACTTTTCGAAAGCTTTCGATAAAGTCTCACATAAAGTCCTAATTGAAAAATTAGCTTGCCTTGGCTTTCATTCTGCCTTTCTGCAATGGATAAACTCTTACTTGTGCAATAGACGTTGTATTGTTACATTTGATGGTATTTCGTCTAACCCTTTTGTTGCCTTTTCTGGAGTCCCGCAAGGAAGTATCTTGGGACCACTCCTATTTGTACTATTTATTAACGACATCAAAAGTTGTTTTTCATTTGCTAAATTTTTGCTTTATGCTGATGACTTAAAGATTTTCTCAGCGATTAAGACCCCAGATGATGCCATTAAGCTTCAAACTGATATTGACCGGCTTTACTTGTGGTGCCAGAAATCACGTCTCTCACTGAACTTATCTAAGTGCTTCCAAATAACTTACTCCAAAATCTCTAACATTATACCTGCTAAGTACAATATAGCGAAATGTGACCTTCTGCGTGTTAGTGAGATTAAGGACCTTGGCGTTGTTTTTGATAGTAAATTCTCTTTTAATAACCATATAAATTATATCACTTCCAAATCTTTCTCCATGTTGGGTTTCGTAAGACGGAATGCTTCTAAATTCACTGATCCCTATACCATCAAGTTACTCTATGTATCATTTGTTAGATCTCACTTAGAATATGCTGCTTTTATTTGGAGACCAAGTACCCAGCTAGCTATCAATAGAATAGAACGTGTACAAAAAATTTTTCTTAAGTTTGCACTTCGGTCTCTGAATTTTACAGATCCCATGCCATCCTATTCTGCTCGTCTAATGCTTATAAATCTCAAGTCCCTGGAAACTCGTAGGTCTATACTGTGCCTGTCCTTTACTCATTGTATTATAACTGGAGTCATTGATTGCCCTTACTTGTTGGAACGGATTCGATTTAATGTTCCCCAGCGATCTCTTCGGAACTTTTACCCTTTTCATGGGGATAACTTTAAAACTAAGTACGCCAGTAATGCCCCCATTACTCGCTCTTTACGTGAATTGAATTCCCGTAATAGTAATGCTGATCTTGACTTTTCACTTTCAAGGAACGCTTTTTTGAATCTTTTAAATTCTATATTGTAGCTTTATTGAAAATATGTAATATGTATATCAATAGCTTGTACTAAGTTACTTTTTTCCATAGTCTGTAAGGATCGATATTCATAGACTTAAATAAATAAATAAATAAATAAATAAATAAATAATGATAACGATAATGATAATGATAACGATAATGATAATGATAATGATAATGATAATGATAATGATCATGATAATGATCATGATAATCATAATGATAATGATAATGATAATGATAATGATAATGATAATGATAATGATAATGATAATGATAATGATAATGATAATGATAATGATAATGATAATGATAATGATAATGATAATGATAATGATAATAATAATGATAATGATAATGATAATGATAATGATAATGATAATGATAATGATAATGATAAAAATAATGATAATGATAATGATAATGATAATGATAGTGATAATGCTAATGATAATGATAATGATAATGATAATGATAAAAATAATGATAATGATAATGATAATGATAATGATAAAGATAGTGCGAATGATAATGATAATGATAATAATAATGATCATGATAATGATAATGATAATGATAATGATAATGAGAATGATAATGAGAATGATAATGATAATGATAATGATAATGATAATGATAATGATAATGATAATGATAATGATAATGATAATGATAATGTTAATGCGAATGATAATGACAATGATAATGATAATGATAATGATAATGATAATGATAATGATAATGATAATGATAATGATAGTGATAATGATAATGATAATGATAATGATAATGATAATGATTATGATAATGATAATGATAGTGATAATGATAACGATAATGATAATGATATTGATAATGATATTAATAATGATAATGATAATGATAATGATAATGATAATGATAATGATAATGATAATGATAATGATAATGATAATGATAATGATAATGATAATGATAATGATAATGATAATGATAATGATAATGATAATGATAATGATAATGATAATGATAATGATAATGATAATGATAATGATAATGATAATGATAATGATAATGATAATGATAATGATAATGATAATGATAATGATAATGATAATGATAATGATAATGATAACGATAATGATAGTGATAATGATTTTTTTTTTTTTTTTTTTTTTTTCGCGGGCAGGGGGTTTAAAATGCCTAATGCATCGTCAAAACTGTCGTCACAGCAATGGTATGTCCGGAGACTAAAACACTCCCCCCGGTGTGGAACTGTCGCCCACCCTGGGACTACTTTCGCATTGCTTCAGGGTGGCGTTCCATATTTCTCATTTATTTAGTTTATATCCCTCGATGCACCGGCGTCCAGGTCCCGCTTTTTTACGCGTAGGATCTTTTCGGCGTAGCTGGCTATTTTTTTCCAGTTTTCTTCGCTATTAAGCATTATTTTTACAACAGTATTTGCACACACTGGGCCAGTCGTGATCTCTAGTGAGCGCCGCTCGCTTTGCCATCGATTGCATTTAAAGAAAGTATGCTGTGCGTCGTCGATCTCCGCATCCCCATATATACATGTTGGGTCGTCGACTTTTCCCATACGAAGGAGGTATTTCCTGAAATACCCGTGGCCGGATAGCATCTGGGTTAGGTAGTAGTTTACGTCTCCCGAATTTCTACTACACCATTTTTCTAATTCGGGTATTAGTTTGGCTGTCCATCTGCCCTTAGGTTCAGTTGCCCAACGTTCCTGCCATAGCTTCATCGTTTCAGTTCTCGCCTCTTGTCGTGTATACGTGCTCTCGTCATCCTGTTTTCGTGCCCATAGTTGGCGCCTTTCTCTTGCAAGTAGATCTATGGGTATTGCCCCGCTTATTAGTAGGATAGCCGCATCGGAAACCGTGCGGTTGGCTGAAGCCACTCTTAGTGCAGCTGTTCTCTGCACTTTGGCTAGAATTTTTCGTCGACGCTCCGTCTTTAGAGTGTCCGCCCATACTTCACTTCCATACAGTAGAACCGATAGAGTCGTGTCCAATAGTAGCTTCCTCCTACTGGCAAGAGGGCCTCCAATATTCGCCATTAGCCTTGACAGTGATGCTGTTATGCGGGCTGCCTTTTTGGCAGCGTATTGCAATTGTGTCGAGTACGTAAGCTTGTTATCGATGCTGATCCCGAGGTACTTGACTGCTAACTTTGTCCGGAGACTCTCGTTGTTCACAGGCATGTCCATTTCCAGCGGTATGTGTTTATTTGTGAGAAGGATTAGTTCTGTTTTATCGGCAGCTAGACTGAGGCCGTGGGAATCGAGCCATGTGTGCGTTCTTATCATCACTTGGGTCAGTTTCCTTCTCGCCGTTTCGGTGTCGCGTGCGCTAATGACGGCCGCAATGTCATCTGCGTATCCGACGAGGTAGCAATCATCCGGCATGTCTATGGTTAGGATGCCGTCGTAGCTTGCATTCCATAGATCGGGTCCAAGGATCGACCCTTGAGCTGCTCCTGAGGTGATTTTCTTCCTCCTCTGGCCTTCGCTGGTATCGTATATTAATTCGCGGTCTCGAAGGTAGCTGCGTATAATCCTCATTAGGTACGGGGGCAGTTTAAAGCGGTCTTCTAGCGCGTCTATTATGCTCGTCCATTTTACGCTGTTGAAGGCGTTTTTCACATCGATCGTAGCAAGGAGTACCACTGGTCTTGAGTAGTGGTTTTTCTTTCGCGCTATCTCTACGCTGCGAATGACATCTTCGATTGCGCCGAGAGTGGACCTCCCGGGTAAGAACCCGTGTTGTCTTTCTGACAGACCCCCGGCATTTTTTATAGCGCACGCAATGCGGGGTTTCAACAGCCTCTCTAAAAGCTTTCCTGCAGTATCGAGCATGCATAGAGGTCGATATGCTGATGGCGTCTCCCGATCTCCCTTGCCTTTACTGATTAGTACCAGTTTTTGTCTTTTCCAGACTTCTGGGAAGACTCCTTCCATTAGACATGCATTATACATATCTAAGAGTACTTCTGGGCGTTGCGAGGCGATTATTTTAAGCACTTCTGCTGGTACCCCCGTCCGGTCCTGGCGCTTTGTTGCTCTTCAGTGTGCTGGCAGCTGAGTTCATTTCTTCCTTAGTGAACAAATGTAGTGAGCTTTCTGCCGTAGTTTCTGCCGGGTCAACTCTTGGTGCATGGGTGGGGAACAGGCTGCTTACAATATTCTCCGTAGTTTCTGCGCTGAGCATAGGAGCTACCTGTTTCGCTCCGAGTTTCTTCATGATAATGATAATGATAAAGATAATGATAATGATAATGATAATGATAATGATAATGATAATGATAATGATAATGATAATGATAATGATAATGATAATGATAATCATAATGTTAATGGGAATGATAATGACAATGATATTGATAATGATAATGATAATGATAATGATAATGATAATGATAATGATAATGATAATGATAATGATAATGATAATGATAATGATAATGATAATGATAATGATAATGATAATGATAATGATAATGATAATGATAATGATAATGATAATGATAATGATAATGATAATGATAATGATAATGATAATGATAATGATAATGATAATGATAATGATAATGATAATGATAATGATAATGATAATGATAATGATAATGATAATGATAATGATAATGATAATGATAATAATAATGATAATGATAATGATAATGATAATGATAATGATAATGATAATGATAATGATAATGATAATGATAATGATAATGATAATGATAATGATAATGATAATGATAATGATAATGATAATGATAATGATAATGATAATGATAATGATAATGATAATGATAATGATAATGATAATGATAATGATAATGATAATGATAATGATAATGATAATGATAATGATAATGATAATGAGAATGATAGTGGTAATGATAATGATAATGATAATAATAGTGGTAATGATAATTATAATGATAATGATAATGATAATGATAATGATAATGAAAATGATAATGAAAATGATAATGATAATGATAATGATAATGATAATGATAATGATAATGATAATGATAATGTTAATGATAATGATAATGATAATGATAATGATAATGATAATGATAATAATAATGATAATGATAATGATAACGATAATGATAATGATAATGATAATGATAATGATAATGATAATGATAATGATAATAATAATGATAATGATAATGATAATGATAAGGATAGTGATAATGATAATGATAAAGATAATGATAATGATAATGATAATGATAATGATAATGGTAATGATAATGCGAATGATAATGATAATGATAATGATAATGATAATGATAATGATAATGATAATGATAATGATAATGATAATGATAATGATAATGATAATGATAATGATAATGATAATGATAATGATAATGATAATGATAATGATAATGATAATGATAATGATAATGATAATGATAATGATAATGATAATGATAATGATAATGATAATGATAATGATAATGATAATGATAATGATAATGATAATGATAATGATAATGATAATGATAATGATAATGATAATGATAATGATAATGATAATGATAATGATAATGATAATGATAATGATAATGATAATCATAATGATAATGATAATGATAATGATAATGATAATGATATTGATAATGATATTGATAATGATAATGATAATGATAATGATAATGATAATGATAATGATAATGATAATGATAATGATAATGATAATGATAATGATAATGATAATGATAATGATAATGATAATGATAATGATAATGCGAATGATAATGATAATGATAATGATAATGATAATGATAATGATAATGATAATGATAATGATAATGATAATGATAATAATAATGATATTGCGAATGACAATGATAATGATAATGATAATGATAATGATATTGATAATGATAATGATAATGATAATGATAATGATAATGATAATGATAATGGTAATGATAATGATAATGATAATGATAATGATAATGATAATGATAATGATAATGATAATGATAATGATAATGATAATGATAATGATAATGATAATGGTAATGATAATGCGAATGATAATGATAATGATAATGACATTGATAATGATAATGATAATGATAATGATAATGATAATGATAATGATAATGATAATGATAATGATAATGATAATGATAATGATAATGATAATGATAATGATAATGATAATGATAATGATAATGATAATGATAATGATAATGATAATGATAATGATAATGATAATGATAATGATAATGAGAATGATAGTGGTAATGATAATGATAATGATAATAATAGTGGTAATGATAATTATAATGATAATGATAATGATAATGATAATGATAATGAAAATGATAATGAAAATGATAATGATAATGATAATGATAATGATAATGATAATGATAATGATAATGATAATGTTAATGATAATGATAATGATAATGATAATGATAATGATAATGATAATAATAATGATAATGATAATGATAACGATAATGATAATGATAATGATAATGATAATGATAATGATAATGATAATGATAATAATAATGATAATGATAATGATAATGATAATGATAATGATAATGATAATGATAATGATAATGAGAATGATAGTGGTAATGATAATGATAATGATAATAATAGTGGTAATGATAATGATAATGATAATGATAATGATAATGATAATGATAATGATAATGATAATGATAATGATAATGATAATGATAATGATAATGATAATGATAATGATAATGATAATGATAATGATAATGATAATGATAATGATAATGATAATGATAATGATAATGATAATGATAATGATAATGATAATGATAATGATAATGATAATGATAATGATAATGAGAATGATAGTGGTAATGATAATGATAATGATAATAATAGTGGTAATGATAATTATAATGATAATGATAATGATAATGATAATGATAATGATAATGATAATGATAATGATAATGATAATGATAATGATAATGAGAATGATAGTGGTAATGATAATGATAATGATAATAATAGTGGTAATGATAATGATAATGATAATGATAATGATAATGATAATGATAATGATAATGATAATGATAATGATAATGATAATGATAATGATAATGATAATGATAATGATAATGATAATGATAATGATAATGATAATGATAATGATAATGATAATGATAATGATAATGATAATGATAATGATAATGATAATGATAATGATAATGATAATGATAATGATAATGATAATGATAATGATAATGATAATGATAATGATAATGAGAATGATAGTGGTAATGATAATGATAATGATAATAATAGTGGTAATGATAATTATAATGATAATGATAATGATAATGATAATGATAATGAAAATGATAATGAAAATGATAATGATAATGATAATGATAATGATAATGATAATGATAATGATAATGATAATGTTAATGATAATGATAATGATAATGATAATGATAATGATAATGATAATAATAATGATAATGATAATGATAACGATAATGATAATGATAATGATAATGATAATGATAATGATAATGATAATGATAATAATAATGATAATGATAATGATAATGATAAGGATAGTGATAATGATAATGATAAAGATAATGATAATGATAATGATAATGATAATGATAATGGTAATGATAATGCGAATGATAATGATAATGATAATGATAATGATAATGATAATGATAATGATAATGATAATGATAATGATAATGATAATGATAATGATAATGATAATGATAATGATAATGATAATGATAATGATAATGATAATGATAATGATAATGATAATGATAATGATAATGATAATGATAATGATAATGATAATGATAATGATAATGATAATGATAATGATAATGATAATGATAATGATAATGATAATGATAATGATAATGATAATGCGAATGATAATGATAATGATAATGATAATGATAATGATAATGATAATGATAATGATAATGATAATGATAATGATAATGATAATAATAATGATATTGCGAATGACAATGATAATGATAATGATAATGATAATGATATTGATAATGATAATGATAATGATAATGATAATGATAATGATAATGATAATGGTAATGATAATGATAATGATAATGATAATGATAATGATAATGATAATGATAATGATAATGATAATGATAATGATAATGATAATGATAATGATAATGATAATGATAATGGTAATGATAATGCGAATGATAATGATAATGATAATGACATTGATAATGATAATGATAATGATAATGATAATGATAATGATAATGATAATGATAATGATAATGATAATGATAATGATAATGATAATGATAATGATAATGATAATGATAATGATAATGATAATGATAATGATAATGATAATGATAATGATAATGATAATGATAATGAGAATGATAGTGGTAATGATAATGATAATGATAATAATAGTGGTAATGATAATTATAATGATAATGATAATGATAATGATAATGATAATGAAAATGATAATGAAAATGATAATGATAATGATAATGATAATGATAATGATAATGATAATGATAATGATAATGTTAATGATAATGATAATGATAATGATAATGATAATGATAATGATAATGATAATAATAATGATAATGATAATGATAACGATAATGATAATGATAATGATAATGATAATGATAATGATAATGATAATGATAATAATAATGATAATGATAATGATAATGATAAGGATAGTGATAATGATAATGATAAAGATAATGATAATGATAATGATAATGATAATGATAATGGTAATGATAATGCGAATGATAATGATAATGATAATGATAATGATAATGATAATGATAATGATAATGATAATGATAATGATAATGATAATGATAATGATAATGATAATGATAATGATAATGATAATGATAATGATAATGATAATGATAATGATAATGATAATGATAATGATAATGATAATGATAATGATAATGATAATGATAATGATAATGATAATGATAATGATAATGATAATGATAATGATAATGATAATGATAATGATAATGATAATGATAATGATAATGATAATGATAATGATAATGATAATGATAATGATAATGATAATGATAATGATAATGATAGTGGTAATAATCATGATAATGATAATGATAATGATAATAATAGTGGTAATGATAATTATAATGATAATGATAATGATAATGATAATCATAATGATAATGATAATGATAATGATAATGGTAATGATAATGATAATGATAATGATAATGATAATGATAATGATAATGATAATGATAATGATAATGATAATGATAATGATAATGATAATGATAATGATAATGATAATGATAATGATAATGATAATGATAATGATAATGTTAATGATAATGAGAATGATAATGATAATGATAATGATAATGATAATGATAATGATAATGATAATGATAATGATAACGATAATGATAATGATAATGATAATGATAATGATAATGATAATGATAATGATAATGATAATGATAATGATAATGATAATGATAATGATAATGATAATGATAATGATAATGATAATGATAATGATAATGATAATGATAATGATAATGATAATGATAATCATAATGATAATGACAATGATAATGATAATGATAATGATAATGATAATGATAATGATAATGATAATGATAATGATAATGATAATGGTAACGATAATGATAATGATAATGATAATGATAATGATAATGATAATGATAATGATAATGATAATGATAATGATAATGATAATGATAATGATAATGATAATGATAATGATAATGATAATGATAATGATAATGATAATGATAATGATAATGATAATGATAATGATAATGATAATGATAATGATAATGATAATGATAATGATAATGATAATGATAATGATAATGATAATGATAATGATAATGAAAATGATAATGATAATGATAGTGATGATGATAATGATAATGATAATGATAATGATAATGATAATGATAATGATAATGATAATGATAATGATAATGATTATGTTAATGCGAATGATAATGACAATGATAATGATAATGATAATGATAATGATAATGATAATGATAATGATAATGATAATGATAATGATAATGATAATGATAATGATAATGATAATGATAATGATAATGATAATGATAATGATAATGATAATGATAATGATAATGATAATGATAATGATAATGATAATGATAATGATAATGATAATGATAATGATAATGATAATGATAATGATAATGATAATGATAATGATAATGATAAT
>CATOUQ010000032.1:7500-33955 GCA_951828415.1 Anomoia purmunda
TATCATTATCATTATCATTATCATTATCATTATCATTATCATTATCATTATCATTATCATTATCATTATCATTATCATTATCATTATCATTATCATTATCATTATCATTATCATTATCATTATCATTATCATTATCATTATCATTATCATTATCATTATCATTATCATTATCATTATCATTATCATTATCATTTCATTATCATTATCATTATCATTATCATTATCATTATCATTATCATTATCATTATCATTATCATTATCATTATCATTATCATTATCATTATCATTATCATTATCATTATCATTATCATTATCATTATCATTATCATTATCATTATCATTATCATTATCATTATCATTTATCATTATCATTATCATTATCATTATCATTATCATTATCATTATCATTATCATTATCATTATCATTATCATTATCATTATCATTATCATTATCATTATCATTATCATTATCATTATCATTATCATTATCATTATCATTATCATGTTCACTCCGTTCGCCAAATGGCAACCCTAACTTGCCGCTTTCGTCAAAAAGCTCTGCTCAAAAACTTCGGCCTCTCTGAAGTTAAAGGAAGCCGTTGCTTCCTCCCTTTTTTTCTTCTTTTGGCGATCCCCACAGCAGACAGACGCGGTAAGTTGAGTTCCATGAATTATTTTTAATAAACCATATTTTAATCCAATTGTTTTATACTTTTATTTTCCCCGCTCTACGGAAAACCGGCCTAGCTCTTCACTCAGCTATTCATTGGTCCTTCGAGCCGGATTTCTAAGACGGAATTAAAATTTAAAAGAAAATTGGACACACACAAACAATTGGAATTTGGATAATCAAGTACTACACAAATTACCCACATCATATACGAGCACAGTAAAACAATATAAAACACCAACCAAATCAAAAGAAATAAGGTAAGCTCGTGAATTTAAAAGGGTGCAATTCAACCAATTTGAGTTGCATCAAATAAAGCGGAAAAATAAAATTTGAGCAAAGTAGAGGCCAGAACATATTTTTGGTACTTTACTTTTGCATACAAATAAAAAGGGGACAAAGACAATTCTTTGTTAGTGTACTTCGGTAAGTGCAAACCCTATTACCGCTCCTTTCGGTATACATATGTACATTTACATACATATGCACTACAGTAAAAGCTTACATAAAAAAAAAAATTTATTACATGTTTATTCTGTGTACATAAATCAAGAAAAAGGAAAATTTCTCGCCTTTGCCTTGATCTTCCTTTTTAAATATTCATACCAATATATATATATAGTCCACATATTAGCTCATTTCCTTGTATATAAAGTACAAAAAGCTCGTAATAAACACTCCTTTAGAGTGCGGAAAAATAATTTACAAGCATACATATACGTACATATATGTATGTACATAGAACAAAAAAGAGATCAAGTACCAGAGAACTTACAACAATGAGAAGGTGCAAAATTTGGTTCGATCGAAATGAATTCTGAAAGGTTTTGTCTAAGGAATGTACATGTTAAATTTTTATTTCGCCGCCTACTTAACAGGCATGAAAAATGTGAATTAACATTTCCACTGTTCAAATTGTTGCTGAAATGTTGATAGGTGGCAGATGTTTATGGGAATATTGTTACAAATGTGTTTATTATTAATCCATTTGAAATCGTTTCCAATTTTTTAGAAAAATTATTAAAGAATTATTTCTAAAATTTTCCATAAACTTCATTAAAGTTACAAATTTAAAAGAAATATAAAAAAATAATTAAAATTAAATTGAATATGAATGTATTTATGTACTGTACATATGCACAGTATGTAGTATTTTTACTTGCAAGCCATTATGACATTCGACATTGGACATTTTTTTTACAAAATATGAAATTAATAAATCGTTAACACTTGTTTAAATTTTTCAGGAAAATTTCAGGAGAAATAACTTAAAATAAAAGAACAAATTTGTTGAAAAAAGAAATTATTTGTTGAATTTTTACCAAAAAAAGCATAAAATGATATTTTTATCATGACATCATGAATATTTTAAAAAATGAAAAAAATTTGAAATATCACGTATCCAAGCATATTTATGTATAGTTTTACTTACAAACGTGAATTTTAATATTTTTATGTTCGTTTAATTAAAAAATTATTAAAAATGATTTTTCATAATATAATAAATATTACTATGAGTTTGCTTTCAATTTAATATTTTATTTGGTTTCCTATGTTGATTTCCTTTTTCTGTAGATGCGAAATAATATGCGATCTACATATGTATATTATAAATTTGTTCATTTGTATCAAAAATTTGTCTTGGCAAAAAATATTCACGGGAAACCGTATCAAGTAGCGATTTAGATCAGAGAATTTAATTGTGTTCTGTGGTGCAGTTGCTTTAAGAGACGCCACAATATTCTTTATGCTTTCGTTTTGCGTGAGTTCGGAACTGGGCCACGCGCTTTTGGCTTAAAATTTATTTAGATTTTTACTTTTTTGCAAATTCTTGCACTAGCGTACACACATACGTATGTATGTACATATATATATTGATATAAATATGTATACTTCCAGAGAATACTATATATTTATTTCATAAATATCTAATATATCATCAAGTATACAATCATATATGCACACATCCACATGTATGCATATGTATCTACATATGTACATATTTATATACATATGTACATATGTATATCTAAATACATAAATTCATATGCATACACATACATATGTATGTATATGTATGTATGTATGTACTTACGTGTATGTGCATAAATTCAACCTTGACCTACGCTAAATCAAAGTCAAATTACAGCGCAATCACAACCGCAGCTGTACTTGTGCCTGCGCCGGCGCCAAATATTCTAAAATATCTGAAACTACATACAACAACAAAATATTCATTCATAAACGCGTGCGCGTATTCCTAAAAACAAATGCCGTTCATTCATAAGCGCAAGCATTTCATCTCCCCGCGCACGCAAATGTTCCCCTCAACGATCTTCTTCGCGACGAACACAAAAATGCTAAAATCTTCAATTTTACAAACCATCGACGGTCATTGAAAATTCCAACACCGCAATATCAGACAATAATGCAAATTGCCAACGTAGTCTGACAAATTGCTGGCATTCTAGAATGTTCTAGAACATTCTAGAACATTCTAGAGCTTCTGCCCAAATGCGCATCAATTCATTTGCGTACACGTGCACGCGCAATTGGCGAATCGACACAAAAATTGCCGAAAAACAGAAAAGAATATTCTTTTGCTTACCGTTCCCTTTCCCTTTCAACCCTTCTCTTATCGACAATTGTTGCATAACTCCTCTTCCGTCTCAACTTGCCCCGCTAGCAAGCAAAAAACAGTTTTTTTCTCGGGTTACTACTTTTTCTTCTTTGTTTCATTTTTAGTTGGATTCGTAAATTGTTCTTCTTTGCGCACACATACATTGCTAAGATTTGCATAAATAGCCGTATAAGCAAACTCCATCAAGTGTCTGCTGTGGCTCAGTGCGTTTAGTCGCCGGCTGCATTATCTATTGCATGTTTTAGCTTTTGACTCATAGTTCGAATCCAGCTTTTTCTTCGTGCCATGTCTAATTTTTCTGAATTTTTTTTTTTTAATTAAATACAATATATTTATTAACTTTCATAAATTTTTGGAAATCTTTTTTTATTCACATTCCTTTTCTGCTTTCATTTCGTTACAAATGAATTTACGAAATTATTGAAAAGTTTTCATTTTTTTAAATAGTTTAAGATGTGTAATATAAAGAAATTGGAATAAAATCTTTTATTAAACTATTATGTTTAATATTATTTAATATTAAAAAAAAAGATTTAAAAAAATATATTAATTAAAATTAAATTTGAATTATTTCACTTCATTAGTAACTAGAAAAAGAAAATATTGAAATAAATTTTAATAAAAAGATCCATTATATTAAATTCGTTTATATTACATTATATATAAAAATTAAATTTTCAATCAATTATTTCCTTTTTTAAATTTATTTAATTCGAAATACCTATCAACCCGAAAATGTTCCTGCAACATTGATTTTCTGCATTTGGCTGCTTTTTAACATGCATTTTACCATTTCGCAGCGTTTTAACATTGGCAAAAAATGTTAATCCAAAATACCGCAGCGAAAACGTTTCAACTCTGTTAAGAAATAAATAAAAATGTTCGACCTGAGTCGTTTGCACCTTCTCATTGTTTGATGTTCTCTGCAAGTACTAGCGGCATCTAATGTTACAAGCGGTAACATTAAATAAAGCTAAGGGCCGTTTTCTCAATGTTTGGTTAAGCGGTTAATCAGGATATAATCGTAAGTTGGCTGTAAAAGTATTTTCTCAAAGTTCGGTTAGCGCACATCTGTCATTTAAGATCTGATTAAGTTTGCCGGATGATGGCATGCCGATTAGCTACTAACCAGACTGAAAAGTGACAGCAGACAGCAGTGAAATTTATAAACAATATATATAATTTGGTGTAATATTTTAAATAATGGACCGCTTTGAGCATATTTCTCACCTTTCTGGGCTGCTTGGGCGGCGTGTTTTAAAACCTAGGACGTACGGCGAGAGAACAAATTTTTTTGAAACGTTTGACGATGATACCTTCCATCGCAGATTTCGACTGACCAAAAATAGTGTTTTCTACGTTTTGGACAAAATAAAAGAAATAATACAAAGTCCTACTGAAAGGTTTGTGAATAAATGTTCCATAAAGCTACATTCATATAATATTTACATTTAATTTATTTTGCAGAAACCACGCCTTAAACCCGAGGAAATGCTATTGCTGGCATTGCGCTTCTACGCATCTGGGAGCTTCTTAGTAACTGTTGCTGATTTCTGTGGAGTCAGTGTGGGCACTGCTAGTCGTGTTGTGAAAAAGGTTTCATTTGCTATTGCACGACTTTCTAAAGATTTTATTAAAATGCCGAAAACCAGAAATGAAATTGAAATCGCAAATCGTGAATTTTATAGAATAGCAAAATTTCCGAAAGCAGTGGGATGTATTGACTGCACACATATTAAAATACAGTCGCCTGGAGGAGAAAATGCCGAAAATATTCCGAAATCGAAAAGGGTACTTTTCCTTTAACGTACAAGCTGTCTGTAACGCAAATTTGGAAATAGCAGATCTTGTATGCAGGTGGCCAGGTTCTGCACATGACAGCAACATTTTCAATAACAGTCGGCTAAAGCACCGCTTCGAGCAGAATGAGTTTAAAGACTGCTTTTTAATGGGCGACAGTGGATATGGTGTCAGTAAATATATGATGACTCCACTTTTACACCCAAACACTGCTGCAGAGCGACTATATAATGAGTCGCAAATACGGACTAGAAACTGTGTAGAACGGTGTTTTGGCGTATGGAAACGTCGATTTCCGGTGTTATCCGTTGGCATAAGGGTTTCGAAAGACACGACTATGGCAATTATTGTCGCATGTGGAGTTTTGCATAATATCGCACGGCAGAATAGAGAGGCAGACCCTCCTGCAACAGAAAACTGTGATGTTGAAGAGCCTACTGAACATTTAATGGAGGCGGATGATTCTACTATATCTGAAACTGAGGGAGGAGCCTTCATGAGATCGAGTTTAATCAGAGATTATTTTGCAAGGTTAGCTAATAAATAAATTCTCTAGCCAGTAATAAAATGTATTTTTGATGTATTTCAGGTTGTAACGCAGTTGGAAATTCCATGTATACATAAAACAAAAAAAAAATAAATTAACATTTCTATTCTTCATTTACATATTAGTAAAATCTTACTTTGATATATAAGTATAAAGCATTTATGTTTCCATGTTCCCTTTTTTTATGAACACGTACTTTGTTATATTAACATAAACCATAAAATCAAAATTTTCGACTTTGTACAAAATTCACAAAAAAGCACCTAATAAAGTATTTTTTTATCAAATATGAGTTATAAGTAAATATATTGCCTATTGTGGTTTTTGTTAAATACATGTAATACAATTTTATTGCATTTTAAATAGTGAAATAAATATGTTAGTATCCTATAGTTGAGATCCTCCAAAAATTTATGGATAAACAAAAACTTAGCCTAATATATGAAAAAAGGAACTTCAATTTTTACTAAGAAATCCATCGTCTAAATTTCTAACTCCGTAATTTGAATTTCTAAAACATTGGTACGGAGTTTTACAGCCCATTTAATTTTAGTATAATAAAGTGCAAGTGTGAAGTTGCTGCAAAGTCCCGCTGATTTTAGATTTTTTTTTTTACGGTGTCACGCATTTCCTTCCATACAAAATATGTTCGAAAAATTCTGAAATCAGAGGGAGTTTTCAGCAACTTCACACTTGCACTTAATTATACTAAAATTAAATGGGCTGTAAAAAAACTTGCTACATAAAACTTGTCCGACACTATATGCTTATAAGTATTCATATACGCTCAACAGATATACTCAGTCAATTAGAAGGGAAATTCTGATTTGACAATTGCTGTGCCTTGCACTTTATTTCAAGCTTTAAAAGCTGCAACTTCATCTCGGCTTTTTTTTACCTCTAGCTCGTGACTTTGCTTTGCCATCTCATGTTTTTCGGCTGCTCTTTTATTTTCCTCTTCCCAGAAAATTTGCTGATAATTACAGCTACCCTTCCGGTTCTTCTCGCTTTTTGTAGTCAGCTTTTCTGTTTTTGGCGCCCGCAGAAGGGCTGGACTCCACGTGCTCCAATCGTTTTTAGGAACCTAAATGAAATTAGAAATATTAAGGGAAACTGACGTGGAATCTAGAATGATGTTACATTTTCCAAAGACTCGTTTGGCTCTGCTATAACCTCCACCGTGAAACTATTCATTGACTGATCTAAGTGTTCCATTTCTGGATCATTTTCACATATAATAATGGCTGAAATAAAGTATCAAGAATGAATTGAATAACTATTGTATGTAGGTTTGAGTATAAAAAAACCTTACCATCGCTGTCAATATCATTGTTCAGACCTGTTGCAGTCTGGCCCATTATTGCAGCGAGCCTGCTCGTATTGGTGTTCGGCCGGAATTTAAATTGTCCACCGCCCGTCTTATATAGCTCCCTCTTCTCTTCAGCTATACTTTTCCTAGCTTTACGCTTTAGATTTTCAAACTTTTCCCGCAAATTTTTCGCACCTCTCCTCATACCAATTTGAGCTTGAAATTCGGCGTCAATAGAATCCCATGCCTTTCGCTTTTCCTCCCAGGAGACAGCGTCGGTCTTTTTATTTTCAATAACATTGCCATAGCGCTCAGCCAATGTTATTAGTAAATTTTCTTCCGTGGTCGAAAAATTTGGAAGCCGATTCCTTTTTTTTTCATCCATTATAAAAAATTAAACACAGAAGCACAGAACACCGACGAGTAGCACAAAAAAACCGCTGTAAAAATTATTTGTAATAATTGTAAACAAAAATCAGCTGACTGTAGTTTTTGCGTATTCACAATGCAGGTTTTGTGAACTTTTTCCTAACATATTCACAATGAGCGAAGTAATCGGAGGCTAACTAATCGGACTTTGGTGAAAACGATACTGCCATTTCAAACTATCAGATGGTTAGCTATCATCTGATTAAAGACCATTTTAATCGGGCATTGAGCAAACGGCCCTAAGAGTAAAACGAGAGAATTTATTTTTGTCATTTACCAAACAATTAAAAAATTTCCGATCTGACACTCTTATTAACTCGCTGTAATATTCAAGAGTTCTCACGCGTCATTTGTTTTGCGCTATATTCGCAACTCAGCCTACCCACTGGCTTACTATTTATATATACATACGTACATATAAATATATTTTCGCTACAGTTAGCGAACACAAAAACAGCAATAGAATTATATGTGCTGTATTTACGCGAGTGAATTTTTGCAAACAAAAAAAAGTGAACGCAAGCGCTAGCAGTGGAGATAGCAGCGCAGCAGAGCAGCAGAGTAGCAGTGCAGCATACACACCAACTGTGTGGGAGTGGGTAAGGCCAACAACAATAACAGGCATACGCACGACAAAGGGAGTCTACCCAGCGGACACATCAACAGTGGGCAGACACCAATTAAATCAGTGACATAATTATTTTAAAAAAATTTGTGATTTCAAATAAATAAATATTTCGTGCTTTGTAATTATAAATAAAACCGAGGCAATTAAGTGAAATAAAATTAAATAAAATTTTTAATTTTGTTGTTTTTTCAATACGGCAAACTTTGAAAGTTTTGCCTGTATTAAAGCAAGTGCATATATTGTTGTTGCGGCAATATATATATAAAACGCAAAGGTGACTGACAGCAAACTTAATGTTTTTGCTCGTTTTATAAATTTAAATTTAAAATTTTTTTGTGCGAGTTTAATAAATTAATTTGACTTTAAATTCGGGTTCATCTAAGTTTTCAAAGTTGTCACTTCTTAGAAAATTTGTGTTCACGTTCTAATTGAATAAAATTTAATTATTTAAATAATTTAAAAGCTTTAATAGTAAATATTTGTAATTTTACTGGTCTGGTGATTTAGTTTTGTTACGAAATTCGGTGTTATTTTTCAAATTAAAGCTCTAACGCTGCAAATTTTTGGAGTTTTGATCATTTATCGACTCCATTAATAGTTTTTAAATATTTATTTACGAAACTTTTTGTTCATCGATCGTTTATCGGTGTATACATATTTTCGGTCAGATTTTCGTAACTAATTTTAGCCAGCCGTTTTTTTTATGCGTTGATCTTTGTGAATATTTCGCTAAATATTCACAATTAAAATATTTTAGTGGAACATAACTGCTAAATTTTCGTCAATCTTTTACTTCTTTTAATTTTAAATTTTTTTTTTCTATCTTGACCAGTTGTCGAAATTCTGAAAATCATTTATTTGAATATTTTTGATAATTTTTAATTGTTTTTAAATTTTGTTGTGGGGATTCGATCGTTACCGATCCGTTCTATTAATTTTAAATAAATAATCAATCGCTAGTCGATTTGTTTTTTTTCGTACGATCATATATCGTCGGTTTAAAGATTATTTAAACAATTTTTTGCCTTTTAAATAAAATTTTTCTACTTTTTTGAAAATAAAATGGCATCGTTAGCAAAATTCTTCCAAGCAGCAGATGCTCTTTTAGAATTTGAAGGTTGTATCACGCCTACAGTCACAAATCAGAGCACTTTCTCTCTTGAAATTCAACAAGAAGAGTTAAAGTCGCTCTGGGCTGAAGTAAAGCTGAATATAAAAGTTGTTTGTCGAATGTAAATTCGATGTGCACCGATCACGAGGCTACTATAGAATCGATCAAGCTCAAATATTCCAACTGCTACCAAGCATATGTTTGTTGTGGAACTTTGATGGGTGAGCACATACACAGTCTCACTATGTTCAACCAAAACTCGAATTCAACCACTATTCAGCCTGAACGGTTGGTTGAGACTTCAGTTATGCCTAGTATTCACCTGCCTCCATGCGATACCGAAATATTTCATGGTGATTATTTAAAGTGGCCCTCCTTTAGGGACATGTTCACCGCCATTTATCGGAATAACGCTAGATTATCTCCGGTGGAAAAACTTTTCCACCTTAATCAGAAAACTCGAGGTGAGGCGAGGGAAATAGTACAGAAAGCCCCCCTCACTAATGATGGTTTTGCGTTGGCATGGACTAATTTAACAGATAGGTATGAAAATAGGCGAATTTTAATAAACTCTCAGTTGAAGATATTGTTTAATTTGTCATTTATCTCCTCAGAGTCAGGAACAGCGCTGAAAAAATTGCAACGAGAAATTAACAGTTGCATTTCGGCGCTCCAACTACAGGGTATAAATATTGAATGTTGGGATGCGATTTTCACATATTTGTGTTCGACTAAGCTCCCAGAAAATACCCTCGCTCTGTGGGAACAAACTTTGGAAGAAAAAACTGAAATTCCAAAGTGGGTGGACTTAGACAAATTTCTCAACAATAGGTTTCAAACTCTTGAAACAGTGTCCGATCTTAAAGGGCATTCTAACGTCCAACCCAAAGCGAGCATGGCATTTAATAATAACTCGTCAAAGACCTTCAAGCAATATAAGCAACTCCAAACAAAGAGAGTAAATACACACCTCATTAAACCAAACAATGTACGATGTAAACTCTGTTCTTCGCCAACTCATGTCCTAAAAACATGTCAAAGGTTTTTGGATATGAGTGCAAGTGCAAGATTTCTGCCGCGAAAAAACACCATCTCTGCCTGAACTGCTTGTCAGATGCACATGAAATAAATGACTGCAAAAGCAGTTTCACGTGTGCTAAGTGCAGAAAAAGGCATCACACTATGCTTCATAGGGAGCAAAGTGAAGAGCCGTGTACGTCAAACGTACAAGAGACTTCAACTAAGTCTCATACGGCGTCCATCAAAGCCAATGCATCTAATTGTCCAGTTGACAATAACCGATGTATGCTTCTAGGGACTGCTATGGTGACCATTTGTCACAAAAATAGCTCATACACTGCCAGAGCCTTAATAGATTCAGGATCCGAAGGAACCTTTGTTTCTGAACGCTTACAAAAGCGCCTGAATCTGACTACTAAGGGTATATGCGCACAAGTATCGGGGCTAAATGAAACCATCTCCGGAAGGGTACAAAAAGTTTGTACTTTAAGTATTGGCTCCCCTCGTAATAAAGGTTTCCGGATCAAAGTCGATGCTTTGGTTCTTCCCAAACTAACAGGTTTTCTACCGTCTCAAACGATCAGTGATGCAATTTTAAAATCGCTTCCTGATATCCCGTTGGCAGATAATAACTTTTTTAAGAGCCAACAAATTGACTTGTTAATTGGTGGAGACCTTTATCCAAAAGTGGTTTTAAATGGGGTAAAGTCGAATATTCTCGACACTCTCATGGCTCAAAACACGGTGTTCGGATGGATCTTAACCGGACCCGTGCTGAGTGGAAGGGTTCCGAAGACCACGTATCTTTCATACTTTAGTGAGGTCTCACTAGATCAACAAATCACTAAGTTTTGGGAGTTAGAAGAAGTACCAAAGACCAAATTTACTACGGTCGAAGAAGAACAGTGCGAGCGGTTCTACATAGATACCACCTTCTGCAATCACGAAGGTCGGTATGTAGTTTCGCTCCCGTTCAAACTTACACTCGTCATATCGCGATGAGACAATTTCTCAGAAGTGAGATGTCTCTGAGCAAAAAACCCCTAATAAAGGATGAATACAGTAAGGTACTTCAAGAATACGTGGATTTGGGTCACATGCACGAAGTTGTATATGACAAATGCAAGGACCCTTCCAAAAGCTATTACCTTCCACACCACGCTGTCCATAAACCTGACAGTACCACGTCAAAATTAAGAGTGGTGTTCAACGGATCTTGTCCCACTTCAAATGGAGTCAGTCTTAATGACCTTTTCTACACTGGTCCACCTCTCCAAACCGATTTGACAATGCTTGTTGTAAGGTGGCGATTATTCAAATATGTGTTGAATGCGGACATTGAGAAAATGTACCGACAAATAATCGTCAACCCCAAGCATACTTCATATCAAAGAATCCTCTTTAGAGATTCTTTGGACGGGGAGATCAAGGACTTTCAGGTAGACAGAGTCACCTTCGGTCTCAACTGTGCGCCATATTTGGCAATACGCACGTTGCTACAACTTGCCAAGGACTCTAAGTTAAAATATCCCCTAGCATCAGAAATTCTTAAGTCAAGTACATATGTGGATGATGTACTGGCTGGTGCGCATGATATACCCGAGGCAGTTAAATCACGAGACCAACTTATTGAGGCGTTAAACTCGGCAGATTTTCCGCTAAGAAAGTGGACCTCAAACAGTAAGCAAATTCTGTTAGGTCTTCAAAGTAGCCACCTGCTAGTCACTGACTTTCTGGAAATCCACGATTCCAGCGAAGCTAAGACTTTAGGCATCCGATGGAACGCAAAATCGGATCAGTTTTATTTTTCTTGGCAAAGTCTGTGGAGAACAAAGATTCGTTTACAAAACGACAAGTTCTGTCCACAATTGCCAAATTGTTCGATCCTGCAGGTTGGTTAAGCCCAATTATCACGGGCCCATTTGAAGTGAAAAACTTTACAGGCCGAGCTTGATTGATTACGAAAGGCTACGTATGTGTTTTTGTATGATTTTCTACAAAGGCCATACATCTTGAAGCCACAAGTGATCTTTCAACTGCCTCATTTATGGCAGCGCTGTCAAGATTTATTTCTCGCCGAGGTTGTCCGAATCATATATATTCAGACAACGGCACCAATTTTGTGGGAGCCTCAAGAGAAATCAAAAGAGACTTTAAGGAATTTCTAAAGTCATGGTCCAAAGCTATAGCCAACAGCGACGAGTTATCGGAAATAAATTGGCATTTCATTACTGCAGGTGCTCCTCATATGGGAGGCTTATGGGAAGCTGGGGTAAAAAGTTTCAAAACCCACTTCAAGAAAATTGCAGGTTCAATGAAATATACATTCGAAGAACTTTCTACGCTGTTGGCCAGGATCGAGGCATGTTTAAATTCTCGTCCAATAAGTCCAATGTCAGCCAATATCAATGACTTCACCCCGCTTACACCAGGACACTTTTGATATATCACTATTGCAGCAACTGCCTCGCTTCGGACCATGCCTTAAGCGATTGTGATAGTGTAATTCGTTGCAAACGATGCGGCAAAACCCATCACACAATGCTTCATGGCCCCAGCTCCGACGCAGAAGAAGAAGATGAAGACGTCGTCGAGCTCTCATGGGCACAGCAAGTCGAGGAAGAGGAAGCCTTGATGGCTGAAATAGATGCTTTGCCGACAAATAAGGAAAGGGATGCGCCAATGACAATCACGGCAACAACCGCAATGACGCTCTCCCACCCGTTCCGGCCACCCCTCAATAGGGCGCAGCCGGCTCCGCGTTCTACGACGCGACACTTTCCGCGCACACCGCTCACTCAAGATCGAGCCAGACTCGATTCGTCTCGCCGACTTAAGAGAGCTGGTGACTTCCGATCGGACAGGCGGAATGGAAACGACCGGCTCAGACTCGATTCGTCTCAGCGGCGTAGCCCGGACCGAACGAGACTCGATTCGTCTCGTCGGCCACCCCATCCGAAAAGAAGGCGCGGTCAAGGTGCTCGTCGTCGCCGAAATGCGCGAGCAATCATTGAGAAAAGATCAGCAACACTCCCTTGGCAGCAAATGATGGCGTTGTCACCTGCTGTGAGTCCGGCGACCACCATTTCCGCCGCCACGGTCACAAGACTGCGACTCCGCACTCAGGTGCGTGGAGCCGGCCGAGTGTGCCATCTGTCACTACGCAACAACCTTGGTGGTCATGATGAGCTGTCCGTGTTCGCAAACATCGAGACGATCAATCCAACGCCGACACCCTTACGCTCGCTAACACCCCAGGCCGCGCAAGGTTTTAACAATTTGCGACTCGCCGACCCGTATTACGACAAAGCAGCGCCGGTCGAAATGGTGCTTGGCGCGGATCTGTATGCCAAGCTTATACAGCCTGGGCTGATGCCCTCCATCGCTGGACAGTTGGTCGCGCAGAACACCCTACTGGGATGGGTTATTTCTGGCGTGACCCACTAGGCCAGCACCAATATTTTAAAATTACAAAAAAAAAAAAAAATTGTATTTAGAATTAAGAAAATTTCGAAAAAACAAAAATTGTACCTTGAAATGTATTTAACTTTAATTTACAAGACTGATTTAAAAGACTGAACCATGTATCTTTAAAATAATTTGTAAACTTGCGCTTTTCGCAGTAATACTGCAAGGCGGGCGGAATGTTCACTCCGTTCGTCAAATGGCAACCCTAACTTACCGCTTTCGTCAAAAAGCTCTGCTCAAAAACTTCGGCCTCTCTGAAGTTAAAGGAATCCGTTGCTTCCTCCCTTTTTTTCTTCTTTTGGCGATCCCCACAGCAGACAGACGCGGTAAGTTGAGTTCCATGAAATATTTTTAATAAACCATATTTTAATCCAATTGTTTATACTTTTATTTTCCCCGCTCTACGGAAAACCGGCCTAGCTCTTCACTCAGCTATTCATTATCATTATCATTATCATTATCGTTATCATTATCATTATCATTATCATTATCATTATCATTATCATTATCATTATCATTATCATTATCATTATCATTATCATTATCATTATCATTATCATTATCATTATCATTATCATTATCATTATCATTATCATTATCATTATCATTATCATAATCATTATCATTATCATTATCATTATCATTATTATTCTCATTATCATTATTATTATCATTATCATTATCATTATCATTGTCATTATCTTTATCATTATCACTATCATTATCATTATCATTATCACTATAAATATCATTATCATTATCATTATCATTATCATTATCATTATCATTATCATTATCATTATCATTATCATTATCATTATCATTATCATTATCATTATCACATTATCATTATCATTATCATTATCATTATCATTTTCGTTATCATTATCATTATCATTATCATTATCATTATCATTATTTTTATCATTATCATTATCATTATCATTATCATTATCATTATCATTATCATTATCATTATCATTATCATTATCATTATCAATATCATTATCATTATCATTATCATTATCATTATCATTATCATTATCATTATCATTATCATTATCATTATCATTATCATTATCATTATCATTATCATTATCATTATAATTACACTACTCGACAAATTTTGATCAACTTTAGTCTCCAAGAATAAAATAGTCCTTTCCTAAAGTGAAATTTTCTCCTGATTCCGAATATGACTTCCATTTTCTTGTGGCAGATCTAGTTTCCGAGATATCGGCGAAAATATGAAAATTCCCATTTTTGCAGAACACTACTTCATATAGGTACGGCAAAAATTTGCATTTTTCATTTTTTCGTTTTTAACTGTTGAATTATGCATTATACTAATTCCCATAAAAATTTCTTGCCTTCTTCGCCCTCAAGTATCTTCAGTAGTGTGGCCACTATGCCAAAAAACGTTCAAAAAATGTTGAAAAAAAAAACGAAATTTTTTACACAATTTCAGATTTAACCACTTTAAAATCGGAAAAATTCTATTGACGAAAAAAAGTTAGCCCTCCTATGTTGTAGGTAATTTAACTACGAAAATTTTAAGCATACCAGTACAACAATCGGACGTGCCATTGAAACTATAGCCCCGTTAACCTGCAAGCGTCTATCCTACAATTTTTTTATAGAGAAAATTTTTATTCAAACTAGGTTTTTATTTTTTTATAACGTTTTATTATAGACATATGTTTGCACGTTAAACTGTATTCAATTGAGTAATATGAGTATAAATCAGCAATTCAGTAAAAAACAACAACGACAACAACATTAAATACATACATATCTACATCTAAAAAAGTCAAATTGAGCGATTTTACCGTGGTGGTCAATAGTGAGGGACGTGGGTACTTCTAACTACCCGTTTATAATTTTCTGGGTTTGTCTCCCGTATTATTGTCCTATGTTGTAGGTAATTTAACTACGAAAATCTTAAGCATACCAGTACAACAATCGGACGTGCCGTTGAAACTATAGCCCCGTTAACTTGCAAGCGTCTATCCTACAATTTTAGTATTACTCTGATAAAATTGGCGAGACATTTCATTTGGTCACTCTACCTTAGGGTCTAATAAATTTAAAAAGACATCAAGTATTTAATTGTCACTACTGTTTGTTGTAAATTTTGTTTTGCAAATTGTAGTGCAAATTTATACATACTATATCGGTAGATGTGTTTACGAAATGGCTTGTTGCAAAAGAGATTTTAAATGTAAAAATAATCCGGATGATTTTTGCTTTATTTGCGGACATTATATTTTCGGAAACTCAGCTCGGAAAATAACTAATTCTGTCAGAGATGCATACTTTCATTATTTCGGTTTCCGTGTAAAAAATCTCGATAAATCTTGGACACCTAATTTTATTTGCGCCTCCTGTAGATTAACTTTAATGAGATGGGTATCGGGTAAAGGTCATAACATGAAGTTTGGTGTTCCAATGATGTGGACTGAACCCTTTAACCACGACCAGTGCTATTTTTGCGTGATAGACCTTAAAGGTAAAACGAGAAAAAAGAGGAAATTAATAAGTTATCCAAATGTGGCATCAGCTATAGTTCTCGGACTTCAAGGAGGTTTCACTAAATATTGCTGTTTTCTCTGTCTTTGGGACAGCCGTGCTAGAGAAACCCATTATATTCAGGAAAACTGGCCACCAAGAGCTGAGTACGAACCAGGTGCCTTCAATATCGCAATCCCGCCTTTAGTAAATCCCGAACGAGTTATTTTGCCAGCACTTCACATCAAATTAGGATTAATGAAAAATTTTGTAAAGGCTTTAAATAAGGACGCGCCATCCTTCCAGTGCCTAACGAAATTTTTCCCTAAAATAACTCAAGCCAAATTAAAAGAAGGTATATTTGTTGGTCCGCAAATTAGAAAGTTGCTGAAAGACGAAAATTTTGCGAATCATTTATCATCAGTAGAAGCAGCGGCTTGGGACAGCTTTAAGCAAGTCGTTAGTGGGTTTCTTGGCAACAACAAAGATCCCAACTATAGAGAGATGGTCAAAGCCTTGTTGAAAAACTACAGTGCTATGAAATGCAACATGTCCCTCAAAATGCATTTTTTGCATTCACATTTGGATAATTTTCCCGCAAACCTAGGTGCTGAAAGTGATGAACAGGGTGAAAGGTTTCACCAAGACCTCATGATTTTTGAAAAGCGTTACCAAGGTTTTTGGAATGAAGAAATGATGGGAGATTATTGCTGGACAATAATACGGGAGACAAACCCAGAAAATTATAAACGGGTAGTTAGAAGTACCCACGTCCCTCACTATTGACCACCACGGTAAAATCGCTCAATTTGACTTTTTTAGATGTAGATATGTATGTATTTAATGTTGTTGTCGTTGTTGTTTTTTACTGAATTGCTGATTTATACTCATATTACTCAATTGAATACAGTTTAACGTGCAAAAATAAAAACCTAGTTTGAATAAAAATTTTCTCTATAAAAAAATTGTAGGATAGACGCTTGCAAGTTAACGGGGCTATAGTTTCAATGGCACGTCCGATTGTTGTGCTGGTATGCTTAAAATTTTCGTAGTTAAATTACCTACAACATAGGAGGGCTAACTTTTTTTCGTCAATAGAATTTTTCCGATTTTAAAGTGGTTAAATCTGAAATTGTGTAAAAAATTTCGTTTTTTTTTCAACATTTTTTGAACGTTTTTTGGCATAGTGGCCAAACTACTGAAGATACTTGAGGGAGGTGAAGGCAAGACATTTTTATGGGAATTAGTATAATGCATAATTCAACAGTTTAAAACGAAAAAATGAAAAATACAAATTTTTGCCGTACCTATATGAAGTAGTGTTCTGCAAAAATGGGAATTTTCATATTTTCGCCGATATCTCGGAAACTAGATCTGCCACAAGAAAATGAAAGTCATATTCGGAATCAAGAGAAAATTTCACTTTAGGAAAGGCCTATTTTATTCTTGGAGATTTTTTTTGTCGAGTAGTGTTATCATTATCAATATCATTATCAATATCATTATCATTATCATTATCATTATCATTATCATTATCATTATCATTATCATTATCATTATCATTATCATTATAATTATCATTATCATTATCATTATCATTATCATTATCATTATCATTATCATTATCATTATCATTATCATTATCCTTATCATTATCATTATCAATATCAATATCAATATCATTTTCATTATCATTATCATTATCATTTTAATTATCATTATCATTATCATTATCATTATCATTATCATTATCATTATCATTATCATTATCATTATCATTATCATTATCATTATCATTATCATTATCATTATCATTATCATTATCATTATCATTATCATTATCATTATCATTATCATTATCATTATAATTATTATTATCATTATCATTATCATTAACATTATCATTATCATTATCATTATCATTATCATTATCATTATCATTATCATTATCATTATCATTATCATTATCATTATCATTATCATTATCATTATCATTATCATTATCATTATCATTATCATTATCATTATCATTATCATTATCATTATCATTATCATTATCATTATCATGATCATTATCATTATCATTATCATTATCATTATCATTTTCATTTTCATTATCATTATCATTATCATTACCATTATCATTATCATTATCATTACCATTATCATTATCATTATCATTATCATTATCATTATCATTATCATTATCATTATCATTATCATTATCATTATCATTATCATTATCATTATAATTATTATTATCATTATCATTATCATTATCATTATCATTATCATTATCATTATCATTATCATTATCATTATCATTATCATTATAATTATTATTATCATTATCATTATCATTATCATTATCATTATCATTATCATTATCATTATCATTATCATTATCATTATCATTATCATTATCATTATCATTATCATTATCATTATCATTATCATTATCATTATCATTATCATTATCATTATCATTATCATTATCATTATCGTTATCATTATCATTATCATTATCATTGTCATTATCATTATCATTATCATTATCATTATCATTGTCATTATCATTATCATTATCATTATCATTGTCATTATCATTATCATTATCATTATCATTATCATTATCATTATCATTATCATTATCATTATCATTATCATTATCATTATCATTATCACATTATCATTATCATTATCATTATCATTATCATTATCATTATCATTATCACATTATCATTATCATTATCATTATAATTACAGTGCAACTTCGACAATCCGGACACATATAGTTTTAGGCTCGGTCGGATTATCGAGTTGTCCGGGCTATAGTAGGTGAAGTGTTTGAAATAATTTAAGTGAATTAAAACATGAATTTACTCTTTTGTTGCAGATATATTTATTAAAAAACAAAAATAATATTAAAAATAATCCATATTTATATGTATATATACATTTATGTACATATGAGCATACATACTATGATTTATTAAAAAACGAAGTTATTTTGTGCTGACTAACTTTGTTGAGATGGTATATTTGTGCTTTTTCTTCTAGCCTCTTCAACAAGAGAATCTCCTGCAGATCCAAATTATTCTCTTCAGCCCACTGAATGCAAACTGCAAATGATTTCTTTGCATCTGCATTAGAGATATTTGTTATTACATCCCATTACTACATAGTCGTCTTCAGAGTCCGTAAGCAGCACTGACGATTCAATTGGTTTAGCGTGTTGTATTATTTCTTCATCGGAAAAGTCCAATGGAAATTCATTAGCACCAGTTGCCCAATCTTGGATATCTTCTTCAGTGATGTCAGTAGTACTGAAATTCATAGCTCCAATCATATTTTGGATGGATTTTATGTCAGCATAGATGCTATCAGACTGCAGTTCATGGCGCAAAACCTGAATATCATATCTTCATCATCCCAGCATGATGCATGTCTTGGCCACAATGCACACCAGCTTTTCTGAATATTTTTTTCGCTAATGCTTTGCCATGCTAAGTCCAAGAAGAAAACAGCATTTTTAAGGTTAAACATTTTTAAAACTTTAACCACATCGCCATCATCATCATTTTTTGATAAAATATGGTGCAGTAATTGCTTTCTGTAAGCAACCTTTACATTTTGTATTAAATTTTGATCCATAGGCTGTAAGATTGCAGTACAATTTGGTGGTAAAAAAAGAACTCTGAAATTTGGGTCAAAATTAATTTCATCCGCTTTAGGATGTGAAGTAGCATTGTCTAGTATTAATAATGCTTTCAGTGGTCTGTTAACCTGTACTAGAAACTTTTTTACGTCTGGAATAAAATGGTTTTTGAACCAGTCGAAGAAAAGTGACGTTGACATCCATCCTTTATTAGTTGCTTTATATACCACTGGAATCTTACAACCTTTAAAGGCTCTTGGATTAGCAGATTTGCCAATAACCAAAAGAGGCAGTTTATGTGTTCCTGCAGCATTTGAGCATGGCATAAATGTCACTCGATCTTTGGAAATTTTTCTTCCTGGGGCTGATTTTTCCTTTGCATGCACCCATGTGCTACCAGGCAAAACTCTCCAGAAAGCAGCAGATTCGTCTGCATTGTAAACTTGCTCTTCACTCAAATCCATCTCAGCAACAATGTCGGCAAACTTTTTTTTAAAAGGCTCTACGGCGCTCTCATCGCTGTAAACTTTTTCACCACAAACTTTTAAATAACGAATACCATGCCGTATCTTAAATTTATCTAACCAGCCTGAGCTCGCTGAAAAATCGTCCTTCCCCGTTATCTTTACATAAAAGAATTTGGCCTTTGCTTTTAAAATTTCTGATGAAATCGGGATATGATTGTTTCTTTGTTGCAAAAACCATGTGTAAAGCGCTTCCTCTACTTCTGGATTTTCTGCTTTTTTCATAACTTTTCTTTTTCCTAAAAGAAAGTTTTATATTATGAAAACGGTTTAATACATACATTATTTTGGTTCAAATGTTACCTGGTCCATTATAGGTATTCGAAATAAATTGTTTTATCTTTTCCTTATTTTTTTTAATGTCGCAAATCGTTGATTTGGGAGCATAGAATTTTTCGGCAACCTGCCTAATAGATTTTCCCTCATCAAGACTTTGTAAAATATCACACTTTTCCTTTAAAGTTAGTGTTTTATGTTTGCGTTTATTATTTAAAAACATGGTACTTGGTACGAAATTAGACAAACACGCTTACGAGGGAAAGAACCGAAACTGAAATAATGACAGTGCGAATAGCAAAACATGCGAGGTAAAAACGGTTAAACCATAGTATAATTATAAAAGTAGTCGCAAGACGAGTTGTTGTGATTTGTAAAAATTTTTGTTGTTTTGACTGCACTGACGAGTGTCAAAATTAGCTGATTCTTGCATAAAAAAAAAATTTGTCCGGATTGTAGAGGTAAAAATTTTAAATGGTCCGAAATGTAGAAGCGTCCGAATTATTGGAGTGACCGGATTGGCGCATGTCCGGACTATCGAAGTTGCACTGTATAATTATAATTATCATTATCATTATCATTATCATTATCATTATCATTATCATTATCATTATCATTATCATTATCATTATCATTATCATTATCATTATCATTATCATTATCATTATCATTATCATTATCATTATCATTATCATTATCATTATCATTATCATTATCATTATCATTATCACTATCATTATCATTATCATTGTCATTATCATTATCATTATCATTATCATTATCATTATCATTATCATTATCATTATCATTATCATTATCATTATCATTATCATTATCATTATCATTATCATTATCATTATCATTATCATTATCATTATCATTATCATTATCATTATCATTATCATTATCATTATCATTATCATTATCATTATCATTATCATTATCATTATCATTATCATTATCATTATCATTATCATTATCATTATCATTATCATTATCATTATCATTATCATTATCATTATCATTATCATTATCATTATCATTATCATTATCATTATCATTATCATTATCATTATCATTATCATTATCATTATCATTATCATTATCATTATCATTATCATTATCATTATCATTATCATTATCATTATCAATATCATTATCATTATCATTATCATTATCATTATCATTATCACTATCATTATCATTATCATTATCATTATCATTATCATTATCATTATCATTATCATTATCATTATCATTATCATTATCATTATCATTATCATTATCATTATCAGAAATTCTTAAGTCAAGTACATATGTGGATGATGTACTGGCTGGTGCGCATGATATACCCGAGGCAGTTAAATCACGAGACCAACTTATTGAGGCGTTAAACTCGGCAGATTTTCCGCTAAGAAAGTGGACCTCAAACAGTAAGCAAATTCTGTTAGGTCTTCAAAGTAGCCACCTGCTAGCCACTGACTTTCTGGAAATCCACGATTCCAGCGAAGCTAAGACTTTAGGCATCCGATGGAACGCAAAATCGGATCAGTTTTATTTCTTGGCAAAGTCTGTGGAGAACAAAGATTCGTTTACAAAACGACAAGTTCTGTCCACAATTGCCAAATTGTTCGATCCTGCAGGTTGGTTAAGCCCAATTATCGTAGTAGCAAAAATGCTTATGCAGCAAATTTGGCTGGATAAGACAAATTGGGATGAGGAGTTGAATCCAAACTCTCTACATCAGTGGAAAATGTTCTTGGATAACTATCCTCATATCAATTCTATAAAAATCCCCAGATGGGTTAATTATAGTCCGAACTGTCAAATACAGTTTCATGGGTTTTGTGACGCCTCTGAAAAGGCATATGGAGCAGCTATTTATATTCGTGTGCAGGACGCAAATTCAAATGTTGAAACACATTTGCTCCTGGCCAAAACAAAAGTTGCTCCTGTCAAAACCATCTCTATACCGAGATTGGAATTATCTGGAGCAGTTCTCCTTTCCAATATGGTAGATTTTCTTTTGCCCCAAATGGGTATTGAAAATCAAGGGTTATACTTTTGGACTGATTCCACAATTGTTCTCGCTTGGTTAAACAAGCCACCTTGCTCGTGGTCTACATTTGTAGCTAACCGAGTTTCGAAAATATCTGAAAGTACGAAGATAGAGAACTGGAATCATGTAAGCTCCGAAGACAACCCAGCAGACCTCGCTAGTCGTGGTTTTTTTCCTCAAGAATTAGGAAATAATAATCTTTGGTGGCATGGTCCAAAGTGGCTTAAATGCCAAGCAAGTTGGCCAAAACCACAATCCAAAGAAGCCTTTGAAACAACACTCGAAACAAAGACTGTTCGAGTCCATACAGCGTCAATTCTTCCATTTGAAGACATTTTAGAACGCTTTTCCAGCCTACCAAAGGCTATTCGAGTAATTGCTCGAGTTTTTAGGTTCTTTAAGCGGATTCATCCATCACACAAAGAACGCTCGAATTCTCCAGTTATCACTCCTGATGAAGCCAAATTCGTCCAATCAAGGCTTATTCAACTCTCCCAAAGAGCACATTTTGCCTCTGAATACAAGGACTTACAAAACAAAAAGCCTGTGGGAAAAGGGTCTACGATTCTATGGTTTACTCCCTTCATTGACGTCACCGGGCTTCTCAGAGTCGGTGGCCGGTTAAATAACGCTCCTTCAATGAGCTTCGATGAACGACACCCAATTATATTGCCATATGGTTGTCATTTCTCCAAAATAATGATAAAATTCATTCACTTGGTCTCACTCCATGGCGGCAACAAGCTAGTCCTGCGTCTTTTACGCATGCGATACTGGTTGGTGAAAGCCAAAAACCTCATAAGGTCTATTATACACAATTGTAAAACTTGTGTTTTGTATAGACAACGAGAGCAAACCCAACTCATGGCTGCTCTACCTGCGTTCAGAACGCAAATAACGAGGCCATTTGAAACAACTGGTGTCGATTTCACGGGCCCATTTGAAGTGAAAAACTTTACAGGCCGAGCTTGTTTGATTACGAAAGGCTACGTATGTGTTTTTGTATGCTTTTCTACAAAGGCCATACATCTTGAAGCCACAAGTGATCTTTCAACTGCCTCATTTATGGCAGCGCTGTCAAGATTTATTTCTCGCCGAGGTTGTCCGAATCACATATATTCAGACAACGGCACCAATTTTGTGGGAGCCTCAAGAGAAATCAAAAGAGACTTTAAGGCATTTCTAAAGTCATGGCCCAAAGCTATAGCCAACAGCGACGAGTTATCGGAAATAAATTGGCATTTCATTACTGCAGGTGCTTCTCATATGGGAGGCTTATGGGAAGCTGGGGTAAAAAGTTTCAAAACCCACTTCAAGAAAATTGCAGGTTCAATGAAATATACATTCGAAGAACTTTCTACGCTGTTGGCCACGATCGAGGCATGTTTAAATTCTCGTCCAATATGCCCAATGTCAGTCAATATCAATGACTTCACCCCGCTTACACCAGGACACTTTTGATATATCACTATTGCAGTATCGAGCTCTCATGGGCACAGCAAGTCGAGGAAGAGGAAGCCTTGATGGCTGAAATAGATGCTTTGCCGACAAATAAGGAAAGGGATGCGCCAATGACAATCACGGCAACAACCGCAATGACGCTCTCCCACCCGTTCCGGCCACCCCTCAATAGGGCGCAGCCGGCTCCGCGTTCTACGACGCGACACTTTCCGCGCACACCGCTCACTCAAGATCGAGCCAGACTCGATTCGTCTCGCCGACTTAAGAGAGCTGGTGACTTCCGATCGGACTGGCGGAATGGAAACGACCGGCTCAGACTCGATTCGTCTCAGCGGCGTAGCCCGGACCGAACGAGACTCGATTCGTCTCGTCGGCCACCCCTTTCGAAAAGAAGGCGCGGTCAAGGTGCTCGTCGTCGCCGAAATGCGCGAGCAATCATTGAGAAAAGATCAGCAACACTCCCTTGGCAGCAAATGATGGCGTTGTCACCTACTGTGAGTCCGGCGACCACCATTTCCGCCGCCACGGTCACAAGACTGCGACTCCGCACTCAGGTGCGTGGAGCCGGCCGAGTGTGCCATCTGACACTACGCAACAACCTTGGTGGTCATGATGAGCTGTCCGTGTGCGCAAACATCGAGACGATCAATCCAACGCCGACACCCTTACGCTCGCTAACACCCCAGGCCGCGCAAGGTTTTAACAATTTGCGACTCGCCGACCCGTATTACGACAAAGCAGCGCCGGTCGAAATGGTGCTTGGCGCGGATCTGTATGCCAAGCTTATACAGCCTGGGCTGATGCCCTCCATCGCTGGACAGTTGGTCGCGCAGAACACCCTACTGGGATGGGTTATTTCAGGCGTGACCCACTAGGCCAGCACCAATATTTTAAAATTTACAAAAACAAAATTGTATTTAGAATTAAGAAAATTTCGAAAAAAACAAAAATTGTACCTTGAAATGTATTTAACTTTAATTTACAAGACTGGTTTAAAAGACTGAACCATGTATCTTTAAAATAATTTGTAAACTCGCGCTTTTCGCAGTAATACTGCAAGGCGGGCGGAATGTTCACTCCTTTCGCCAAATGGCAACCCTAACTTACCGCTTTCGTCAAAAAGCTCTGCTCAAAAACTTCGGCCTCTCTGAAGTTAAAGGAAGCCGTTGCTTCCTCCCTTTTTTTCTTCTTTTGGCGATCCCCACAGCAGACAGACGCGGTAAGTTTAGTTCCATGAAATATTTTTAATAAACCATATTTTAATCCAATTGTTTTATACTTTTATTTTCCCCGCTCTAAGGAAAACCGGCCTAGCTCTTCACTCAGCTATTCAATCATTATCATTATCATTATCATTATCATTATCATTATCATTATCATTATCATTATCATTATCATTATCATTATCATTATCATTATCATTATCATTATCATTGTTATTATCATTGTTATTATCATTATCATTACCATTATCATTATCATTATCATTATCATTATCATTATCATTATCATTATCAATATCATTATCATTATCATTATCATTATCATTATCAATATCATTATCATTATCATTATAATTATCATTATCATTATCATTATCATTATCATTATCATTATCATTATCATTATCATTATCATTATCATTATCATTATCATTATCATTATCATTATCATTATCATTATCATTATCATTATCATTATCATTATCATTATCATTATCATTATCATTATCATTATCATTATCATTATCACATTATCATTATCATTATAATTATAATTATAATTATCATTATCATTATCATTATCATTATCATTATCATTATCATTATCATTATCATTATCATTATCATTATCATTATCATTATCATTATCATTATCATTATCATTATCATTATCGTTATCATTATGATTATCATTATCATTATCATTATCATTATCATTATCCTTATCATTATCATTATCAATATCAATATCAATATCATTTTCATTATCATTATCATTATCATTTTCATTATCATTATCATTATCATTATCATTATCATTATCATTATCATTATCATTATCATTATCATTATCATTATCATTATCATTATCATTATCATTATCATTATCATTATCATTATCATTATTATTATCATTATCATTGTCATTATCATCATCATTATCAATATCATTATCATTATCATTATTATTTATCATTATCATTGTCATTATCATTATCATTATCATTGTCATTATCATTATCATTATCAATATCATTATCATTATCATTATCAATATCATTATCATTATCATTATCATTATCATTATTATTATCATTATCATTTTCATTGTCATTATTATTAT
>CATOUQ010000033.1:0-15388 GCA_951828415.1 Anomoia purmunda
AATACGATGAAAATGTATTTTTTTCTTATGGATCAATAATGAAGTTTTAACTAAAATGTTGTTATAAAACTATGTCATAAAATGAACAAATTCCTTAATTTATGAAAAACAATAACTGACATTGAGAGCGCGCTTAAATAAAAACTTGTCAGAATTTATGAATATGCAGTCCTCCTCGTGAATTGATTGTACAACCAAACATTTGAATAATATTATATTCTCGTATTAGTTAGCTTTGCTTTCGTGCACATGCATACTTTTGCACATGAAGTGTTGAAAGTTAGCTCATGCTAATTAAAACTTTCTACTCAATGCATTCAACATAAAACTATTTTACGCAGTTGCAGTTGTAACTTTGCTAGTATGCCCAAAGGAATGAAATTTGTGTAACAAAGGCGAAAGGGAAATTTGCAGGAAAAGTCTACTGGAGTGTGAGAAGCGGAAAAGAGTGGCAAATGCAAAACTTTCGTACAACTGCGTTTGCCATGCGACAAATAAGCTTTTGCAATTGGGAAAAGCTTCATTCGAAAATTTACAAACCGACGCACATGGCGTTCTTTTAAATCACGTTAAGTTAAAATATATCATTTTGCAAAAACAACACATACTAAATATATATAAAAAAAGGTCATTTTTTAAGAAATTCACTAGAAAATAATTTTCAGTGTTTGCTGGAAGATAAATATGTGAATGGTTTTTTATTTTCGTATAATGTATCAAGAATAAAAAATTTGGTGTTAATGCATTTTATGATAATGCGTGTAATATATAGAAAAAGTAAGCAGCATGATGAATTTTATATATTTTAATGTTAGTCAAGTTTTTGATATTTTTTATGGAAAACTGTTTTTAATGAAAGCTAAGTAAAAAAAAGGTTCAAAATAGTATCATTTTGCCCTTTTCTATTACTTATATATTGTTTAAAATTTATCGACCTGATGTCAAACTTTCACTTAGCACTTGGAGGTAGCTAAAAGAAAATTTCTTCAAGAACTCTTATGTAATAACATATGCTGCTGATTATTTCTCATATTTATTTATCGAAGAAGAATTGACTACGGCTTGCGAGATATCTCTTAAGAAAACTTACTTAATTTTTTTCGTTATGCTTTGATAGTTTATGACATTTCCCCAAAGACCATTTTTTCTATAATCAAAATAGTTCGCTCTATAGAATTGTGAAAGAAAATTTTATTGGTTGCCAGGAGAAAAAAATTACCTGAAGATTTTTAGAAAAAACTGGAAGTACATAACTTAGCGAATGACTCATTTTATGTAGATTCACGTCATTCAAAGGTAGAATCACACAATGAGCGGTTGAGCTGTGAGCGGCCCAAACTTAATGCATATGACATACTATTGAAAGCACAGAAATATAGCCTATTATATTTTGGAGTCTAACACTGAGCGGCAAAAAAAAAATTCAAAAATCAATCCTAGATGAATTGAAGGCAAAGGAAAATATATAAAGAAAAAAAATTTACCTAAAATCAAACCAATCCTTTGATTTGCGGAAATTGCTTTCTTTTCTTTCTTTGATTTATCAATCTGATTTTAACTTGTTTCCCAAAAAATCAAAATATATTAAAAATAAACCGCTCTGTCGTTCATTGCGTGGCTTAAGCCTTATAAGGTAAATATAATTCCCAAAAATTACTTCAGAATATGCTCCATTTCGGTGGCATCCATAGCCGTGTGGTTCATATCTCGGCCGGTGTGGGTAGATAGGTAAAATGGCTGCGACCCATGTAACAAAAAAATACTGCCGTTTTGATATCATAAACTTGACAAAACCTACTGAGTACTGAACCAAAGTCGTTAACGAAGTGTACTATGTTGGAGATCTCGATCCAAGATACCTGCCGTACATTATCCAAAAATTTACTTCATTTGTATGTTAGACGAGAGTACGGGATAGAGGCGGGAATTTATATAGGAAGCGACCCTACACCCACAAAGAAGACGTCTGCTCTTCTTCTCATTTTAGTTTCTTCGGTACGGCTAGAGGTATACCCACCAAGATACTGGGTGCTATTTCATCTCCTGCTGAGCCACACCTTGCTAGCTCATCGGCTTGCTCTTTGCCTTCGATTCCTTTATACACGAAAACCCAGATGACAAAGATTTCCTGATTCCTGCTGTTTACGAGCACCAACAGTAAGAGGGTAGTTTTATTGGCATGGATAGTTCCATGAATTCCTAGTAGATGCCGGTTTCAATTCCAGAATCCATGTTGGAACCGTCGGTAAATATTTTTATGCCGCCATCAGCGAGGACCGTTAATTCCAGGCTCAAAATCCTGTTTACGATGGCTGAAATGCGTCCTGCTCTTAACTATGTCTGAAGATTAAGGATACACTGTTTCCTTAGTGTGTATCCCTCCATCATCCAGATTTTTTGAGCCTAAGTGTTTGTCTGCGAAGATGTGCAAAGTGTAAAGTATATATATAAGTCTATTGCAAGTAGGTTTAAAATGGGACAGGTATGACAGGTTCCCGTGACACCAATACACACAGTGCGTTGAACTTTTTGTAGACTTGTGAGGTTGTAGCTCCTCCCGAGTGCTTTCAAAAGGTTGCAGAGCCCGTTTGCACCAACCGCTTGATATATCTAGAGTGCCATCTTCGGCTTGAGACCATATTTTTGCCAAATATCGATTTGCAAGCGTAGAAAGCAGCAAACGTCTCCTGTACTCGCTCCTCGATTCACATTTTCCAATTTAACTTACAGTCGATAGTCAGCGCCAAATACTTGGTACTGGACTACATGGGATGGAAGTCTGAAAGAAGGCGGTTTAACTTTTTTGTGAAAAGCAACAGCTACGTCTTATCTGGATTTAACCTTAAGCCCCAACCTTGTGCCCACTATCTTATTTTTTCAATTTCTTTTCCATGATTTTGCTCATCGCGGAAGAGAAAGGCCCCGTAATCAGTATCGACACATCGTTGACAATCTTAACCTTACCAGTGTTAAGTGCGTCCAGGATGTCATTTATGGTGATGATCAACAACGGGATAAGTGGCATTCAAAAATTAAGGAAAGTTTATTTTCTAATAGCAGTCGCTGAAAGTTTATTTTGCGTGTATTTCTGATATGATATGCTTCTTACAAAAATTATCGGACATTCGGAATCGACGTCAACCTCTTGTTCCTGCAATTTTTAGTGATAAACGCAAAAATTCATAAAATAAATAAGTATAGAAAATGATATTATTTTCTATTTTCTCAATTTTCAAAATTTTGCCTACTGGCGTGAAATTCATATTTGCAAGGCCAATTTATAGAAGGTGATGGCTTAAGAGCAGCTGATTTGATTTTTTTATTCACCTACATGTATTTTGTTTTTGTTTTGCGTATGAGCTTTCAAAAGCCGAAAAAGCAAAAACAAAATGTATTTAAATTTTGACAACTCTTACGCAGAAACAAAAACAAAATACATGGGAATTTTGTAGTTATATTTATAACACCACCTTGTATGGATTCGCCTTGCATATTTGTGTACCAAATTTGTTAGAGTTTGTTGGCATAGTTTTTGAGATATATCTACTTGCTCAAAAATGAGCGGTGCCACGCCTATTACCAAAATTTTTATATTCCGTGCATTTGTTTCATTCTGCATACAAAATTTGAGCAGATTGTCTTCAATAGTTGCTTAAATATCGCTTTTTTATTTTATTTTTGTAACCGTTTCTGGCCCGCTTTTTAAAATTGTCATAAGTTTGCTTACTGACTTGAAATGCGATGTGTGTACGAAATTTTTATGCATTTTGTGCCAATCTTAAATGTATTATCTTTTTAATAATGTAAATAAAATCCACGGGCAGAACAGCTGGAAATCAAAATGTTTTACTCATCCGTTTTTAAAAATTCTAAAATTATCTCAATTGATATAGGAGCATGTACTCGGTGCAGAATATTCACACGAATCAATGAAGCAACCACAATTAGCCAATAACTTTAACAAATACTTTATGTTCTCATTTCAATTTTAACTTAGCTTATGATTTGTTGTACCTAGAGTTGTTAAGAATTTTGCACGATTCTCAAACAAATGAATACCAAATTGCCTTCATTAGAAAAGTGGGTCGACTTTTTACAGACTATAAAAATTGCTAAACTAAAAGTAGGCCAACAAATTTTGTATCCAATATATGTACATTCTACTCGAATGTTCGCAGCAAAGCTCAAATATATATACATATATCTATATATGCAAAGTTTAACCGATACAACAGCTGGCATTGCCAAAAACTGCTCATCTGAATCGTCTTCAAAGTCTATAAATTGTGCAATGATTTATGCAAAATTTGCATGCCTTGCCGACACCGGCCACCAAAGGCAACGAAAAATTCAAAGCAAAAGCAACATTTCCGCGACAACGGCCACAACGACTACAGACTTCACACACGCACACACACACACACACACACACACACACACACAAATGGCGGTGTAAGTAAAAGCTGCTGTGATTCAAGCAGAAATTCAAATTCATTGAGCCATTCAAAACAACCGAAGTATTACGGCATCACCGCAGTCGCCATAGAAAATTCGTTGGCCTTTTACGAGACTACTGCCGGCTCTCACTTCACCGACTCAACAATAGGGTAACGACAACAAATGCATCACACGATGAAGTTATCCTTTTGATTTGTGTACCAAGCAATGAGACACTGACACATGACACGCCGCCACAGGCAATGTTGAAGGCGAAACAGCATTACAGTCTGCAATTGCATGCAAAGTTGATTTCAAAGCATTAAAAATACGAACGAATATAGTATACAAAAAGAAATGCAGCAAACAAGATGAAAAATGAACAACTGGAAACTAAAATGGCCATCGTCGAGTACGAGCGGACCGACCACAAAGGCCATACCACGAACAATGGCATAGCAGTCGGAAACAGAAAAATGGTAGCTGAATAGCAGCGCTGAATGAAAGCCAATGAAAATCGATGTGCGTGCTTTTACGGTGGCTAATCGCTGGCAAAAGAAAGCAGACAACAAAATGTTTTAGTACTGGTTTATTGCTTCTAAAAATATATATATAGAATTTAAAACACGATTTTATATTTTTTTAAATACTTAAAAAATGCAACATATGTAGAGTTTTATTTCATCAAACTATATACATTTTGCTGGTTATGTAAATGATTTTGTAGGCACTTGATCCTCAGCAGTGTAAAACAGAGACCGTAACGGTTACGAGTATAACTTTTATTTAAAAATTTACAATTTAATCGTCATTTTCTCAGAGTGTAGTTGTTATTTATTGAATTTTGATGATCTCTCAGCAAATAAAACATAACTTGTGGGCGTTTTCCCTTTCTTTGAATTTGGACGCATCTACCTTAAAAAATCTCACAAATTAAGCTCATTTTCTGAGCAAGAAAATAAAGCTCAAGAGATAACGATTATTTTCCAAGAAAAATAAGTATAAGAGTTAACGATAAACTTATGGAGCAAAATATAAAACTCCAAAAATAACTATTAAACTGGAGTTTTTAAAAAAAACTTAAACAAAAATCAGTGCAGCGGAAGGAAGTCCAAGTAGAAACAAGGACTAAGTTGGGTTTCTCCTTATTTCACATGATTTTTTTAATTAAACTTTGGACACTAATCGTATTTTGCGGTCCCTGGTCTAAAGACTCTTTAACATTTTGATTACATCTGAAGTAATGCTGAATAGATAAATATATCTCTGTCAATAAGGAATAATAACTAAAGTCCATCGCCAGGTACGTTAAAATTTGGATTTATAATTATTTTACTTCTAAATTATATAGACAAAATTTTCGGCTGCTAAAATTATGTTATACATGTTTAAAACGAGTTTTCCGCTGAAATTTAACTTCTAATTGGCTGGGCTCTAGAAATAAATTTTCAAATAGTATAATTCTAAGCTAAACAGCAAGGTGTACAATTCGCAATCAGGAAATGGTCGCAAACTTAGCAAATGCGCCGGAAAAACAGGAATTTTTAACACATTTAAAAAGTTATGCCTACAAGGCTTATTAAATTATTGGTTTACAGAAGTTAGTCCAGATATCCCACAAAGACTCCGAGCGAATTCCTCTATTCGCCCATGAGTTTTAAAACGGAAGATAACCCACACAGAATGTTTTCGAGTTATTTTTTCAACTCATTGTAATTAGCAATTATTAGGATTTTGTTTTCATTTTTAATATTACAGAATACCAATCTTCAAAATCAGCAATATGTGTAAAAACATTTAACCCTAATCAAATCCCATGCATAATTTTGGTTTACCAGACGAGTGAACAGAAATGTAAACATCGTCGTATGCTGGTTTAACAAATTGGGCCTTTTTTTTAATTTATTGTACTAGAAAAAAGCCGGCAAACGCTGTCCTGCCTATATTTTATATATTTGTATATTTAATCAGAAGACGCATTTCGGTTTGTGTCACATAAAAAAGGTGGCAACCTTCTCATATTTTAACATTATATACCCTTGTGTATGATTTAATTAAAATTTAATTTAGAAACATAACAACCCTCTTTAAATTATACCTAACAACTTTCTTCTAGCGAAAAAAAACTCTTTGACAGCCATATTTTACTACATCAAATAAATTGTGAATAAGTTAATTAAATTCGACTTTTTAAGCACGTGGCAACCCCGCAGATGCTATAAGCTTTCACCTTAGTGAATCGAATCACTTGACACACATATCCTAATATTTCTTATAACTTGTGTATAATTTGATAAAATTCCACTTTTCAAACAGTTGGCATCCCTCTCTAGAATATAGGTAAGAAGCTTATCCTCGCCCAGAGGAACCGTTTGATACCCATATTTTAATATTTCCTATAACTGAGTATAATTTAATGAAAAGCGACTTTTCAAACAGGTGATAGCCTCTTCAAAATTTAACTGGTGTATAGTTTAACAAAATTCTACTTTTTAAACTAGTGGAAAACTTTATAAAGATTAGCTATGAACTTTTGAACTTGCTTGGTAAACGTTAAGTCAAAATGATGTGTTTGTTGTAAATGATACTGTCATTTTGCGTATATTTTGTTAGTGTAAATTTTTGTTTTTGTACGTATAACACGCCGACCCCTTGGGCTTTCCAATAAGGAAGCATTGGCCGTTTTAGCGAAAGTACGTGGAATTTTTCCTGGTGGTGCCAGATGACCCAAAAATATGTTGCCGAAATGTAATTTCCATACATTCATTTATTAAAAATTACGATTAGAATACGTACTTTTTTGTAAAAATACTGCGAATGGCGTACTGACCAGAGTTATTTTTTTAAAAGCGCGGCCAAAGGCCTCCAACGTAGAATGGTGCTCTGCACAAAAATACTTTGAATAGCGTAGCCGGGGTTGGACTGACCAGGGTTAGGTTTTTTAAGCGCGGCCGAAGGGTTTATTTGTCTTGTTTTCATAAATTTGTTTTGGACTCTCTTCACAATGTGTGGCAGCACTGGATTTCAGTTAAATTCAAAAACAAAGGAAAAAGTGAGGTTAAATTTGACTGCTTTTGCAACTTTAACAACGAATAACTTAGAAACTATATGCCTCCGGAGCCAGGGACTTACAGTTATATAATCAGGAGGACTCACTCTAACCCCACTTATAACTCCCATTTTCAAAAGCGTGCTTAAGTATTGCGAAATTTCCCCCAGATTTTAGAACCACTTCTGAGGTGAAAAAATAATGCGACAATAAATAATTACACAGTGTTACAAAAAAAAAAAATCGCATGAACCTTTCAAGTTACATGGTAGTGGTCATTGGTATGGTCGAATACAACACGAAATCGTGTCCGATAAATTTTTAACACCCTCAAATTTTTGATTTAAAGGGTGGTTAAATTTTAAGGGCCGATGTTGATTTTGAATAAAACACAAATTATTTTGGAAATTATTGTAATTTTTTTTATTATGATAATATGGTGTGGTTCAATTATGCATGCAACAAAATATTTTCCAAATGTCCGCCCCGACCTCGGCGGCACACCTCCATCCGACGGTCAAATTTTCAATGACGCTGAGGCATAATTGAGGTTCTACGCCATTAATGTGCCGAATTATCTCATCCTTTAGCTCTTGGTTTGTTGCTGGCTTATCGGCGTACACCCTTACTTTAAATAACCCCAAAGAAAGTAGTCCAGCGGTGTCAAATCACATGATCTTGGTGGCCAATTGATATCGCCACCACGTGAGATAGCACGGCCATTGAATTTGTCGCGCAAAAGAGCCATTGTTTCGTTGGCTGTGTGGTAAGTGGCACCATCCTGTTGGAACCACATATCGTCCACATCCATATGTTCCAATTCGGGCCATAAAAAGTTCGTTGTCATCTCACGATAGCGAACACCATTCACAGTAACTGCCTGACCGGCCTCATTTTGGAAAAAATATGGCCCGATGATGCCGCCAGCCCATAAACCGCACCAAACAGTCACTCTTTGTGGGTGCATTGGTTTTTCGACAATCACTCTTGGATTATCATTCGCCCAAATGCGGCAATTTTGCTTATTGACGAATCCACTGAGGTGAAAATGTGCCTCATCACTGAAGATGATTTTCTTCGAACATTGATCACCCACTGTTGCCATTTCTTGCCGACATTCTGACATCTGTATCTTTCCATGTTCAAATTGAGTTAGTCTGAAATTAAGAAATGTGAAATGAAATGCAGAAAAAAACTTGACGTTTAGGGGTGGTTCGCATTCAACATCGACCCTTAAAATTTAACCACCCTTTATGTCCCAAAAACTGTTTTTTCGAGTTTAACCGATTTTGGATTTTCAAACGGATTTTAGAAGTCAAATGTCAGTGATTTTTGAACATATATGTACATGATTTTGCCCGTCTAGCAAGAGAAAAGTTTAATTTTTTTCTCCTAAATCTGAAACTTTTTAATTTTTTCTGCATTTTTGCACATTCAACGCAATTTTGTAACAACAGTTTGAAAACATAAAATATTTTCGTTAATACAGTTTTAAAGCACACTCGACTATCATCAAAACAAGCGGTCATTTATCAAAATCGACCAAAAATTATGGAAGATACGATTTTTTCCCCAAAAACAAAATTTTCGTTCTTTTGTCCATTTTAACTATGTACATATATCACATCACATTACGTGTAGCAAACATTCTATGTTCATATGCATTCAGTTAAATACAGTTAAAATGCATCATTATTGTGCTAGTCTCATTCAAGGTGTCTACATGAAAATGTTTACATAAAGTTATCAATGTTTACATGTAAACATGTGTGCATTCATTTAACATTCAAATTAATTAGCGGCGCGCGAAACTGCGAAAAAAAGTTAGTGTTCAAATAAACGCCAGTTAAAAATGGCATGTTTCTAGTGTACGAGTAATAGTAGCTAAATTACATTTACACGCAATTTAATGCATCGATAATAATTTACAGGTATTTTTGTCGAGCCTCAAATTCAAAAGCTCATGATTGATAAAAACTGTAGATACTAAAAAGTTTAAATCACATGAAAAAAGAGCATGGCTGGGCTCTATTTCTTTGTGCAAGAACTTTTTAGGGAATAAAAAGAGTGCTAATTGCGTCGAACTTCTGGAGGCTTATGGAGAAATATGATGTAATATGTCTATTAAAGTTCACTTTTTGCATTCTCATCTGGAATTTTTCCCAGGAACAGGGTGAAAGATTTCATCAAGAAATATCAACGATCGAAAAGCGTTTCGAGGGAAAGAGCCAAGTCAGAATGCTGGCTAATTACTGTTGCTCGCTCCAACGTGAAACTTACGACCTCACTTACAAACGTAAAAGATCAAGTAAACATTTTTAACGAAAATTGAAATTGTAATATAAAAGTGAATCGAATCAAATAAAAAACCAATTTTATGGAAAAATTTCTTAGAATTTTGGATTTCTTTCTATTTGCATCAAAGAAAATGGTTGCTATACTAAATGTGATGTAATAGTTGAAATGGACAAAAAAAACGAAAATTTTGATTTTGGAAAAAAATCCGTAACTTCTATAATTTATGTTGGATTTTGATGATTGATAGCTCATTTTAAAGGTAATCTAATGTTCTTTAAGTATTTTTTTAACAAAGATTTGTTACATTTGCAATTTATCAATACAAAATTGCATTAAATTTGCAAAATTGTGCTAAATAAAATATACGTTCGCAAAGCACTGACATTTCGCTTTTAAAATCCGTTTGAAAATCTAGATTCGGTTAAAAATGACGAAGTTAGAAATTTTTGAATGACCTAAAACACTAAAAAACGGTTTTTGGGTCATAAATCCAAAATTTGGGGGTGTTAAAAAATTTGCAAACCCATTTTTAGTGTTGTACTCAACAAGACCAACAATATCCACTGTGTCGCTTCAAAAGTTCAGAATCACTGTAACACCGTGTTATTATTGCATTCTGCCAAGGCGAATTCATATAAGGCATAGTTACTACTACATGTGCTTTGGTTTTGCGTATGAGGATTCAAAAGCCGTAAAAGCAAAAACAAAATGTATGCAAATTTTGACAACTCTTACGCAGAAGCAAAATACTTAGCCAAATACATAGGAATTTTGTAGTTGTATCTATAACACCACCTTATATGAATTCGCCTTGCATTCTATCAAGTTCAACTGGATTGTCAAGCCAACTAAACAATAATGGGAATTGTAATGGCATGCGATTTTTTTACTTCAATTCATTTTCAAAGACGTAAATGAAAAATCAATTAAATTTACATATTTTTTATAATTGTGAATATATTTTGTGTATGTAAATAATAAAAAAAAAATTGATTTTCATATAAAAATAACTACACATACAATCGCAATTATTTACTAATATGCATTTACACTACGTGCAGGTTTCGATGAATTATAAGTACATTGTAATAGCGTTTTTATTAAGCGGTTTGGCGCAATCAATACTAGCAGAAAAAAACATTTTGGAAGTTATCCCATGTGATTTAAAAAATCTAAGTACGTGAGTATTACAATTATATAAGTATCTATATATGTGTGTATGTATGTATGTAACTCAGACCTGTTAAATTCCAAGTACAATTACTACTCAATACGAATACTTTTTAAAGTACTTATTATGAATACGTAATTGTTTTCTAGCTGAATTGAAATTAGGACTCGAGTACAAGTACTTGTAATTGGAAAATATTTGGAAATACCATCAAGTACGGAAAGTACTCGAAAATACTCGCTAAAAGAATTGCAATCCTTTTCCAAGTACTTCAAAGTAATTGAAAGTACTCGAAAATACTCGCTAAAAGAATTGCAATCCTTTTCCAAGTACTTTCAATTACTTTCAGTACTTGATGGTATTTCCAAATATTTCCCAATTACAAGTACTTGTACTCGAGTAGTAATTGATACAAATGTAATGTACTTGAAAAGTATTGAGTACTTCTCTGGAAAGCCAAAGTCCTTAAATTGCTACTTAGTACGAGTAGTAGTCATGACTTAACAGGTATGATGTAACTAACTGTGCCGAGAAGGAGTAACAACCAAAGTCGATTTGCAATAAACGAAACTTAAAGCTCTAATTTTAAGATCTATGTAGATATAAAAATATGAATTTAATCTTGAGTACAAAATGTTCAGCAGCTAATGTAAAATTACTCAAAAACGAGTATAGCGATTAGTTATTTTTTTCGCGGATTTGTTTTTGTTACCCGATAATGCAGCAATAGGCTGAGTTCCAAGTTGCATGTTGCTTTGCATTAGTACGAAGTATAGAATTCCTTAAAATCAAACTGCTTACGATATGCAAAGTATCGAGTACCGATAAATTTTTATGCGTATTAGATGCGCATACATTGAGCATAGGGCGCATCTCTATTTTTTGTGATGCTCAAATTTGTGATAATGGCCGAAGAGGAAGTGTAAGTAAAAATATTTGTTTATTTTTATTTAATAAAGAAATTAAAATTTCTTTCATACCTGTATTTGTTATTGCAGTCAAAGTTGATACAAAGCAAATTGAAACAAAGCAGTAGGGTTGCATTGTTGATATTGCATAAATTCGGTATCGGTATCGCAACAATGCAAAGCAACATGCAACTTGGAACTCAGCCATACTTATAGTGTCAAGAGTTAACAAAAATGTATCAACTTGTAGTTCCAAGTCTTTATATTTGTAAACAACGGCATAAATTAAAATTTACCCCAAAATAAGGAATCTAAAGTAAGTATAAAACTATTATCTTTAGTGGATTCATTTTTTATACCAACATTGGTGCACTCAAGTGGGTTCAGGGGAAAAGGTATCCCGGATTTTCTTTAGTCGTTTGCAAGATATCGAGTTTTGAAGAACATCGTTGCTTTTTTCACGTCCATAATTTTGCGAAAATTTTACTCATTTGTACCAACTTTTCGGAAATTTTTATTTTTTAAAAGCTTTCGGGATATAAAATTAAAATTCAATGTAAATGCTTAATTCTATAACAAGGAAAAATGTTCAGTAAAAAATGTTAATTTCCAAAACGCACGTTTTAGGCGATTTTCTTGCAAATGTTTAATAAAAAACCACCATTCTTTCCGCCACTTTGGAGCCTAGTCCGACAATGGGATATAATTGTGGGTATATTTTTCGAATTTTTAAAATTTCATGTTTTTATATTTTACAAACGATTCCAAAAAGTTCTTTCAGTTACCGTCTTCTTGTAATACTCTTAAAGAGGTATATAGCTCGCCGAAAATGTTTTGGACTTTGTTTTGCAAATCATATTGATTATCATTACGTTTTCACTCCTATCTTCCGATACTAAAATTTAGTAAGATCGATTATTTATCGTAACATAAGCCATTGTTTTATTACAATAAAAATAATGCTAAATTCACAACAATATATAATTAAAAGTCCAATCGGCAATTAACGAAATAAACAAAAGTTTCAGTATTTCTTGACCCCAATACTTTCTGCACAATATGCAAAGAAATTCGTTTTAGCTATTCTTTCTCTCTACGGCTCGCCAGTTGTTAGAAGGGATTACAACATAAACTAAAACTGGTATACTATCTTGGAATTAATTTCCTTTTTTTATATTAAATACGCTTAAAAACCCCCAACAAATCTTTTTCTGTGTGCGGCACTGCATACTTATTACTTCGTTAAGAGCAAAGGTCGTTATTTATTGGTGAATGCAACGCATGTTAGGAGTTGTTTTGACACAGAAATATGAAGCAAATATTCAGACTCAAAATTTAAAAGTTAGCAAAATAATCGGCATTGGTTTGTAATGCATCGTTTTAACAGTAATAACTTTGTAAATTTTAATATATAATGTAAGAGATAATGCCGATAGTATCGATAATCACGTGATTGAATAGCCAGCAGCATCAATAGTCGCGATATTTATGTACCATCGATAACATCCATAGTGACATTGACAGTCTGTGGCCACTACTACAAAGAAATTTGTTCCCAAGCCCAACCATGAAAATGTTGCCAATATATTTGTGTTCGTAAAAGTAACTTTGATGCTTTTGGTAATCAACCAAAATATAAGTTATCAATAATATCGGGTTAACATCAAAATGTTATAAGCAGAGACTGAAAAAAATCGATATTTTGGCTTTTGCGAATCAAAAAATCATTGCCAAGAACTCCTACAAAACAAAAACCAAATATGTTGATATAATCCTTATGCCATATGGTACGCAAATCTGTCCATATTTTTACTTTGAACTGGGTTTTTGTTTTAAGTTATTGCATGATCGTTACTTTTTCGTTCAAGTTTGAACGTTATTTTTTAATTATTAGTTTGATCGTTATTTGGTGATCTTTATTTTTTCGGTGAAAAATAATTGTTATGTTTGAATTTTTGTTTTTCCGATCATATTTGATCGATATTATTTAATTTTTTTCCGTAACTTACGATTTGCTATTGCAGCTGTACTTTAGGTATTTTTTTTTTCACTGTATGAAAACATTCCACGAGTATCCAATATTAATATGTATCCAAATTTGCTTTTCGTTGAATTAGTTAAAAGCAGTTTTTAATAGTTTTTTCTTTTTAATCAGACCTTTATTAATTCTTGCATTTATTTTGTTTAGAAGTATTATTTTAAAAATTTGCGAAGAATGCAACACAGTTTACAAATTCAGAATCCGATTTGTCAGCAGGAGCGAGAAAGCTGCCTGTTTATAAAATCTTAGATCATTAAAATTTGGAATTATATAGTGCAGAAGAAGAAAAAGGTTTAAATAATTCCATCCTACATTTTATAATATATTTAAAAAAATTTTAATTCAAATTATATTACAAATCTTTTTCAATTTTAGTTCAGAAAGTAGCTATTGAAATTCGGAAATTTTCATTTCAATTTAAGAAATTCGATTTCAAATGTAGAATTTTCATTTTAAATTCAGAAAAGGACAATACAAATTGAGAATTCCCAATTTGAATTTAGAATTTAAATATCAAATTCAGAACTTAGCCTTGACTGCGAGGTATAAAAAGTTCTCTGAACTTAACTCGATGTTATAAACTTAAATTGGAAAATTCTAAATTTGAAACGAAAATTTCTGAATTTGAATTGTACTTTTTTAATTTGAAATTAAAATTTCTAAATTCGAAATGGAAGTTCTGAATTTGAATTGTAACTTTATAAATTTGATCCAATTGGCCTGAAGTAAATTTTACTCCTTTTGCGGTAAATAATAATATACTGTTATTTTATTTGGTCAGCACCAAATATTATTTTTTTTATTAAGTAAAAGTTTACTTTGATTATGTAGACCCTTATCAATATCATGTCTGAAATAATCAATTTGTGAAAAGTTATACATCTATAATTACGATTTAAAACTCAACTTTTAAAATCTCTAAATTCATCATTATTCTTTATTGCTATGCGCTATGTGTTAAGTTTACTTGAATCCCTTCCTTTTCGTCTATAATTTTTCCCTTTCGATTGTCAAAAATTTCATTGTATATAAATTTTGCAATTCAATCAAATATATTTCATACATACATACTGCTAATAAGGTAAATTTAATTCTCTTTGAAGCTGCAACAACTATCTATTGCATAATATGTGACACACCGCAATCCTGCAAAAACCCAGAAACACATGAATGTACAGACGAAACGGTCCAAACTACCCTTAACAAAATAGCAAAAGTCTTGACTTTTCCCAAAATAATCATAAAGCGGTCATACCATTTTGTTTGTTTTGGAATACAATTAACTGATGGTGAGTATCCAAACATTCACAGTATTTGTATACTATTGAAGAAATGGTTTCTCCTTTATATAAGACACAAATATTTACATTTCTTTTATAGGCGCTGTAAAATAAGTATCATTATCAAAACTACATTCCTCTGTACAATTTTTTTTTTACTTATATCGTTTATATCTCTGGTTTTTGGTTTTATTTGGTTTGCAT
>CATOUQ010000034.1:0-48705 GCA_951828415.1 Anomoia purmunda
ATCTCGAAATTAAAATTGATTGTTAAGAAACATAAGAAACGACACGATGCAATGTGCTAAGCAGCCCATTATGGTATTTTGAAGAAATATTATTTTTAGTAGATAATTGCGATATTTCATATCAAATTATCCAGGCAATTAGGGTCAGGTCTTTATTTATTAACATGAAAGTTTTATATAATTTCTACATCGAAATCGATGAGACACGTATTTTTTTTATTTTTGCTTGCTTTTGTGCTCTTTCGTCTTGGGAAACTTTTGAAAATATTTTAAAAAACTTGATTTCGCGCAATTGGCGCATGAATTTTTTTTTAAATGCGATAACTTTGCGAAAAAATTACCAATCTTCTTATTCAGTAATTTTAGGCTTCATTTATAACAAATGCCATAACTTTGCCAAAAGTGGCTTAATCGTTATGATTTTTTCTCTTCATTCTAGAAGAGAAAATTAAAAAGTCTAATAAATTTAAGGAATTTTTTTTTATGATCGTCTTTCAAAAGCCCAAAAAATCGAATGAATTTCAGCGAACTAAAATTTCAGAGCTGTAGTAAGAGACTAAAGGAAAAATTGCACTAGTATTTCAAAAAAATCATTAATCCCTGAAAACGAAATTGGATTTATTAGAAATGTTTCTGAAAAATATCCACGAATGGAAAAATCGAAGCAGTGTCATAACTGTTGTGGTGAAATTCTTTTGATTTTTTTTTTGAATATTAAAAAGACGATAATGAAAAAAGGTCACAACGATTGAGCGACTTTCGGCAAAATGATGGCATTTGTTGTAAATCAGGCCTAAAATTACTGAATAACTGGTATTATGACTTTGAAAAATTATAATTCACAAATAGCAAATATGGGCAAAAAGAGACTACTGCATAATTTTGTTTATATATATTATTATTTATATATGCAATTTGAAATTATTGCAGACAACAATTGAACATTTTTTTTTTAATTACTATGCAAATTTTTCCCTCAAAAAATACTATATTTCACTTTTTTCTTTTAGAGGCATCTTTAAAATAAAAAGCGAAACAAAATTTCAATGATCGGTAATTCTTTCGCAAAGTTATCGCATTTTCAAAAAAAATTCTGATATTCATTTAGACACGAAATATATATGTTATCGAAATAAAAAAGCAAACAAAATTTTAGAAACTGAAGACTGCAATATTTTGTAATAAAATATTTGTACCAAAAGTAAAAAATTATTTGCTAATTATTTAAGATCGATCTTTGAGATCAAAATGAAATGACTTTAATTTCTATAAGCTTCGGAATGCCTGTTTATAAAATATTTAATAACGATAACTGAAACTATTTATGTGTCAAACCGGACTAAGTCTGACCATCAAATCAACGTTCTTTGTCAAAGATAGGCGAAGAATTTATTTGTGTTAAAATACGCTTGCAAATTTGTTTTTGTTGCTGTTAGGGTAGTTTTTTGACATTAACCGATATCGGCAAATTTTTTCGTTTGTTTAATTAATCGCAATTTTGGTCATATACAATTACAATACATGTCATATGTTTTCTGAAATGATTTCATGAAATGTCAAGCAAAATAAACGTAATAATAGTCATGTTGGTATATAAATGTATTTTATTTTATTATAACTATTGGACGATAGGTGTCACTATTGAACTATTGAACGATAGGTGTCACTGGTCAAATATTAACTTACAATGTAAAAATGAGGGAAATTGAATATTAGTACGTCAAGTCCAGCTCTCAAGAAGAAAACAAACCAAATTCGCCCAAGTATTGCAAACAAAAATTTTCTTCTATCAAAATATCTGAAATCAATTTTCAGCTCTCGCGAAATAGATTGAGGTACATTTATTTTTAAAAGACCTTTTCAAGCAACAGAAATAACGAATACAATTTCCTGTGATTTTTTTTTAATAAGAATAATCAAAATTTGGCGCTTACATCATTACTTGATATTTGGCTGAAGTTCTCCAACAATTTTCGGTATGCATCCTAATAGTTTAACTCAAATTGAGAGGCCAACAGCTTTGTGACGCCTCCGAATGGCCAGCGATTTTTTAGGAAGTTTTTTTGTAGCAGAAATACACTCGGAGGTTTACCATTGCCTGCCGACGGCTGACCGATATTGTAAAAAAGTTTCCGGTCAGGACTCAAAGCCAGGACACACCGAATGAAGCGCGCAAATGCTACATACTCTGCTATGGCGACCGCGGTGAAAAATATTTTAAGTTTTATAAAAAGTACTCTACATCACTTTGGCTATGGACCTGTATATGCATTTTTATTAGAGTTGGATTCATAATATCTGTTCATCAGTTAGAATTTATTATAAGTAAATCACTCCAAAAGGGAAGATTAGAAGATCATCATAAGTTGAAGTATTGTCTCCTAATTAAGATTTTTTTTTCAGTTATACGTCAGTTTTCTACTCGGTAAATTCTTCACTAGTTTGCAAATGTTGGATACATGAGCGGTACTTCGTTAAGAAGTGTGTTCTGGTCTAATCTACAAGCAACCCAAATAGGGACACTTTTGGGGATTTTTCAAAAAGTTTTAATTTTTATATGTTATTTTTAGTGAATAAACTTTTTAAAATGAATTATTAAAAATGTTTACTAAAAAAGAATTCATAACGAAAATATTGAGAACGCGTTAATCGGAAAGAAACCAAAGAAGTTATTACAACTTAAATTACATAAAATTTTTCAATTGAAATATATATATAAATGAATATATAATACGGATTCGGGTCTGCTGATTCGCAAAAATGTACCCAAATTTTATCAACACGTCTAGATTTTTAGAAAGAGGGCGCTTTAGGTATTTCATAAGTTTGTCCCAACAAATGTCGAATTTTTCTCAATGTTTTCCAACACTATTTAAAGAAACGCAACTGAATGAATAAAATAAAAAGAGCTTGCAAAAAAGTGCGTGAATATCCTTACTTTTTTATTTAAATGTCTGTAACTCAAAAAATACTATTCCAATTTAAACAAAAGATATATCAGCGTAAGGGACCTGAATGTAACTTCAGAGCAGCACTCATGGAAGTTTAGTTAAATTTGTTTGCTTATTTCTCGAAAATGCTTTTCTGAAAAAATAAATAGAACCAGTTTCGTGTTCGGGGACGTAAAATTACTTGTACTTGTAAAAGCACTGTTTTAATTAGGTCCTTTTTTCGTGTAGACCAGTGTTAGTTTACTTTCAGTAAAACTAAAAAAAATTATTGGAATTAATTTTGCCAATACGCTTTTTAAGACAACCACTAAAAGTAGTTGTGCTATACATTTTAGTTTTTTGCATTAAATCTTCACCACTTCGCGCATATCAAAGCTTGAGTAGAATTGGTCTTTTTTGTTTTGGCATTTCAACTGCCACTGCCTCGTTGCAAACGACAACACCAAATCATAATTGCCTAGAAGGGCATTTAGTAAAAAGTCTCATATTCTCCGCACGTTGTATGTGTATGTGTGTGCATAAATGCATACATATATGTATGTGTGTGACCCAGTAGTTGGCCGCAACGACTTACGGTTGTGTGATTACGCTGACGTTACTCATACGCCCTGGTGTTCGCCTGCAGCAGTGAAGCGCGCAATGTGAAATGCGTTAGGCAAAGCGAATAAAGGAGAAATGCGAAATGCGAACTGCTTACGTAGGCAATGCTTGCACATACGAATTATTTTCTTATTTTTTTTTTTGTTTGTTTGTTTTGTTTATGTGCGGTAGTAGGCTGCTATTTTTTTCATCTGTTATTTTCACAAGGCTACTTTATGACCATCAATAAGCTGCAAGCCTGCTCCGCTGGCAATCGACTGTTGGCAATTCAGCGTTGTTGGCATTGTGTTTTTAATGCTTAACATTCGACAATGCCAAAGGCCATACTTTTTTTGTTTGTTTCTTTTTTCCCTTTAGTTCTGCAATTCGTTTTGATTGTGTTTGTGTAGTAGGTCTCTGTTGGACTGCGCAGCGGAGTTTGTGCAGCTTGATGTTCATGTTGGCATATCCTTTTGGCAGCTGCTGTCCAAATGCAAAAATCTCGAACTGAAATTGCAAAAAACCGGCAATTCAGCGGATTTTTCTTTTGCACTTTATGCGTATGAGTATTAACAGGAGTACGCACACACACACACACACAGGCATACATTTATCTACGTGGCATACGCCGTAAGCGAAAATGCACATTTTGCGGTTTGCAATTCAAATACAACCTACTTTTTCCTATTGTAGTTTCAAGTATGCCAAAACGTGGGTCGTTTATATTAATGACAGCTAATTTAAAAGATAAATGCAAGGAAGATTGGATGCATAAAAACTAAGTACCAGAATGGAAAAGGTTAAAAAGGTGGCGAATTATTAATTAATCGGGTGTCATGCTTAGTTATTGACACATATGTAATTTAGATTTCTATAGAAACTGTTGCATAAATTTCAAAACTGGTTTTCCCAAATGAAAACCGATATTAACATTATTTTTTTTAATATTGTATCTTCGAGCGCAGTAAAGCCCAGGGTAGGATATTTTTCACCTAACGGTTGCTTGTACTACCACAAAGCAACAGAAGTGGATAAATATACATTAAAAGGAAAAGAGAAACTCTGTTATATCAATTTCGAAAACTATTAAGATCGTACAAAAAGCACACTTTCTTCTCATATAAAGGTAACTTCTAATTTCAATCTTAAAGTCTAAGATATAGTTCCTTTCCGCAGCTTTTCATCATCTTTGTCAGCTTGCTTCTCATTTTTTTTTGTGGTGTGTACACTCACCAGACTTGCTTCAATGATGAAACGAGTAAGTAATTTAAGTGAAATATTGCAACCCCATATACATAGATATATCTTATTGATTGTCGTGATTTCATTATGTGTTCGATCAGAGTACACTATCCTCCTGCGCAGTGGGTAACCTCTTCCAAATACAATATGCCCAACGAGATATTGCGTCAGTTAAATCCTGGTGCCGCCGTGGTTTCTCTGTAGCCTTATTTTTATACATGAGATAATATAGTTATCTCTTTTCTGTCCTGTTTTTTTCTATAATTCATTATTTCGAATAGTTTGATATAAGCTTGATTCATTTCGCAATTAGATTAGCAATATCGTTAGAAATTTCTTTGGATTTTGCGCAAGTTAGGATCAGGGAGCTTATTCGATTTAATAGATTTTTACAGACAGCATTTTATGAAGTTCGTCTTGCCAAATCACAGATCTGATTAGGTTAACAAAGGTATCATCTTTATATAGAATATAATAAGCGTAAACTTAAATCCGTTGCTTTCTTTATATCTTATTAAAGCAAAGTTTAAGCAGTAAAGGTATTAAGAACTTTCTTTAAAAGGAAAACTTTTTTTTTTACAAATAAGTTCCAAATAAGATACAGACGTTAGTTAGTTAGCTAACCAGAGATTTATTATAAGATAGGCAAAGAAAATAATAGTAACGCTTGTATAGTTTCAAAGTCAATTTCTAGGGGTCATTTAATCGCGCTTGGCAATAGCAGAATTAACTAACTCTGGCGTGGCATTCAGTAAATGCTGTTAACGTTTTCTGTCATAATCATTTTCCAGATTAACATATTGAATTAGGGTGACGTTAAGTACTTTTTTCTCTCCCTACATGTGATTCTTTGAGCTATCAATGGCTATTGTGATTCTATGAACGCAATTTGGATTACATCGATCGATGATTGATTTTTGCTTTAAATCTGAAATGGTGTGTCAAAAAGAGACGTCAAGCACATCACTCCTTATAATTCTTGAGACCTAGCTTGTTAAGTGTTATATAATTATGAGATAATTTTAGCTGCCATTGCAAAGTTGTATTATAGATAATTAAGCAAGAGTGTAGTAGGTTTTCAAAATTGTACTCTATATAACTCTCGGTGGGTCAACAGCATAACCCAGGTCCTTCTATTAGAGTAAGTGTGGGTAATATGGTAAACCAATTTGTATTTTGATTATAACTATAAAAGGATTCGTGAGAAACCTTCAAAACTATTTTAGTATTCACAAGTATAGCCTTTGACGGAAAATGCATTATATTATATGGTAGGGAATGTGTGCTGAGAAATCTGAAAGGAGTCAGAAACAGGCATCAGGAAAACCACGCGGGTAATATGGTATACATGGTCAGTCTAATATGGTATACTATACCATATTACCCGCCAAATACATTTCAATAAGGGTGAAATGAATGTTTTGAAAAAAGTGACAATTAAATATTTTCGATGCTTTATTACGTATCTATCATAAACAACAAATCAAATAAAATTAAATCGAAGAAAAAAAAAATGTGTTGCTGAAAAATTATATTATGTATACTCATTTTCAAGTAAACTAAAAAAGGCTGCAACGTTTTGACGTGTGAATCCTTTTGCCCTGTCAAAGGAAGTGCCAGTTGGTGTACGTAAGCTTAAAGTTTTACTATGGCGTTTGCGAAGCCCATTCAACCAGTCTCTGCCTGCATATTTTGCTGACACATTGAACTTGTTAGGAATATTGTTTTTAAGTGCCACTTGAAATGCAAGGGATCGCAAGTCCAATCTATTTAATCCCCAAAAGCGAGATTCCATCTCCAAAGAATATTTGACAAGCTCGCTTTCAATTTCTGCGCTGAACACAGGTTTCCTGCCGAATTTTCTGGAAAGCAGCTCCTCTGCCGGCTCCTCGCTTCTAGCCATTCGCTGAAGTGTGGTGTGTGGAACTTCAAATGTTTTGGAGGCCAATAGTATTCCCATTTCTCCTCTTTTCACTGCAGCTATGGCCTTTCGCATATTCTCTGTATCTCACTTTTCGGCATATTTGTAATACACATCAACTCCAAAATGAAAGGGTTAGTATAACGCACATAATGTGGGTAATATGGTACACTATACCATATTAGCCTGACGCTGGTATACCATATTACCCGTTTTCCTTATTATCCCATTTTTCCCTAATATTATTATTTAAGGTATAAATTTCGTTTAAACTAACCTTTCGTAAATGAAGTTTGGTAGATTATTTATAGATATGAATCAAAATTATCTTCACTAATTTTACACGGCGACGTGCAAACAAATTTTTATTTTACTATGCAAAAATGTCCGACATGCAAAATTACGCGTGCTTAGCAACTGAGACCAAACCCTGCCGTTATGAATGCCGTTATTTTTTTCATTTCTTTTTTTTCAACCTTCACAGCTGATAACATAATTAGTGTTGCCACGGAGTAAGTAGTTTTGCAAAAAAACAGGTGTACCATATTACCCACACTTACTCTAAGCCTCTGGTATTTATTTTAAGAATACATTTGTCTTGGCACTTTTTAAAATGTATATTTAAATAAAGTGTTTAAGTTGGTGTGCGCACAACTTCGCATCCATAAAACGGCCCTCCGAGAGCATCCATTATGCTGAATGTAAGTTTTGTTTTAAATTGTTAAAACATACACTATTAGAGAATAAATCGCAGCAGACTGATTATTTGGTATCGCAGAGCTCAGGTATTCTTTTTTCAATACGTCGAGTTCTTATATCTAAAGAAGAGTAGATCCACAAAACATGTTTTTTCGGCTTATCCTCTTCAACATAGGTAGGACAAATGCTGTTGTATTCTATGCCAATTACAATTTTATGTATTCACAATAGAAAATAATCATTCAAAAAAGTTGTCTCTCACTTTGCTGAGCAATGGTGTGAGTAGATACCAAACCAGAGTCTGCAGTGACAGTCAGGCTGCACTAAAGACCTTGGAGGGCGCTCTCCCCTCTTCTCAATTTACCCAAGAGACTAAGTTGAGGCTGAACTCTTTTGGAAAACGATATAATCTTTAGTTCATTTTGATGTCAGAATACAGCGATGTTTAGGTAACGAACTTGCTGACAAATTGGCTAATTGTGGAGCATTGGCAGACCCGATTGGACGGCAGTTAATTATTGGGACAAACGAAGCAGGGATGGCGAGATTATGGACTGTCTGAAAAAGGATTCAACCCGAATGAGGTAAAATACTTTCGACAGCATGCACCATTTCTTAACAGCAAAATTATTTACAATAGGCAGGAATAGATAGCAATCACTTGACGCCCGGTCCGGACTGTAAGGTGAATACATACGAACCTCTCAACCAAGGTTTCGATCCCTAAACCCATCAAGTGGAAAAAATGGTATTCGTTTTACTCGACCAAATATAGTTTCACAAAAAAAAATGAAAAAAATGAATAAATAAAACTGCTTTACACCCGCTAAGACTGTCGACAAATTAAAAACAAAAAAAGTAATGAATCATCAGATGAATGGCTTAGCATAGGAATCACACAGCTCAAACGACATATTTTCGTTCCATTCGTTCCGTGCTGTACGGCAACAGTTTGGACGGATTTCCTGACAGTTCTGGCATTGTGCTCATTTCCGCTTCCGCTAGAAGTACTCGTCCACGCTAAGAGGGACACTAAGCGGATATGATTGAAATGGAGAATCATGAGGAATTTCTCTGCAGCACCAAACCAAAGTTAAATGCTAAAGATATTATTTGACGAATCTGATGTAAAGTATAAAATCAGTGCGTTTGTGTAAATTTGTAAAGAAAAATTGTCGTCTAAGGAGGTGGAGGCGATTACGTTACGGGTGTTAATTTCAGATAAACTGATTTGTTTATGAGTTTTGTTGTGTATTTTTATTGCCATTTCTTTTCATTTTATTGCCGACTATTTAACAAAAGTCTGCTACAAACTGGCATGCCAAAGAAGAGGAAGAAGAGATGTCTTATATTTGCGCTGCTCAATGCCAATATTTAGGGTTGCAAATTTGATGTGTGATCTCGAAGCTTACAAATCGCAGTAAATTGAATTTAATATTTTATTAGCGCATATTTATCAGATGCTAAAATGTCTAATGTCCCAACCGCTGCAATTAATTACTCGCATTTTTACGGTTCGTGCAAATTATGGGTGCGTGTGCCTTAAGTATTCGATTAAAATTCAATTCAAAACATTTCAAGATAGCAATTAGTTATTAAAAAAACATTTCAGTTGAGATTTTATAACAATCGTAATTGTATGAGCAAAGTGAAACAACTGAAGTCGCACAAAGAAAAGGGAAGAGCGATGAGGAAATAAGAAGAAGAAAAGCAAAGAAAGCGCCAACATGTCCGCTGACTGCAACTGCCAACATCTCTGCAAACCATCTGTGTTGTCATTTATTTTGTGTTGGCACAGCTCGCAGTTTTGCCTTTGAGCGACTGAAAAACTTATTGCTTCCTAGTTTATTTTGCTTTTCTATCAACTTTGTTATATCTCTGTGGCCAAAAGCAACAATACGCGTACAATGCAAAACGCTTTCATCGCCCACTCAGCCTCAAGTCAAAAGTTTGCGGTCATAACAATTTAAAAAAAAGCTGCAAAGCGATTCGAATCAGGCGCGCCAACCAAATCGACCAAAGGCAGTGAAATTAAAATTCAATAAAATATTCGTTCTGGCACAAAGTACTGCAAGACGGCTGTTGTCTGTAGCAGTAGCAAAATAAAAATAAAAACAAACAATGCAAAGTAAAATTAATAGCAATACGAAATATGCTGACAATGTTTGAAGAGGAATTTGTGTGTGTGTGTGTGTGTGTGTTTGTGGCATATAAATCATACTAGTATTGTTTTTGTACTTTTCACAATCTTTTGGCAGAATACTGTGGTAGAAGAGCGTGGCACGTGAGAACTGGTGACCGGGATTTAATTGGAATTCACCTTTTGCATATTTTAACATTTTCTGCTCGATTTGGACGATCTAAGGTCTCTCTTTTTCAAAATAAAATTGCATGCCATGTTAATTGTTTTTTTTTTGCTAAAATTAGACAAAAAAAAAAAATTTTTTTTGGAAAGTTTTGAAACAGTTATTTTTTTATGGAAACTATTATTCTTATTGACACAAAAGATGTATCAACGGTAAGAGACTGAACGTAACTTTTTATCGATGGCTTAAGAAGGCTAGTTTTATTCGCTTTTCTTGAAATTTTTGGAAATACCTGCAAAATGACTTCGAATGCAAGTTTTTTCTGTAAATCTCGAAAACGGTTTTTTGGAAAAGAAAAAATTAAACACATTTTCTTGCTCAGCTACCCAAAACTAGTTTAAAAATCATTTTGTTAACGATATACCACTTATTGATAGAATATTTACAATTTTTAAGAATGTTTTTTGAGTTCCAGATCATTTTGGCACATTATTTCGAAACTTTTTCTGAAACGGTGCCGAAATAGTTTCGTATATATAAAATTAAAATAAATTTTTCTAACTCATGACTTTCAAGGAAATACTTTTATAATATAAGCTTCAAAGAGAATGTCTTTCGCTGACTAAAAACACTTATTTCGCTTACAAATGTTATCAAAATTTTTTTAAATAATACCTCTCTATGACTTTAAAAATTGTTATCATGTCATTTTGTAATTTTGTAATTTCGTAAAAATAACTTTAGTTACATATACATATTTAGGTCCTTAAATTCTTTAAACCATTGCTTTATAAAGGCAAATACACCTCTAGCCTTATTGGCTGCAGCATAAATATGATTATTAAATTTAGTCACTATGTAATATATTAAATTTAGGTAGTAAAATTCAAAAAAAATGTACGACCCGGTTCAACTGTGGAACGTGAATATGTTAAAAAAAAAAAAAAATAGCAAACCTGAAAGGAATTTTTCATTGTAAAGTTTGTGTAGAAAAGCATGGATTTCACTTTTCTTAGAAAAACTTTTTCACGTATATCTCCAACATGTTTGTGATATTATCCCACGAAACTCGATGTGTGCCTTGATGTTGTAAAACAAATTGAGGGCCCTACAATTTTACGTCGATGCCAAATGGCATTGTTTTTGAAAGAAATACACTCAGAGGTTTCCCAATGCCTGCCGAAGGTCGGCCGCTATAAGAAAAGGCTTTTCAATAATTTGCCATGCTACTTGGTCCGGCTTGGCTGCAAACTCGGGTCGCAAAAAAATGAGCTCGGTTTCAGCGGTAGCTTGGAATGCTTGAAGAAATTACAGAATCGAAAATAAAATAAGCACATCGTCATATAATGCTAGTACCCACGATTTACTTGGCGTTGCTTACTTCGTTTTCATATACTTAAAAAAGATTTTTGTTTGATTATTGGATTTGAAATAAGTCAAACCATAAATATAGAATTGACGAAAGTTTCGACTATAAAGTCATGTAAGAGTATTGTACATATCTTCAATACTTTTTTGCAAATATAGGATTCGTGTGGTATAAATATTCAATGTTTTCTAAATCGGATTATAAAAACATTTCTAATTCCACCAGCAACTTACTTTTCTAATATAATCAACAACAGACCAAAATTACTAATTTTCTATTCTAGTGCCATTTAGCGGAAAAAGTTTTCTCTTAGCACCTCTGCTTTATCCATTTCTAATACTACCAAAAACCAAGATTTTTTGAATAACTCGGCATCTAGGGCATTTAATTTTCATAAAAGATTTTTTTTCGTTTACCATTCTCAAATTATCAATATCTATTCTAGTACGACCTAGCGGATCTATTTTGTAGAAAAATATTTCTTGTCGTATTTCCTTTATTCCTTTTTAATTTCAACAAAATCTGATCAAAAAATACAGATTTTCTGAATAACTTGCCTCTAGCGCTACCTAGCGCAACAATTTTTTATCAAAGTTTTAGGGATTGCACCAACACCTTACGTTTCTAATATCATCGTCCCATAAATTGAATTTTTTCAATATATGACTAAAATTTTTGTATAACATTTTTATCTTTCATTTAGCGACTACAATTGCGACCCATTTAGCTTTTTTATAGCCAATTAGTTTTTTCGGTAATTGTATAAGTTTTTTTGTTTTTTTTTTTGTTTTGGAATATAAGCAGTTTAGCACAACTTCCGTAACTTACGGAATTTTTTCTCCCCCAGGAAGTCAACATGAGTTGGGCGTCACTATCTTTTCATACTCCACAATTAAGAAAAAAATTTTGGCTTGCATCAAATAATTTGAGAATATAATAATAGTAAAAAAAGGAAAAACTTTAAGTTAGCTTTATTTGCATTTATTTTTTATTAACATATATTTTTATTTTTTTTTAATTTAATATTTATATATCAATAATAATTTTCCAAACAAAAACCGCGTTTAAGCTCAAATCTTATAGCTGTTATTTTTTATTTGGGTATATCTCATTTAAATTAGTAACAAACCAAAGAATTCATTTCAATCACACCATTTATTTTGACAATTTCAATTTCGGGTTGACCCAGATTTCAATCACTTAATAACTGCGAGAAATTAAGAATTTAAATCCATAATCACCACAAATTAGTTGGAGTTTGCATAAGCAATTATTTTTGAGGAAGCTTAAAATGTAAACTCAGGCAATTCAATACTTATTCACAGTTAACTCCTTTTTAATGAAAATCAAAATCACATTTACACTACAAAGTTAACCCCTCGTCGATAGAATCACTGCTAAAAATTGTATGGCCATATAGATTTGCATTTCAATGAAAAATTATGCATTCAGTTTAATTTTTGTAGTCGGAATTCATTTCCTCTACGCCATTCATTCATTTTCGGTGTTCACGCTGTAGGCAACAACAATGCAATATATGCTGCTTCTGGCACAAGGGTGAATTCTACAATCGTACAACAGTTAGAGGAAACATTTAACCAAGGAAGTGGAAATGTAAGAAAGAGAATAAGTATAATGAATACATAAAAGTAGAAAAGATCTCAAGATGAAAACAACATAAACAAGCTGATAAAATTAAAATTATTACCTGTGTAAAAATGCGGACTCAATGACATAAATGTGTGCCGAAAATGTAGCAGTACGAAGGACATTAAAGTGTGGGTGTTTGCTATAACAAAATAAACAGAAATTCGTAAATGCATAAATATATCTAAACCAAGGGTTTACGCCAAACGCTGACTCTATCAAACCGTGTATTTCTAATGGTAAACATTCGCTTTGTATGTATAGGTGAAAATAATGGAATTTTCGGCATTTCCAGCAGAAGTAAAGAGGTAAATGTCGCAGTGCAAGTCTTCGCTAGTGGCAGCATTATCGTGCCCATTAAAGCTAATGACTGCAATAAATAATAATTTATTTTACCTTTGCGTCATAGCGGTGTGCCAAAACAATAGAAATTTTAACAACTGTGTGCCATAAAAATGAAATAAATATGAATAAATAAAAAGCGGTGCTGCCCAAAAAGTTCAGTGATGAAGAACAAAATTGATAAAATGGTGAAAAATATTGTAAGTAAAATAATTTGTATAGTGCGGAATTCTCATTTCTGAAAGAGCACTATTTTGCAGCGGGCATAGGTCATCCGTAACTACCGGCTGATACTTGATCTCCCTAAGCAAGGCGCCCCTGTTCGCCACGCATGGGCAAATTCATTGCAAAGCCACACTGCGCCAGTTAATCAGCTGTCTCATTTTCGCAGATGGCTCCATGTCGCGGAGTCCATATTAGGATAAACTCGTGTTGATCAGAAATTTTCTACACACATAGTTGAGATATAACCGAGTAAGATGAAAATGCATGGATGATGTGTTTTATAAGCTTCTTAATTGCAAACGTTTCATTCTGAATATTTCAATCTGATCGTTAAATTATCCGCAGAGTCTTGGCTTCATGTAAAAAATGTAAGGGCCTAATGCTTGGCCTTCCTCAACTTGTACTTTGTGACAGTGCCGGGAGTTTGATTTTGAACGAAAGGCTTTACTGGGAGGTCGTTGCGCCATTGGCTAGCAGATAGTGTGGGTAAAGTGGACCGTGCTCATTGGAATCTGTGCTTCTTTTCGGATCCTTGCGCTCATCGCTCTGTTAAATTTGGTGGCTGTGGACGTTGCCAGCAAAGTTCCTGCAGCTCGTGATGCAAACAGATTACGAAGCACTAGCTATAGCTTGAGCTCAGTATACGCGTACCATAAAATTCCAGCAAACTCCGCCATCATCCCTGAAGAAGCGGGCGACATGCAATCACATCTTAGTAAGGGAAGAGTGCAGTGCGCAAAACAGGAGGCCGGTGGACTTCCTTACAGATGGGTCTAAGTTGGGTGCAGGCTTCCATTTGACTGGATAGAGGTTCGGGGTGCCTCTGCCTACGTGCGGACTTTTTTTGGACAGATGGACTCGTTGCTGGCTCTGCGAGCGCTGGAAAAATTACAGAGCATGCTGATCTGTAATGGCACTCTGGCCGTAGGACAGATTAGGCTTAGCTTATAATATCCACCACCTTTTTGGTATTGTAAATGTTGTTGCCATAAAGTGAAATAGGTAGAATAAATTAGCTCTACAGCATTGACCGCGAAATTTGGTCGACAGTTCTCATTCGCATATACATATTGTTACTAAAGTCGGCAATCATGGTAAAAATTTTTAATTTTATTTAAAAAACAAACAAAAACATAAACAATATTTCAGAATCTTCACTATGGTCTCATGTATTATGTGCAAATTTTTTTTTATTATATTTATGTATATTGTATTATTACCGCGTCTAGATAAGAAAATTCAGTAAAAGCTTATACAAGAATTGTAATTAATTGGTGAATCTTTTGATTTTATATTTAATCGTTGCACTTTTAGTTACTCAAAACTGAAATTATGTTTGCATAGGTCGTAGGGCATTTTTTTCTTACGCTCAATACATAGAAGTTCCCAAATTGACATGGCAACCCAAAATAGGTTAATGCTACGATCACTTTAATGTTACGATCCCCTGAGGCGCAGAGAGACGAAGTGGAATACTTAATATTTTCGTATTCTTCTCAGCTATTTTCGAGTTATCCTCAGGCTGAGATTCTAGCGCATTGGCTTTCAATTCACTAACGTCCCATAGAAAAGCTCTCGGAGTGGAGGGCAGCAAACTTCTTCGCTAATCTGTAGGATGTCTTTGTGAAAAAACGGTAGTGGTAACGTAACAAAATGCACCACTAAACATAGCTAAGTGAGAAGCTATCTCATTAACCTCACCTAAAAAAATCTAGTTGTACATAAATTTAATTTAGAATATCTTATTATTTTTCCGATCGATGGCTTTAATAACTCGTACATCGCGTTGTATTAGAGCGATTGCATTACATTATATGGCATTAGAATGACAACTTTTTATTGTAAAAAAGCTTCTCAGACAGTTTTATTATTTCTTGACCCAGCGTTGTTTGAGCACTCGTCCAAGATGGGCACCAGCAAAAAGAAAGTATGCCATATTTTAAAATTTTACCCGATAATGCCACAAACGCAAACCAGGTGGCTGAAAATGTGAATAGTTTTTATAGTTCTAACTAACCACCCGCAATTTTGGTTTCGTCGATTTCGTTTCGGTAATTCTGATATCAAAGATTCACTACGCTTTGGAAAGCTAGTTTTCGAAAATATCGACAAAATAATATTTCGATATCCTAGAAACTAGACATTGCCCAAGAAAACTTTTGGAGCCTTATTGGCTGGGTACAAAAGGAAGCTGCCGAATCGCAATAAATTCGATCCATTTCTGAAGCAGATGGTTAGTGCTGTTAAAAAGTGGAACAAACGACAGTGTCAAGCAAAACCGGTATTGATCGATTCGCAGTGAGCCGACGCAAACGGTGGACAAGCCAGGACTGTTGGGCAGGAATGTTTTGTTATTTGTTTGGTGCGAATGACAGAGAATTATCCAGTATGAGCTGCTTTTCTAATTCGAACCTGTACTGTCAACAAAGAGCCAACCCCAATTCACATAAGTCGATAGTGAATCGCTAGAGGCTCTGGGAGTCTGGTTTGGAGGTTCTTACGCAACAATCTCAAAGTCTGGATCTAGTATCAAGTGATTACAACCTGCTCCAGTCAATGGCGAATGATTTTGCTGCTGAAATAATCGCCTCAAGACAGGCTTGTGAAAATCGGCTGTCCCAGTTCTTTGCCAACAGAGATGAAGGTCTCTATGAGAGTGGCATTATGAAATTACCTTCAAAACAGAAGCAAGTTGTCCAGAAAATGGTGCATAACTTACCTAAATAAGATCACTCTAAAAATTTCAAATAAAATCTTCAACTTAATGGAAAAATATTTTTTGTTTTACTCAATCAATAGTATAATGGATGGTATATAGTCTACGCGCTGTTATGTCTTGAGTACAGGCAAAAAATTAATGACTTAAATTCTCCCCTTAATGATTTAATTTAACCTCAAAATTACTAAACCATTTGAGTTTTTATGCGCTTCTGTTTTGTACTCTTGCAAACAACAAAGCAATATTTTCATTTAATTTCCGTTTGGCATACATTTGTCAATCTAATATAGCGAATTTTGATCATAACCATTATTGCATTTTTTTATTTTATTTTGATTTTGAAATGTTGAATAGTAATTTGGAAATTTTCCTACATTGAGCACTCTGATAGCGTTCATTTAGATAAACCAAAGGTATTCGGTAATTTGGGCAGGGTTTAAGGCGGTAATGGACTCGTTGTGGTTAATTGCATTTGTACTTCGTTTTACATGGCACACTAATACAGGCACAAATGAAAATGATACTAACGGCAGTTGAGCAATAAAATAGCTGAAGTCAAACTTCCATATCATCCAATGTAGACTTGGCTATATAATTGCTAACTAATAAGCATAAATATAAGCGCCTATAATTGTCCAATAATTATAATTTTACCTCGCAGTAGTCAATGACTTCAATCTGAGTCGCACCTATAGCCTTCCCTCCACCTCATCATCTCCACTACCAACGCGCCAAATTGTAGGTGGCCCATTCGATGTTTAATTGCTATGCAAAATTAATATAACTTAGATTCTAAATTATAAGCTACATTAAGCGGAAGGCCTTCAACGCAGCTACTTTCGTTGTTTCAGTCGGCTGCGCTTCATAACGCAATAAAGTATAATTTATCGATTAGTTTAGCGGAAATTACATTCTAGTATACAATATTTTGTAAGCACATGCAATCGTATTATAATTATTATCACTTTTCGTTGTGTGTGTGTGAGTGTGTTCGTGTATGTGCGTGTATATTTAATGCGTGTGTACATATTTGTATCTGCGTGTTTGGATTTAAGTGACTGGCCAGAGCATTCAGTTAATGTGTCGGGTGTCCTGGATCGAATTAATGCTGTCGACACTTTAAGTATGATTTATGCTTGGCAATGCTTATATTTAAGTGCAAATATTTGTGTGTTAGTGTATAAAGTATATGTTTGCTTGCAATGACCGTTATTATTACCGCTTGTGTAAATGTCTAATAACCTGCCTGGCCGCGCGCGCGTTTGCAACAATTAAAATGGTGCGATTGGTGTGGCCCTGTTATTAATAACCACAGTATGTATTTACTAAGGTGCACACAAATAAACATTCGTTTATACATATTTATGTAGGTGACTAGGTGTTGCATTTTAATAGGTCATTATTATGAATTTAATTGCTTCCTTTATCGCTGCGATAGCAGGTATCTATTATAAATAATTTAACAAAAACAAACAAAAAAGTTTCATTTGCAATTAAGCGGTGAACTTTTCAATATTTATATGCGAAAACTAATTGAGAAATCGTCATTAGCTAAGAAATAATTTTTAAGTACTTTAAATTAATGGCAACGTTGTAGATAATTCAGTAATGCAAAGATAGCAACAGAGCGTATGAGCAACTTTCCGGCAAAGATAAAAATTTTCAATAAATACCTATGTATGTATTAGTAACTAAAAGGGAACAATTTTGCTGGTAACGTCTTGGACCTTGAGAAAATATTTCAGACTCTGTCAAATCAAAGTTCGGTATTATTTAAAGTAACACTTAAATTATTAAATCCTACCATCGCTAGGACATTCACATAAAGCTTAATGAAGTTAAGAGTAATAACTTTAGTGCCTGGACTAAAAAAAAAAAATACAATAAAGTAAAAAATATAGTTATTATGTGGATTCCTGTTTCTATTGGTAATAATCCAGAAACTATGTATTTTTTTGTTTGTTTTTTTTTTTTTTAAATTCTGTCGAGTTCCCTATACGAGATGTTCATTTCCACCGTGTGGTACATAGTAAAAGAAAGGTAACAGAGAGTATCTGAATAGCCGATTGGATATCTCAGAAAATATTCACCTCCATTATGTTTTTATTGATCCTTACTAGATTTTAAATATTACTTAATAAAAATCTTTGCGCTAATCTCGCATTCCACTTTTACCCGTCTACAAGTATTGGCCTCTTCAGTGAATTCAGTTAGTGCGAAAAATGTAAAAACTCCGAGTGTATTTTTGCTATAAAAATATAAAAAAAAAATGTCGCACAAAAATCTTTTGCCGTTCGGAGTCAGCATAGAACTGTAGGTTCTCAATTTTGTTACAAAGCCCGGACGCAAGATACACTATTAATATAATAAAGTCTTCGATAGAATATAGTCATTTAATCTCAGTCGGCAATAAATTTTCGATGGAGTTTTATTCGCACCGGCTTTCCTTCCGCGGATAGCAGCAGAGTTTTTGATAAGGACATCTACCAGTAATAAATCGAGCAGTACCTTCATAGTCAGGAAATACAGCAAGAAGAGAACAAGTTATGAACGCGGATCTATTGTCTTTAGCACCCTTTCCAGAATTTCGTTTAAAACCGAAAGGGCAGTATTACTATTTCGACGATATATGCCTTGACTCCCCAAGGATCTTGTAGTTATGCCCGACAATGGCCTAAAATAGCGAGGAAAACATTCCTTCTTGCGAGGTGGCTCTCACTACCTACTCAACCCTGCTTTGGGAACCCAATTCGCTGAGAATCACTTTGTTGCTTAGAACAGATACGATCTATGACCGGACGCAGTGATCAATCCGTGCTTCTTAGAGTACCTATCGTGTAGAATCTATACTTTCATTAATAAAGGTCCCCAAACTCTCAATCTTACGTACCACCTCATGCAAAGCAGGACTTCCCTTTCCGGTAGACATGTTGCAAGTAGGAAAAATTGTACGGTTTGTTCCTAACAGAAAATATTTTGAATTCAAAAAAACATTGGGCTTATTGGCCTGAAATCTTGAAATACGAAAAAACACATTAATTTTTTTCTAGCTTAGCGGAAATACTGGCTCTACTTCATTAGTTTTGGCAAAAATTGTATCCTTTTATTCAGTAAGGAAATTTGGTAGGGTAAAAACAATTAATCATTTTTTACGTATAAAATAGATAATGTGGCATCAAATATTGCTAGTTTTTTCGAACTTAGTTAATTTATTTGTATTTTAAAAATATTTTATATAATATAAAAAATCTGAATCTAAAGAAAAATGTTCGTGTTTTTACTTCAATTGCCATTTATAATCATTCCCTTGCTTAGCGGTTTATAACAGTATAGTAATTTGAACGGTACACATATTAACAGACAAATTTAGAGATGATACTACTTCTATAATTTTCTATTGGGTGCTGAAAACTGTCAACTCAATTTAAAGTTTCATAAAATGTTCAGCAAATAAAATGCGAGAATTTTTAAATAAAAAAAACTAATAACTACCCAAAAGAAAGTCGCAAAATTAAATAAATCATTAAAATGGGGAAAAAATTGGCAAGCCATATGCAATGACTCATTTCTCCAATAAAATTGAAAAGTAAGGAAAAAAATTTTGCACGGAAGCAAGAAACTTATTGTTGGAGAAAAATGTGAATAACAGAACTGCTCATTGGGCTCAATGCTCAAGGAAGATGGGAAAAACAATGAATTAGTTCAAAAATAATTTTTGAAACAAATAAATCAGGAAAAAAATAAATAATATAAGTATATGATATATGAGCAAAACAAATAAAATAAATTCTAATAATAATTAATAGATGTATTATACCAAACAACAACCACACAGTCAGGTAGGAGTGGTGGACTGTTATATTTAAATTGTGCTTTTGGAAATAGAATGATGGTAAAAGCAACAGTTTACACGGATCAGCTTGGTAAAGGTGTTAGCGCGCTTGCCTTGCATTCTTAAAATCGTGTGTTCAAGGGCCGGTAAAGTCTAGAAATTCTAGAAAGAAATCTGAGAGGAATATATGGTGATCGCGAAAATAGCAGTTATAATTTCTCAACTTTGACTCTTATTGGCACTCTTCAATACTTTCCAAATAAAAAGTTGGCTTTGAGCTTAAAAATTATTGTCGATATTTTCTAAAATTTATTTAGTAAAATCAAGTAGTGACCACCATGGAGGAGTGTGGCTTCCCCTCAGTGTTGCTGTAAATTATTTCGATTTATTGCGTGGGCTTTAGGCGGGTTCCAAAATACCAAGGCATACTATCTTTGCCACATATTTTATTACTTGCTTTAACTACCTCATTGTTACTGTTATTAGAATCGTAGGAACGTAGGAGCATTAGTCAAAATAGTAGTATGATTTAGTAGCGGTAGTGATAGTTTACATAATACACCCATATATGTACATATGTATCGCGTCTTGCAATAGGAACGCTACAAACGTTTTTTTTTTATTAAATAAAACAAAAAAAGAAGCAGGCTGTGTCAGAGACACGGCCATTAAGTTTAACGTAGAATACGCCATCCGATAAGACAGAAAACATATGTAACAATAAATGATAAATAATACAAGCAAATGAATTTCTTTATTTTATAGTTACTTTGGATGATATACATAAGCTTATGATAGGAAAAATAGGATAAAAATGTTTTTAAATTATCAATTAAATTTCTCGCAAAAACGAAGTCAATGGCTGTTATCAATAGTAAAGATAAATGATAAATAACATACGCGAATCAATTTTATTATTTTTTTTGCAGTGCTTGGCAGCATTTTCTCTTCTTTTACTCTACTTTAACTTGCCCGCCTAAAATTATGCAATACAAAGAAAGGGCTGCACGAGTACATTTAAATCGCCCAACAGCAAACACTCAACCAAACACCACACACATATTTGTGTGCATGTGTTTATACAATTTTCATTTGAGAAATTGAAATATTAGGAAGATATCAACCAACATGAAATGTATGTCAAACGAAAGCTAACATCTTCATTTGACTACAAAAAAAAAAAAAAAAAATTAATCGAGCCGTTTCCTTATAATTCAAGAAATAGAGATTACAACAATAAAAACCTGACATTGGTGCCCATACCGTAAGGTAAGACGTATTCTACGCCAAAAGGTTTGGGCTATGCATTAAATTCTTTATTCCTGTGAAAGTACATTTGATGCCATTATGTATGGAACTCGATTTTTTTTGCATGGACACCACGGGCACGCTTGCAGAAATCCAGACGCTGAACCCAATTTTCGACGGTTTTCAAGCATAAATCGGCCGATACTGCTGCAATTTCACGTTCGATAGTCGCACGAAGTTCATCAATCGTCGCTGGCTTGTTGGCATATACCATAGACTTGACGTAGCCCCACAGGAAATAGTCTAACGGCGTCAAATCGCACGACCGAGGCGGCCAATTGACTTTGACATTTCGTGAGATAGCACGTTCACCAAACTTGGTTTTCAATAAATCGATTGTGACATTCGCTGTGTGGCTTGTGTGGCGCCGTCCTGTTGAAACCCCATATTGTCCAAGTCCATATCATCCAATTCGGGCCAAAAATATTTGGTTATCATTGAGCGGTAGCGATTCCCAATCACAGTAACGTGCCGGTCTTGATCATCACGGAAGAAGTACGGCCCAATGACGCCCATTCAGCTAGAAATGGCGACGACCATAAATTGGACGTAGCGCTCGTAAAGTTGAGGCCATTGACTCTGAATTTCGGTAGTAAATTTTAATAAGAGAAGAAATCTCAAAAGAGCGGGAAAAAATATGCCGTCGTTTGCTGTCACTATCGGTCTACTTTTGTAGCGTTCCTATTGCAACACCCTTTATTTACTTAGATGCATTTACATACATACGTACATATGGAAATGTCGCTTCCCCAGTATGTAAGATTATTTTTTTTCATATTGTATAAGCATCATGTCGTGATCTCCTTGACGCGATGTACAAAACCACTGCCACTAAAGAAGTTTTACTTCAAAAAGAAGTTTTACTTCACTGTATCTCACAATTACAATCTTACTCTCCAATTAAAAGAGATTATTTTGTTGTAGTAATTGGACCAGCACCTAAGCAGAAAATCGATTTAATGAAAAATTCTTCATGGAAAAAACTAACACAGAAGTTTATATTTATCTAATTATTTTCAAGAATAGTATCAAAACCTATTTAGAAAAAACTCTTAGCCAAGCTTTATAAAAAGTTATAATTTTTCAATGTAACTTTTTCAACGTAACTTTCAACTTTAAATTAGCTCGCCTTATGGTACATATTCCTGAAATTGATAAAATCTACAAATTTCGATGAAATGCGCAGCAATGTCAGAAAGTATACTGAATTACAAAAGGATCTATCTCTCCACTAACACAGCAACGATAAAAGGAGATAACAAAAATTGAACAACCATTAGTGCAACTTTTACGCCAGGCCAACTAAGTGTATCCGTGAACATTCGACGCTAAATCTAAACTTCGAAGGCGAAAGGCACTAAAAATATTCCACACTTACGAGCATTTTCAAAGTTTTCATTTTCCAATGGATTGCAATGCATTGCACTTTGCCATTGCCATTGCCATTGCTTGTTGTTGCCACTGTTACGACGACAACCAGCACCGTAGTTCCCATCGCCAGGAAAAGCAATAAGCTCAGGTGTGTTACTACTGCGATGGTTGTTGTTGTTGTTGCTGTTGTTGTTGTTGTTGTAGCTTAAAGAAAACAACTAATAAATACGCGTTGTTGAAACTAAGTGCAACTCAGCTCAAGACTAAACTCCCAGCGCTCAGGATGAAAGTTGCAAAGCGGCAGTTAAGTAGAATGGAACTCAAAGCCAAAAATAGTAAAGTACTAAGAAAGTGGTGATAAAAGTTTTTAATGTGCTAAAGCTTAAAAAACGTATTTCGAAACTGTATGTAGTCCAGGCAGGCAGAGAAGAGAGTATTGCAAAAGTACAAATGCAGGTTTTTGAAATAGTTTTGAGCCTTTCAGTTTGTAGGTAATGCAATTAAATGTGAAATTAATTTCTTCATATGCAGACAACAATTTTTTATTGCGGTTCATACCAAACAATGAAAGTTTTGTGAAAATTATATGAATGCGGCTAAAACCTGGTGTTAATCTGTGCAAATCTTTTTTGCGCTTCTCCATATGCTGCGGTAGTTTTGTTCTGGTATTCCAGTTTACGTAAGGATGATTTATTTTGCGATATCTTAACACAAACTCGGCGAATATCTTAACATAAATGAAATATACTGCGGACTTCACTGAAGCTATTTCATTATAAAAAACTCATTATTGCTGCTTTTTACTGTGATGTGTGGGACTAGAGCAAAAGCAGATTAGCTGATATTGGGTCCAGTATCCTTTAGGGCGAGGGAGTGATTGGAAATAGGCTTGGAGTTAAAAACAAAAATTGTAGTAAAAAGTGGAAAAGCATTTCTAGTATGCTAACTGGCTATTAGCTGTCAGTTGAGCCTGTGACAGAAGGCACATTCGATTCGCCACTTCCCTCCTCGCCATGTCTAAGTGCTGCTCGCGTTCGTTCAAATTTGTCTGTCCAAGCAACAACTAGCTAGATTCGGCGGTCACGAGTGCGGTGACACCTCGTTACCTTCAATGCTGCAGATTTTAGACCAGTTTGAAGTTGCGCATAGACGACGATCATGTCCACGCAAGTGCTTGTACTTTTGGACCATATTCGTCGTTTGTGATGCGCGAACATTACATTGGAAACAAAAACAAAAACTGTATTGATGCTAATTTCATCGATTCGCTACTCGCTAATCAAAGCCGAACCGAACACAGTTAGGGTGAGAGAGACAGAGAGAGAGAGAGAGAGGGGGGTAGACAGCGAACGACGGTCATGAGGACAAGTTGGGGGTAATTTTCGGAGAATCCACATCTACTACTATTACCTTCCTCGTAATACTGCGAAATAGAGAAAATATTGTCGAGGCCCAAAAGTGTAAAATCATCGAACACGAACCATATCATTTTGTCTTACAGCGCATTTATCTAGAATATTTACTCACGGAGAAAGTGCCAACCACTCTGCATTGGAGCGAAGCAAATGGAGTGTAAAAGCAAACAAGTTGCAGCTGAGTTGAGATTACCTTAGGTAAATTATAAGATACTAAGTTATTGAGCTTTTGACTTTTCTTCAAAAGGGAGAACTACTGGCGAATCACTGCTCTTTGGTGGCAGATATCATTACAATATGATATACATATATATATATATATATATAACAAAGTAGCAAAAAGCGTATGTTTTTTCTGTCGCCTGCAGTTTTTAAAAAAATTGAGTTAGTCTTTGTTTTAATGTAGATAGTTATGAGGGTTGTTTTTATTAAAAATTATATACTATCATAATATTTCGAAAATATTTTTAGACAAGGATGCCACCCGCTCAAAAAAGTGAACTAAATTCTAATATTAACTTAAATAAAATAATAATCGCTATGGGATTCAAACGATTGCTTAATATTGAAAGTGTTTGCAAAGGGTGTTGCCACTTGTTCAAAAATATTAATTCTATTTTAGTTGTTAAATTAACTGAGACACTATACTATTGGTGTGCAGCGAAGGAGTTTATAAATAAAGTTTTTTAAATAGTGCTGCTAGGCGTAATTTAAATTTCATTGGCTAGCAATTACTATACGCAAACGGATTAAGGCACTTTCGTTTCGAAAATATATTTACAAAGGCACATTAAATTATTGAGTTAAACGAAATGTTACAATAAAGGTGTAAAGGCGAAAGGATTTAAAAAGCTAATTGTTAAAAATACTTTCTGGTGGATTGCCACTTATTCGAAAAAAAATAAAAATAAATTATAATAATAAACTTATTAGAAAATACTAATTTAACTTAGTATCACTGTTTCAAACGACATAATTTTTATAAAACTTTTCGCGAAAGGGGTTGCCATCTTTAAAAGGAAAGTTGAAAACAGTGAAGAAGTTTAAGTTGGTTCAAATTCGAAAAATTCTTTAGGAATTCTCATCTGATTGAAAAATAAAATACAAATTAATGAATACCATAATATAAACAGAATTTACACTAAATTTCTTAGAAAGTAATTTACAACAGTGTTGGCACTGCCACAAAAAAAAGTGCAAGCCTGAAGTGGCTAGAAACTACCATCAACAGGAAACTTTATATGATAGAATATGCACAAAACTGTCGGCACTTAAAATTAAAATATATCAATAGGAGTTTCAATAAAATAAGATAAGCTACAAATAAAAATTCGAAAGATCAAATTAAAATAGGCATCATAATCAGTTCAAACAATTTTGCTTGTCAGTGTGTATGAGTCAAAATCATGAAGATCGGGAATTTAGTTGCGGTAGAAATAAAAAATTTAAGTTCAATATTAGGTTGATTTTTCTCTGTTGGTGATGACCAATAATTTCTGGATTTATTGCGAAAGAAAATGAAGGATGAACTAGAAAAGTCATTTCGAGAACATACATAAACTTAAAAAAAAAACGCATGTTAAACTCGATTTGTAGTGGATCCGTTATTTCGTGAATGCTTATATTATAGTATATTAAGAGTAATATAAAATAATATACGAGTTTTACCAGCACACATTCACAAAAAGCGTTCCCAAGATGATTCCGAATCAATATAGATTCACTATAAAGATTTGCCATTAAAATTAACTTACCGCTAATTCAGTCGAACAAATTTAAGCCAATTACCTTTCCAACTTCATTTGGGCACTAGCAGTGCTACCTGACACGTTAAGTGAAACACAAACTTTCTACGAACAACTCTTTAATTAATTAGGACCTTAATTCTTAAAGGTAACTATATGTGAAGAATATTACGGATATTATTACTCAAATTCAATCGCCTTTTAGTAAGTTTTTGGCCAATTAAATTTTCCTTAATACATAGATTATGGAAGCGTTCCCGAAATGATGTATCACCTATTTTGGATTTAATAAACTTTAAACAAGAATGCACTGAACAAATATGATTAAATAGGTATTTGTCTGTCAAATATATTCAGCAGAAAGAAAGATAAGATTGTACATTTACTGCAACTGTAGTCCAAAAATAGTTCCAATAGCAATTTTTCTCCTACATAATTTTTACCTACTTATGTATGGGCGTCTTCTCTAAGATACCCAATGTAGTTACAAACTCTTGAAACTGTTCGTATAATAGATTGCCTCTCGTTTACATTTCAAAGCCTCGGAAATCCATCCTGTGGGTATTTGAAATATTGGATTCCAGAAATATTTGTTAGGTTAATAGATGAATAACAAATTGGCTTAAACAATGACTGAAACTTTTAGATGAAAAAAATGCCAGTCGTTTTGAAGTCACGAGGCCATTGATATAATAGCGTTATAATCATTTCTCACAGCGAATAAGCTTGTAATTTCAAATCACTTTGCTGTTACAAATGGCGCACTCGTCAATTGCACTTTAATTTAAATTTATAAAGCCCATTACCAAGCTAACGTAGTGACATCAGACAAATAACCTACTTAACCACGTACGCAAACGCAAATAGGTAGAGGGCGCTAACAACGAAATTCTGTAAAAAGCACAATCGCAGCTAGATAAGCCGAATTACATGCGACAGCCGTTGTGGCTGAAGTTTTGATGCAACGAATTGTACAGCTACAGCTACTATGTCACCTGAAAAAGGTAAATAAGTTACAACAGTGTGTATGTGTGTCTGTGTGTGCTTGACCACAAAATTTTATGTATGCAAATTACGTGCTACATGCACAAATAAATTCACATTTATTTTTTCAATAGAAAAAATATGGCATAGCAGACGCCAAATGAAATATGTAATTGCAGTTGGTGGCAAGCAGTGAGCGATGACATAAAAGTTGTGTATACGCAGAGGCGTACCTTATCTGTAGTATAGTTAAGATTTTTTTTTTTTGCTGTTTTTTTTTTCTCAGCAAATGCACGTAAGTAGCAGAGCGGTGGCGAAAAGCTATTTATTGGAATTGCTATGCAAGCATGTGCTGCTATTTGCTTGCTTTGATATTTGTTGTGCATATAAAAAGTAGTTAAAATTATTTGTACTGTTTTTTTTCTGCTTTTGCTTTACTTTAAAAAAAAAAATTATAGTGCGACCAGCAAATTGTTAGTAATGTGCAGTTGAACGGAAATGAAAATGCATGCCCCATAACGACACGTCCACCCACACAAGCAAACACGTGAATGCATCCGTGTGAAAACCGACGAAATGTAATTTTACATTGCCCTGCATTAAAGTCTGGTCGGAAGTTATTATTTGCACATGGTACATAGCGTGTATGCATTGTATAAGTATATACCTGCTATTTATTCATATATATATATATATATATATGTGTGTGTATGTATGTACTTTAGATATGTAAATAGCTGTATATGTGTCGGTTTAAATTAATTTCGTGTGCAGCATTTAATCGTAATAAAAGTTTGCACTGATGACAGTGGTCAAAGCTTACCCTACAGTGAAAAGCCGAACTAGTTTATGAACTCTAGTGCTCAATACACATTGTCATACCAGTTCGAAAATTTTTTCGAAATCTATAAGTTGCAGTGCCAAATAAATAAATTCTTCCAAAAACACGGACGTAGCGCAATGTGAAGGCTGCCGTTTACGGCGCTGAGGACGCAATTCGAGTCGGGCGTGAAAGACTTGCGTTGCTTCAACAGAGTAACTAGAATGTCAGAAGCAAGCAGGCAGTTTCAAAAATGTATCAATTTAAAAAGTCGCTGAAAGTCAAATGCTTGGAAACGAGTACATGTTAAATTAATTGTGTTGATCTTACTTGCACCCAGTATATACAATATAATTTTAGTGGGTGCACTCGTAACTCTGACCCAATTGAGATCTGGATACTTTAGTAGGCTCAATGCCTACCTATCCAGAATCAGCCTTGACCTACCTAATAACTAGTAATGTCATAAAATAAGCTTTATTCCTCATCCATCTGTTTGTTTCTTTTTATAATAAGAAAAAGTGGAGAATAAAAGATAACTATTTGGCACACCTGAAAAAAATGCAAAAAAACTCTTTTTCAATTTTTTTCATTCATCCTCTGAAAGCATTTTCAATTTTTGATAATCTGTAAAGAGGACTTTTGAATTTTATTTATGGTTTTCCATGCTCTGGAAAGCATAAAAGTTTAGTGTTATAAATAAAACAAAAAAGTCCTTTTTATACATTATAGAAAACTAAAAATAATTTGGCAATACTATAATTCTTAATTGGTATTTTTTTTTAATATAATTTTTACTAATTACGATATCACGTAAAAAAGAATTTTTAACCATATGCAGGAATTTCAGATGTTAGACTAATTTTATTATCTCCTAAATTAACTGACTTGATTTAGTGACGGAAAGCAGACATCGGTAGATTTTCCGACTTATTTTGGTCAAGGGTCAAGCATCGTAGGTGAAAAAATTTATTTGAATACAATATTGGTAGTTATATGAATGCCCTACTTTTAGTGGTTTGCAAGCCAATTTACGTAATTTGCTAACTTCTTATTTGAATACACCTTTATGACTGTTGGCGTGTTCTGGCATAACAAAATTTTTTTCTGCTCACTCGATTATTACATTTTGTTGCCATTTTTTAGATTTGCAAAACGTCACTGAAGTGGCCAATGGTATTTCAAATCGCTTGTTCGCTATTTATTTCTATAATATATGCTTAATGATTACCGTACAAAATGTGTTAGAAGTATGCAACTGCGAATTGGTAATTCATCAGAAATGCAGTGAAAATGTGCAGCCATTAAAGTGCTGCCATTCATTTCCTTTCGATTGCTTTTTGTAAGCGCGCTTGAGAAAAATAAATCACATGGAAATTGCCTTGAAAAATGCAAATGCCAGTAATGAAGAATGCTAGCACTATGACTTGGAAATAAAATAAATATAATGTACACAAAAAAAAACCAAAAAAACCAAAAAAAAAACAAGAAAAACAAGTATTGCAATGTATAACGCCGACTTGCGTAATATTTAGTACCCACACTCGAACTCAAGTGGTGCCCGTCATTCGACTTGCCTCTCGCCACTAAGCTACATGCGGCTGTGGCGCCAAGTGGAATTTTACTGCAATAACTACATATCCGCTTTGCAACTACCAATTTTATGTTTTTGTTTTTTAGTTGTTTTTGTTGAAGCAATTGTAATTTGCAGTTATACGCTCCCCCCCCTGCTCGCCCTATGTTGCTTGCACTCGCCGCTACCCATTTGCCTTTCATAGCCTTTTCCGGCATGTGCGGAAAATTATTTTTCAACTTTTTCCATTTATTATTATTTTGTTTTTGTTTTTTTTTTTTGCGTTATATTGTATTGCTCGTATACTTGCATTACATACAAACAAACATACAAAACCGTTCAGTGTCTAGTAGCTACTGGGCGTTACGCTCACTACAAGCACGCGCCATGAAATTAAGATTTACGGTCATTTAAATTGAATGGTTTGTGGCAGTAAGTGGCGCTGCAATGGTCAGCAGGCGTTTTGTGGCATGTCCAACCGCTCCGAACGGCCCGACCTGCTAACGCAATAACAATCGCCGTCGCGCTGCCACCACTTAATGTCGACTGAAGGACAAATAGTGCCCGTAGTCAGGCGCCCGCAGTTGAGCGCCACTGATTTGTTGCAAAGCTGTCAAAGGTATTGTATGTATAATTTAGAGAGCTATAGGTAAATAAGTGTGTGCGTATGGTTTTACAAAATAAATAAAATTATATGTGTGTATGTATATGTGTTTGTAACTGTGGCTTAAACCACAATGCTTAATCACTGCGCCGATGAGTAGCGAATGGCAAATGGCAGCGCAAATAAAGTTCAGCGCTTTCACAACAAAAAATCTGCTCTACCAGTGATGGGAAATTATTTATGTAAAATTATAGCATTGTCGTCCATACTTCAACTAGAAAATGCTTTCGATATACTATCTAAGCTGAATTCAATTCTAATTTATTTCTGCGCAATATCAAATTCACCTATTTTGCAACTAGTTATTTAAAGTTACTCAACCTAAATTTACAAAAAAGTTTTAAGATGGTAACTATTTTAACCCTAGTGAGATAAGCTCTCTGTCGGTAGCAGCAGTGGTGGTGGTTAATTTTTTGTGGTGAGTTTTTTTTTTGGACTGAGGTAGGATCATTACGTACGTCGAAATGACGTAGTGTTATCATTTGTGTGACATTTTGGTTTTGCACATATTTTTTATTGGCACTTTTGTGGTTCAGTTTATTAGATCAGTGATTTAGTTTTGTTTTCTAGTTTTAATTTATCAAACAAACAATGGCATCTTCATGTGGATTAGGTGGTGCACAAATAGCTGCGCTGTTGAAAGAGTTATCTGATAGTATGCCATCTAATAATGAAAATGACGCTATTGATGAGAAAACGGGAAAACTACTTAAATTAACTAACTACAGGCTTCGATACCATGGATCAAATGTGTTCCATGATGTCTTGTTCGCGAAAAACGAATAGGTGGCCGATGGAAGTTTCTGATGGCATGTTTTAATATATCACTCAATAACTCATTTATAATGTGTTTCCAAAATACGATTAGGATTAACCACCCTAGAAACCCTTAACAATTGGGGAATTTATTAAGATACTTTCGACATCGTTAACCACACAATGTATGAAAAAAATACTTCAAATGCCTTTATTGTCAACAGCCTTGCGCTACATCATTCAACATGCCCAACACAATTCAGTTATTGGTGTGTTGTTGTTGTAGCGGCTAGTCACGCCCTGTGAAGAGCTGATTCACCCATGGTCGTTGTCGTCAAATTCATCTAGGGGAAGGCCCAGGAAACGTGCTATTTCGACAGGGTCGGACCAGAGGGAGAGGGGGGTTAGATGAGTGGGCTTGAGGGGGCATGTGAATAGGTGATTGGTATCGTGCGGAGAATCTCCACATGCTGGATATGTACAATGTACATATACTATATGCAGCTTGCGACCATTTCGGCACTATGTCAGAACCATTTTAGGACAAGTTCTACTAACTTTTTTACCAATGCTACTACTAATTACTACTACGATTTTTACTAATTTCTACTACTACTTTGACGAGTGGAACTACTTATTACTACTACTATTTTGGATATGTTCTACTAGCAGTGTTACTCATTTCTACTACTGTATTTACTAATTGCTACTACTATTTTTTCCAATTTTGTTACAGTTTTTACTAATTCTACTACTAATTACTACTATGAGATTTACTGATTTCTACTAATTTCCACTACTATTTTTACTAATTCAACTACTCATATTTTTACTAGTTTCTACTACTATTTTTCTAGTGGTACTACTTATTGCTACTACTATTTTGGCTTTGTTCTACTAGTAGTTTTACTTATTTCTACTACTGCATTTACTTATACTAGTAATAGTTCTGCTACTTTTGTTACTGATTTTACTACTATTATTATTAATTCTACTACTAATTAAAACTACGATTTTTACTAACTTCTAACTACTACTACTACTGTACTGATGGACCGATATATGTAGATGCATGTACATACATATATAAACATGGATATGTGACTTCGTGACATGATTTTTGTATCCGATTCTGACGTAACTGATGCCATGTAAAACAGTTTTATTTCAACAATTTTGGATATGCAGTTTTATAGAACACTAAATTCCAACATAATAAAGTGCAAGTTTGAAGTGTTATATTTTGTTTATTTTTCTGACGGAGTTGTGCATTTTCTTCCACATAAACAAAAAATAATTCGGGCGTTCTCTATATGAAACTGGAAATATAATAGCGCTAAAACTTAACCACTTTCATACCTTTCAATTGGAATTTCCAAAACCAAGAAAGTTTTCAAGATAGATGCCGCGCATAGATATTTGTCTCCAAAAAAAAACTGTTTGTCTTTCTAATAGGAGTTGAAAAGCAGTCACTACAATCCCGCTACAAAAATTTAAGCACAGTTTTTGTTTTACATGCATGCACGAGGATCAAATATTAAATATAGTACATACAATAAAAACATATTTATGGTAAAGGCACATCTGACACTGTCGACCACCGCTAAGGGATATTTGCATTTTTATCGGTATTTACTTTACGCCAGTAGCATTTTGATTGCGCATTTTTCAAATGTATATTTCGTTAGTGGTTGACTGCCAAAGCTAAATATCGACGTACAAAGTTAAAGTAAGAAAAAAACCGCGCTGCCAAGTAGGTAAAATGTAGCAGCAAGTTTTGCTATTTTACTCATTTTGTCTCCTTTTGCGCTTCGCTTCTCTTTTACTCTCTACTCTGCTTAGTGCATTAGAAATACACTCAGTATAAGTAGAAGAAGAGTTTGGGAACTTTTTCTACTCCACTATTGTATTTACTTTTAAACTTAGTAAACATTAATGCCAGTTTGGTCACCTACTAACCCAGCGGTGTCTCACTTCTGTTGTTGCTACGTACGCTATTGCCAACAATCATCTTTGTGTAAGTAGGTTGCAATGTGTGCTCTCACTTCCAGTCAGTCAGTTACCACTGTTGATTACATATTTTTTCACTTGCATTAGTGTTGACAGTAATTACATTGCAACGAAATTACTCTGACACTTTGCCAAATGGTTTGCATGATGATTGGTAATTTTGATTTAACAAAGAGGACACTTTTGGTTTGCATGCATGGATGTATTTAAAAGTCCTGGAACTGTTCTCAAACTTTATTAATACAAATATTTTCTTCTAAGACTAGAAAACCATAACAAATGTTGTTCTTTTCTATTATTATTAAATTTATTTATTGTCTTTTGTTTATAGATAGTGTATATAATACTCTCTCTCAAATATGCCTATTAACTTTTATATATTTTAATTAAATTTGATTTTTCAAACATCTGGCAACGCTCTTTCTACCATAAAATATACTTTACGAGCAATTTTCATACCTACCAAATATAAATACAAAATTTCTTAAAAAATCGGTACAGCCATTTCCGAGGAGTTTCGACCTCAAACACCGTGGAAAGAGTTTTTTATCTTAGATATATATCTAGAAATTCAAATATAATAAAATAAAGGAACCGACAGATGGTATAATATTAGCTTGGTTGGTTGATTTAAGAGGGTAGTCACTTTTTTGCAAGATTTTTTTCACTTAAAACTCAAAGTGCAGATTTTTAGTTCCAATGTATGAGGTTCACGAATCTGAAATGCACAATTGAAACATTTTTGTAATCGGGATCGCATCTGCTAAAAGATGAACTAAACTCGCATTAGGTTTATGATTATTGCAAACGTAGTGATAAATTATCAACAAAAAAAATAATTTTTTCGGCCGTTTTTACAGCATTTTTAATAGTATTAGTTGTTCAATAATATCAAATTTTATTGGTTTTGACATAAGCGCGATTCAAAATCCAGACGACTTGTGTACGGTTGGGTCAAAATGGGTATATCTCCTGAACTACAATAGATACTAAAAGGGAATTTTTCCACGCAATTTGTGTTAGTTGTAAAATGTAAAAAGTAAGAAAAAAATGTTCGATTTCTTCAGCCCGCTGCTGCGACATAACCTATTAAAAGGTGTTACGACATGGCAACCCCGGCAGAACGAAGGCGGCGAATAAGGACGAATGATAAAGGCAGTTGGCCAGTTGAGCGAAAGCAGTGCGCACATGTCACAGTCTTTTACTACTTTAAACTTAATTAACATTCAGTGAATTCAATAAATGAAATCTAAATATATTATAATTGACGTGTACCTATTTATTGGCGTAACAATTCAGAAGCGGGCTGAATCCACAGCATAAAGGAAAAACATCAAACATACGCGACAACGCGACAGCGCGTGCAAAGTAAAAAAATTGTTTGTATGTTAATGCGGCACACACCAGTTGAGATGATCGCACAGAAGAGCTGCGCACGTTCGGATGTACATACATATATGTACATATGTAGACATGTTCGTCGTTGTTTAAATCGTTGAGCACGCATTTATATGTACATACATATGTACAAGTGCTGAGCAACCTTAAGTTTCCCTATCGTAAACGAGTGTAAACGTATAACTTCACTCAATTAGCAATTTCGTCATCTATTTCGTAATCGAGTGTAAACGTATAACTTCACTCAAACGGCGAATTTCATATGGACATAAATACATACGCGGATAAACGGCTAAATGGTAATTAGGGAAAAAACGAATAAATGAAAACCAAAGACAAAATCGCACAACAGAAAGCGCGAGTGAGCGAATCGATTGCTAAATGCACAAAGCAATAGAAAATAAAACAAAAGCGAATAAAAACCAATGTCAAACAAAGTAACGAGTAAACGAATTTACGGGTAAAAACAGAAAAGAAAAACGTCAAAAATGGTTAAAGTTAGTGACTTGTGTATTGATGCAATAAAATAAATGTTGCGAGTTAAAGAATTGTCCACAATCGGAACAAAAGCTGAATTAGTTCAAACATATATAGACGCGACGGGTTCAGATGAAGTGCAAGACACGAATAATAATATGCAAAGGCAATTAGACGAAATGCGTAAAATGGTCGAGTCATTAACTGCCGCGGTCAGTGCGGTAGCGCAAGCGCCGGTTAATATACAGCAAAGTGCAACGAGTGTCGAGGTAAATCAAAACGCGTTTACAGGAGTTTCGCGCAATTTATATTCCGTCAAAGAAATTTCCGAATCTATACCTGAATTTGATCCAACGGACATGCAGTCCATAACGGCTGAACATTTTGTGGAACGGGTAAATGCAGCAGTCCATGCATACAGGTGGGACGAAAAAGGGCTCATGTTAGCCGTGTTTGGTAAAATGAAAGGTGCTGCAAAATTGTGGCTCGATGCATCTATGGTGGTGTATGCAAAATGGGAGGACTTTTCGCGCGATTTTGTGAGCGAATTCGGTTTAAATCTAAACGAAGCTGAAGTGCACCATCGAATGTCCGCTGCATCACGTAAAAATAATGAAAATGTAATTGACTATTGCTTCCGGCTATGTTCTCTTGGCAGACGTTTTAAATTAAGCGAACAAGCGATAATTAGATATGTACGCGACGGTTTGCGACATCGCGAGTTACAAACTGCTATTGCAGCTATGAGATTTCGATCCATAAAAGAACTTCGTGAACATATTAATGAATTTTTGCAATACAATCCGTCTAATACGCGCGAATCATTTGTGAGTAAACCAAAAATCGACAACATGTTTAAAAGTATGCCAACAATCGATACAAAAACTGTAGTTAAGTGCTATAATTGCAGTGAAGTAGGGCATATATGTATCGTCAAAGTGCCCGAAACCACCTCGTCGTCCACGTTGTATGGATTGCAACAAAGTACATGCTAAAGGCGAACCTCAAAACTGTGGTAAAGTGAAACCGATTAGGCAAACTATGTGTAACGCACTCGAAAATGTCTTCGAAAAAGTTGTACATGTAAACGGACATGAATTTATCGCATTTGTGGATACGGGTAGGTACGGGTACGTTGATGCGCAAATCAGTTGCGCGTACGTTGTCTATAGAACCAGAGTCATGTATGTTGAAAATCAGTGGCATTTGTGGCGGTGAACGATTCGCGTACGAAAAAGTAGAAATAAACATACAAATTGATGACGTTTCCAAAATAATACAAGTGTATATAGTTGACGATGAAATTTTAACGCATGACTTATTAATTGGTCAAAATATTTTTCAAAACTTAAATTTTACGGTCGATCACGGAATTGCAAAATTCGTAACTGGTAACGAAAAACAAAATAAACGGGAAATTAGCCAAGTAATTGATAAACGTCCAATCAGGAATGCAGACATCACTTTCGGTATAAATGACGTAGAAACTCAAAACGAAATAGTAAAATTGATAAATGAATACCGTGATGTATTCGCTTGCGGTATAAACGAAATCGGCAAAACTAACGCAATCGAGATGAAGATTACATTGACTACGGATGAACCTATAACGCAACAACCGTATCGTGTATCGGAACCAAAACGTGCCGTCGTGGCAAAAATTATTAATGAACTTCTCGAAAACGACATTGTGCAAAAATCAGAATCAGAATACGCAAGCCCAATTACGCTCGTTAAAAAGAAAAACGGTCAAGACAGACTTTGCATTGACTTCCGGAAAGTTAACCAGTATACAAAAAAGGAAGTTTACCCAATGCCGAACATCGAAGAAACTTTACACGATGCGAAACGGTATCGAATATTTTGTGCGTTAGATTTAAATAGCGGCTATTATCAGGTGCCGATTGCGAATGAGTGCTATAAATACACCGCGTTCGTGACAACGGAAGGACTATATGAGTTTAAGCGTATGCCTTTCGGGCTGAAAAACGCGCCTGCGGTTTTCCAGAGGTTAATGGAAAAAATTAAAGACAAAACTGAACCGGGCGACATGATCCATTATATGGATGATATTTTGGTTGCTGGTAACACATACGACGAAATTATGCGGAAATTGAGACGCGTTCTCACAGCCATGCGTGAGTTGTCATTAACACTCAATACCGGTAAGTGTATTTTCTTGCGTGAAACAATCGAATTTTTGGTCACCAGATAATACCTGAGGGCATCACCCCCGGAAATCTAAAAACTCTTGCGATTCGAGATTTTAAGCCACCAACAAACGTCACCGAAGTTCGAAGATTCTTGGGGCTTAGTGGATATTTTAGAAAATTTGTTCCTCGCTACGCCATATTGTCAGAACCGTTACGTCTGCTTTTGCGCAAGGATCAACCGTTTATCTGGGGGCACGAACAAAACGAATCCTTCGACAAATTGAAATTAGCTTTGATTTCGCAGCCCGTTATAGCTGCCTTCCGCTTACAGGCTGAGCATCAGCTACATGCGGATGCTAGTTCTGCCGGCTTGGCTGGTGTATTGCTCCAACGCGAGGGGAGTAATTGGAAACCCGTAATCTATTACAGTCGATCCACTACCGATGCAGAACGACGTTATCACAGTTATGAGTTGGAATGTCTGGCTGTAGTTGAGTCCTTGGAGAGAATGCGATATTATATTCAGGGAAAACTAATCGTAGTCGTCACCGATTGCAGCGCAATTCGAACAGTTATGTCAAAGCGCGAATTAGGTCCACGCATTGCCAGGTAGTGGCTCCGTATACAAGACTACGAAATTACAATCGAACATCGGGGGGGAAACTTGATGGGTCACGTGGATGCATTGAGTAGGTCTCCTGTTGAGCCTTCACACGAAGTAGAGCCAGCGTGTTTACGAGTTGGCAAGATCGGCGTCGAAAATGCTGACTGGCTATTTAGTTTACAACTCCAAGACAGTAAAATAAAAGCGATAATTGACACGATGAATCAACAACGCATCACCAAAATGGATGGTTATCACCTTGAGAATGGCAGACTTTATCGATTAGAAAACAATAAAAAGCTTTGGGTTGTTCCAAAATCCGTTCGGTATAAAATACTTCACGAGTCTCATGACAAAGCAGGTCACCTGGGTGTAGACAAGACCATTGCAAGGATGAGGCAAAACATGTGGTTTCCGCGCATGCGAAATTTCACTAAAGCGTACATCAACTCCTGTGTGGATTGCGCATACAACAAAAGATCTGGAGGCAGAAAAGAGGGGGAGTACCATTATTCCGACGTTGAACCGATTCCATTCAAAACGATCCATTTGGACCATCTAGGTCCTTTTCCACGAAGCAGTTTGCGAAACGAGCATATCCTAGTTCTCGTTGACGCTTTTACGAAATTTACGATTATCCGTGCTGTCAAAAGCACCGCAACAAAACATGTAATCGACGTACTCATTGACGTATTTAGTTACTTCGGCACGCCAAGCCGAATGGTCACGGATAGAGGCACCGCCTTTACATCGCACGTTTTTAAAACATTTTGCGCTGATAATGACATCATACACATACTCAACGCTGTCCGCACTCCGAGGGCAAATGGCCATGCCGAACGCGTAAACCGAACATTAATATCCATGTTACGAACAACGACAACGAATGACAAACGATGGGATCAAAATTTGCGCGACGTACAGTGGGCCTTCAACACAATGACAAACGACACCACGGGTAAAACGCCTCACCGGTTGCTATTTAATTACCAACTACGTGATACACTGCGAAACAAGGTCACCCTTACGCTACAGTCTGACGAAGCCTTTCACTCCACCGACATCGCTAGTATCCGACAAGCGGCGACCGAAAGAATTACAACGCAACGAGAAAAGGCAAAACAGCGATTTGATCGTCAACATACTAAACCGACAGTATACAAAGAGGGCGATGTTGTCTTAGCTGAAAGCGAAGTGAGCAGCACTGGCGAGCCACGTAAATTAGAGCCGCGTTTCAAGGGACCTTTTGTCGTTTCCAAAGTTCTTGGTAACGACCGCTATGTAATTGAAGATCTTCCGGGTTCCCGACGTTCCAAGAAACGCTATTCTACAGTATTCTCGCCCGACAAGTTGAAGCCATTTAATTCTACGCTTCCTGGCAACGATAGCGACGGCCTGGACAGCTCGGGCGATGACGAGATCTAATCGAGGTCGATCAGAGATGCAGGATAGGCCGAGTTGTTACGACATGGCAACCCCGGCAGAACGAAGGCGGCGAATAAGGACGAATGATAAAGGCAGTTGGCCAGTTGAGCGAAAGCAGTGCGCACATGTCACAGTCTTTTACTACTTTAAACTTAATTAACATTCAGTGAATTCAATAAATGAAATCTAAATATATTATAATTGACGTGTACCTATTTATTGGCGTAACAAAGGTAAGTCAATATTTTCGGCTTGCATTCCTGCCGGCGAGTACACTGCTTTTAGGAATTTTCTTTGTTTATTCCTAAAATAATCCTGGTTTTATTTGCCTCATACTACACCCAGACCTTGCGGTTAATCCAATACTATCTTGTACGATTCCACTTTTTCTTAACTTTTAAATTTCAAATATAGGAAATAATGCTTTTAGTCTCCCTAAGCGAATTGATCCTGTCCACCGTGTGGGAAACATTCATTGCATTACTTCCACGTAATGTTCTGAAATCGGCGTCAGCCCTCTCCTTCACTTATCAACTAGTGGTAGAAAAGAGTGCCTGATTAGCCGCTTGGATCTCAGGCGGCAGTGGGATGGTGATGGAATTGTACCCGAACGTTATTTCCTTCCAGAAACCCAAGCAACGCTGTCGGATAAAGCTATTATTTAGCAGCTGAGTTTTTGATAAAATCGGTAATAAATCAAAAGAATATTCATTCAAAACATTAATTGTACACGATCTCATTATACGTGTCACGCCAATGTCTGCTGATCTTTGACTTCCGCATAGTTTCTTATTATCCGAAATCCGTAGTAAGATTTGCTCACTAATCCAGCACCTACGATGGGTCGGCTATAGCGGTGTACATCCAGTTTACAAGTTTCTGGTTTTAATCCGCATCTTTTGTCTAATATCAATTTGGGTACCTACCTTCCATGATCTTCAATGTTCAGACTCCAATTAAGTTCGGAGTCCAGGATAATATCGAGGTAGTTTAGCTTGTTTGACAGACTCAGCTCCTTTCCTCGAAACTGCGGTTTAGTAAAATTAGGTTATTCTGTTTTATTTGTGAAAACCATAATGCCAGTTTTCCCAGGTTTCATACCAAAGAGGAATTGATGGCCCGCTAATCTACGGTCTTTTATAATTTCGCTTACGACCGAAGGAAACTGACCAGCCACCGGTGTTACTACATTGCCGCCCCACTGGTTCGAAGGCGGCTAAAATGTTGACGATTTTATATTATGTATTTGTTTTGAAAGCATATTATAACCAGGTTTCAAAAGTTGTATAATCCAGGCAAGAACAGCAACCCGTGAGGGTAATGTGGGGCAAAATACAAATTCACCATGCAAAAAATGCTGGTTTTATGGCATGTGGAGAACACTCTAATGACCCCTAAAATTATTTACTTTATTATAAAACCCTTAATACATCAAATTAGTCAGCGTATGAACTTTAAAAAAACCCGCGTAGTCTGTTTTTGAAAATAGTTCCTTACTCGAACGCTCATATATTCAAGCATAGTCATGATGTTTTTGAACAGGTAACTGAATTCGAATATGAAGGCTTCTATTTGAGGTACATTAGATTATAAAAATGAATACAATAATCCTAGGACAAGTAAAGAACTTAAAGTCCTTACACTAAAACATTCATATAGCAAACAATTTCGATATTGCAAAAGTTTATTGTGAATTCTAAGTTTTCAAAATAATGTGTAGATATTGACAAACTTAGCTCCAAATATTAAAACGAAAACTTACCAGTCTTACAAAAATAAGTTCTTAAATTTGATAGAATTATAATACTAGGGTAGGTTTTAATCCTAGGACAAAAATGTGTTCGATAGGCTACTAGGTCGGATGGTAATAAATTGTTTTGGACATTATTGGCAAGGTTTTTCATAATAGAATGTTTCCGTTGACTACTAAATGCAGACGCTTTATTAGATAAAAAGGTATAACAGAAGTTAGCTTACTTTTTTAATTTATATTTATATTAATGGATTTTAATCCGTTTTGATATTTTTGTTAACCGACAGCTCTCATCAATTAAAGTAATTCATAGACATTCGACTCAACCAAAAATTTAAATTGAAATACTTTCTGTAATAATATCAGGTACCTTTTATATGTATTATTTTACCCAGCTTGTTTTCTGATATTCATATTTACATATTTGACTGTATTTGCTTATTCAAAGGAATACATAACTAACATCAAGCACTTTCAAATACCACCGCATATCTGCAAAAATATGTCCAAGCAAATGTACGTACAAAAACGCATGCAAATATTTCTTGTATATCCTTACGGCGTGTCATAAATTCAAGTCAACTCTCCGTTGACAACACGGCCACATAACTCACTGCAAGATAATGCCCGCAAAAATTGAATGGCCAAAAGAGAATGGAAACAAGTAGACAACATCTAAATTCGCCTGCAACTGAACTTTTTATGCGCAATACTCATATCTGTGAGTGACATGGTGCTCACGAATTTGAAAATTTTCAAATATCCAAGAAAATTACAATTTTCAATACAAAGAACATTAAAATATTTTTCTAATTTTTAGATTTATATATGAGTTCCAAAGTTAATTTCTAGGTTTCTCAAGGTCGAACAAATCTGAAATTTTACGAAAAATTTCTTCGATAACGTTTCTAGTAGATATCTTTCAAAGATTCAGAACAATTATTATTTGATCGTAGAGCTTCAAAAAGTGTATTCATAAGAATTATAAAAGTATTTTTATAATAATTATGGAAGAGACAAATTTGTAAATTTCCATAATAATTATCAGCGAGTTACATTTTTTAAGAATTTCAAACACTTTAACTCTGAGACTTTTATTATTAAAATCTTTTCATAACAATAATGAGTAAGAAAACTTTTTGAAACCTTGAAAGACGAAATTGTTTCTGGACCACTTCGGGACTAGTCCAAAACCGTATGGGGTAGTTCAAAATCATTTCAGGATTAATTTTGAATAACTTCTGGACTAGTTCAGGACACCATGAACTTAGTTTTATATTTATTACACGACATAAAAAAAATCTGTTTATATTGTTTTATCATTTCTATTAGGAAAAGACTTTAATATGCCAAAATAAAAGTCTTTGAAAACTTAAACTATTTCCTTTATTAACAATTATTATGAGAAATTTTTTTTAACCCCGCTGTTAGGTTAAGACCATTTGGTCCAATTTTTTTTTGTTTTCTTTGTAACTTTGGAGCGGTGATATACACTGTCTAAATTTTTCAGCTCAGGTGGTCTTTTTATAAAGCAATATTTTGTGCGAAAATTTAATTCCCTGACTTAAAACTGGACTAAGATAAATTGAAAATTACGAATCTTAGGTTAAGAGACCATTTGGTCCATAGTATATTTTCTTTGATTTTCTTTACCTTAATTTTCCAAAAATAAGTATTTATTAGTTTGTTCGATATTTTTTGGCACTACATGATGAGCAAAAAAAATGTTTTTCGGTAGGTTTTGCAAATAAACGCACTGCAAATGGAGCATTTTACATCAGACTTAGACTTGCAGCAACTACAAATTCCTCGCTTTCGAGCTCCTGAACTAGAAGCATTTTTAGAGCAGGCCACTGGTGCTGGGTTTTACCAGAGCTGAGTAAATAATAAAATAATAATATTTAGCAAGTATTGAACCAAACTAAATATAAAGACTAAGATTAAATTGTTATTTTGTATGAAAACTGCAGTATGGACCAAATGGTCCTCTAACCTAAGATTCGTAAGTTTTTTTTAACCTAACAGCAGGGTTAATATAAGTCTCTAAATAAAAGTCGTTGAAGACTTAAAAATAATATGAAAATACTTTTATAATAAAAGTCTTTGCATAACAGTTATAGATTACTCGAAAAATTTATATTTTCCTATATTAATTACTGAAGAATTTTTACTCCAATTAGGATCCAAATTAGGAGTTATATCCCAAAGTTTATTTTTATATGGTCTGATAACAGTTAGTTATTGTTCAAAATTTATTTTTACGTTTTCTGATGTGGATTTTTTTTTAATTTTATTTATGTGTAACTTTTCTTTAAATTTACCTGCATCGTTTTGATTCCGTTTATCCTTATACCTTTCGTATCACATACTTAAAAATTAATGTTTAAAATTAATTCCTATTAACAACGGAAACAAATATCTATCCTGTGTAACTGCTATCAGTTAATATATAAAACTTTGGAAGATAAGAGTTAGCAACGGGAAACTATTTACTTAACAAAAATCATAAAAATAATCGTATTGAAATAACTCTCATTGGCAATGGAAAAAACTTGTATCATTAAATAATTATTATGGACATTTATTGTGGATATTTGCGATTTGCGATATGCCCCGATTTTCTTTCGATGAAGATTTTATTCTCTTTCGCAAAATTTAGTTCTGTATTTTCCAATTTATGCAAACGAAATGCTAACCCGGTTAATAAATTTGTTTATAGTTTCGTGAGGTCTATTCTATGTTCCATATTCTCAATATGCCGCTCACCTACGACAGTGTGAAGTGCAGCACCGCTCGAGTCTTTTCAAGGGCCATATTAGCCCTGTTGAACAAGCCACTAATGCACCGTTCCAGTATTTTGAGCCTGATTGACTGGTTTTACGCCTAAGCGGCAGGCGGGCTTTGATCGTACACGGCACGTTGGGGTACGTTAGTATCCAAAACATTTGATTCTACGTATCAAAATAATCCGAGTTTCACCCGGCCAGGGACTGTTGTTTTGATGACCTAATATTTTTTAGGTAAACCAAAACAATATGTGAGTCATTGCGGTGACTGCTTTCAGTTGACAGACGCATAGAACAATGCAAACTGATGTGGTTGATTTGCATTTGCCTAGTGTGTGCGAGGTGGCTAAGCGGTTGATACAAAACCAATTGATTCGCGCACTCCGGATAATAGCGATAGTATTGGTTTAGCTCCATATTGTTTCTAGCAATCGGTAAAAGCACAAAAAAAGCTTCGAAATTGGATTAGTGCTTGCAGTTGCATAGTTTTCGGTTGATGTAGGCACGGAGTGCTGGAATTAGGAAGGAGAAAATATTTGGATTATGAGCGAGGTGAATCCACTCCTTTGAGGGCAATTAACACAATGCTGTAACATTTTAAGCGGTGATCTCGAACTGCGTTCCAAATACTTTGGTAATTAATTTCGCGAAAACTCAGCCTATTTAAGTTTTACACTCCGCCAAGTTATCAACCTTCAGAACGTTCCTCTTCGGATGCAAAAGTTCGATGTTCAGTATTCTTTAAGGATGCAGACTTTGATGTTTCCAGGAATTGCAGCCTACTCTATAGACAGTAGACTATGAAAATTTCACTCAGATAGGTATATCTATAGAGTAATTTTTTTTTATAATTATCTACAATTCATCGCGTAAATTTCTACTCAGATGGCAAATATTATGAATCCATTCGTTTAATATAAAAGTAAAATCGAGAGAGGCAATCGAAAGTAAAATTTTATCAGAAGCGCCGAAAACTACACAAATTGGTAGGATGTTTTCATTGCATTGCACAACCAATGACGTACAGATAAAAGTGGTGGTCACGGCAACAGCAAGCAGGTATTAAATCGTCAGTCTTTGGCACTACTATTCTTTACGTCGCTCCTCCTACGCAATGAGAAAAACTCATGTCATTCGATTTCACCGGCAGCAAAATATAACCAAAGCCGCGAGTAGTATTTTTTCTTTTAGTTCCAAAACCAAACCACAAAGCGAGCACATAGCAATCAACATAAATGCTGAAACTGATGGGCAATAACTACGCACAAACTGCAACGCGCAATTCATTCATAGCGACCAGCTGTCCGCCACTGGCAAAACTCATCGCTAAGCACCGCCACGGATACGCTACAGAAAACCCGCAACGGAAGTAAAATGTTTCATCGCTTTGCAGAGCGAAAAGCGAAAACAAACATCAAAAGCATACAAACTTAGATGCTATGTATGTTGGCGGTAAAATGTAAGAAGAAAAGCGAAATACATAGAGAAAGTAAAATGAAGAAAATTCATAAATATTTCCATTTTTATTGCGGAAATTTATAAAAATGAATAAATTGCGTGGACAGCGTCGGAAGTGGTCGTTGGTTCTGGTGGTGTGGTGCTGTCATTTTTATTATGCGTTTCTGGTGGCAGCCTCCGGTGGCAGCCACAGCGCGTTTTGGCATGTCACAGTTAATGTTAGTGGTTTCATTGAGTAGCTATGTAAGTACGCAAGAGAGAGAGAGAGTGAGAGAGGTAGCGAGAGAGTAGGGCAGTGGAATCGCACAAGTGCGTGCCTCGCATTCACTATTATCCGACAATTCATTATGTAGAAAAAAAAAATCGCATTTTGATTACTAAATAATGCAAAATATGTACAACCATATTTGGTAACAAGCAGCGGTACAAGCAATATTTGCGCATACTAAATGTGCCTCACTAATAAACATAAAATTCCGAAAAATTCTGAAAATTTGTCATATTTTTTTTTTTTTTTTATTACATGTAGTCAATTGACTGCAGTAGCTCGCTCATAATGGTTCAGCGAGTTCCACCATTGCGTATGAGTGATTTTTTTTTTTTTATATGCACGACTACAGTTCACTGGCCTTATGCCGAATTAGCATTAGTCATTCTATGCTTTCGTATATTATTTATTGCCCCAGTGCTCTACGTTATAAATATTTCATTTCAATGTCCAATGGAAAGTCAACATCAATTTGCTTTTTTACCATTTTGCTTAAGGCACATTGATTTATTTGAAGCAGTACTACCCTCTGAGCTCATTTCATTGATTTTAATTATCAAAACATATATATGTACTTCGAACCAATCAAGTTATCAAATACAGAAATAGAGATTATATTAGCGCTGTAAATTTAAACTCGGCTAGCAAATACGTAAAGAATTTCTCAACTCATTTTGAAGAGAAATTAAGAAATTTAGAAATTTTATTTTATCAGATGCAAGTGTGACAAAAACATAATGCATTTCTATTCAAATAAGTTCGACTTCTTATAGCAAAATACGTCTTCTGCTGTTTTATATCAAAATAAAAAGCCCATGTCCTTTAGAATGTGTAGATCCTTGTATAAGAATAATAATTTAGGATAAAATACTTCCGAGTTAAAGTATATCTGTATGTTGTTCTTTTCTCAAAAGAGTGAATACTTTTACAAAATACTTGTTGTCATTATCAAAAGGTCTTCACAATGGCGTATACTTTGCCAGACACTTCTTGTTATATTATTTTAGTTGAAATCATATTTTTTGAATGGCAATCATAGCAACTTAAGATTGTGTTTGCTTGCTGCTTCCATAAAACTATAAAATCTGTAAGTTTTCAACATATTTTTAACCTCCATCTCCTCCTCAAAAAACCTTCGTTTCCTACCCTTGTATGTGACTTTTAAACGCATATGGAATTTGTATTAAAACCCAATTTTTAACTGACTTTTTAACTATCAAGTTTAAGGCCCTACCTTCGAATCAATAATATTAGTAAACATTGATTTAGATAGAGTGAAATCAAGGTCGATAGTAGTTGAGATTTGGTTAAATTGGCAGATTGCCCCGGCAATGGGTGCATTACGGGCATAATTAGTTTTAAAGTTTTCAGCGTAAAAAGGCTGGGTTATGCGGTTATGTGTACGTTGATTAACGCAATTTTGGCAGAAGCAATCCATAGTTTTATGTGTGTAATTTTTATATCTAGTTTTTCCTTGAGACTGCGGAGCAGTTTGACATCTTTTTCGAGTAGTTTTAGTGAAATGTTTCTTATGTTTTTCTCATTGTACCCACAATTGTCAAACTTTGAGACAACAAATTTATACCCAGATTGTAAAACCAGAAAAAAATTTTCCATTTTAATAATATGGCCCTTCAGCCCACGAACCAAATCAACAACACCACGGCCACCTTGAATTTTTTCTGTTGCACCGCCACTTGGTGCATAGAAAATTTCAAAGCAAACCAATAGCGAGAATTGCATGCCATATGTATCGGATTTAAAACTCATGTATTGGAGCAACTTGCATTTTCAACTAAAACCAACTAATTGTTAATAATATTTTCCTAGTTGAAGTAAACTTGGCTTTGTTTTTATAACGGAGGAATCACTTCACAGTGATGAAATTATTTGTGAACTAAATGCGGAAAAAAATAAAAAGAATAAGATATTCTATTTGTCCTGTGAAGTGATAGGTGCTCTTCGAAATTAATGTGGTGAAGATAGTTGAAACTTCTCTTATTTGAATTACAAAATTTAAGCACCAAGAGCGTCTGCACCAGGCACGAAGAGAGTGTTGGAATGATCGGATCGAGAGTTTTCGATTTGAGCATTTTGTTTCACTTTAACTAATGAAAATGCTAAGATATTAAAATTCATGCAACTGTCGCTCTTGAAACTTTTGTATAATCCCTTAGCTCCAACTGCAGCAGTGTTACATAACATTGAGCAAAAATTAGCCTCAACACACTGAACGGACATGGTGCTGGTATAATCAAAATTAATTAATAATTCAAATTAAATTTGCACAATTTAAAAGCTTTGCTCTGTGATGAAGTCACAATCCCAAATGACTACAGGGTTCTAGTTTTTAATCGTTATTGGAAAAAGAAATCTCTAAAACTACTTTTTTACATACTACGTTTGTGGGAAAAAAGTTTTGTGAGTGTTTGTATTTCTCATCTTTTTCGTAAAATAGAACAAAAAACTGTAGGACTAAAATAAGAAATTTTAAATTTCTTACAAATTATTTTAAACAGGTTTTATAAAAAAGTGCTTACCGTATTTTTAATCTAAGAAACACGTCCAAAGATAATCCAAAAGTTCCTGAATAATTTTGACTATAAAATATGTTATTTATGTAACCAGTTTCAAAAATGTGAATAGTTAAAACTCAATTTCAAATGTTGTCACCGATATTTCTAAAATTTTATAATAAGTTGGGCAAAATTGTCGATAAACCAGGTTAGTTCTTAAATAGATAGTTCGATTAAAAAAATATTTTTCAGATAAATTAAATGAAATTTTATTAGATTGACATAAAATAATTTAGTTTTATTGGAAATGGATTCAGAATGCATTCAGAGATAATAACGATTTAGCGACTTATCTCTTTTCAGATCTCAAAGAATTTAAATCTAGCTATATCTCAAACATGGTTTATATTCTGTTCCACTAGACAATTTTAGATATAAACTGATTTTCCGTTGGTAGAAGTCAGATTTCTTGTCACGCTAGAGGGCAAATATTTTTCATGCTAAAATTTTTCTAGTTAATATTTTATAAATATGGAGTTCATTTCAATATCATAAACCATGAAACTCGAAATTGTTTTGTTCGTAAAAACACTGCGATAATTCGGACATTTGCTTTATGGCACAGAATTAACAACACCGAGCGCAAAAAAAAAATATCACAAATCAAGGGATAGGTTTAGGAACATGAAATTTTCACTTTATTACACCAAAATTTAATGCGCTTCAAAACGGTATACTCGAAAAATTTCAACAAAAAAAATCGGAGAGGAAAATCAAAAATTTTAATGTATTTCTTTTTTTTATCAGGGTTGTTAAAATATCGTAAAGTTTTTAGCAAGGAAAAAATTTTGTTTTAATGTTTTATGATATTGGAATAACCTGTACTTAAAAAAAAAGTTATGAAAAAATTTAACGCAAAAAGTATTGTCAATATTGTAAAAAATTACACTGCACGGTTTAAGCTATGCGCCACTGTAAAAATTATTATTATTATTATTACTATTATTATTATTATTATTATTATTATTATTATTATTATTATTATTATCATTATTACTTCAGTTCGGGAGCAGAAAGAAATATCATAAATGTTAATGTTTAGATTGTTAAAATTTTAAATATTGCAAAGCAATAATTTTGGGGGGTAGAGGCTTAAACGAATTCATACCCAGGCTATCAGAACGAACAGAGCAGCGAAATCTCGTAAGCTACATGAGACCTAAAACTATTCGTACAACCAAAGCGTACTGAATTTATTACAACAATTTCAAAGTTTAAATTCCATCTTAGCTTGTCCTAATTTTTATTTTCTCTTTTACAGAATTCACAGAGCAATTGCAACTGATTATTTGAATGCGAAAACAAATTGCGACTTGCATATTGCATATT